>CM053030.1:337530507-337783007 GCA_028564925.1 Lithobates sylvaticus | reverse complement strand
TCAAGGAGAGTGGCCAGCCAGTAATGGTCCCTCTCCTTGATCCGAAGAATACGAGGATCCTTCCGCAGGCTTTGCAGGATCAGGGAGGCCATGCAGCGTAGGTTAGCTGAGGCATTCGGTCCGGAGTCTTCTGGGTCACTGAGGATGACATGATCGCCAGCCACCTCCTTCCAGCCACGTACAAGTCCACTGGTTTGTTGGGACTGTACATCATCCCTAAAAGACTGCTGCTGCTGATGCTGAGTGCCAGGCTCCACCTCCATGCTCACACAAATCCTCCTCCTCCTCCTCATCCTCTTCCTGTGTGATAGGTGGGACAGAAGGAACACTGTCTGGATAAAGGGGGCCCTGAGAGGCAAGGAAGTCCTCCTCTTCCTGCCTCTGTTCTGCCTCAAGTGCCCTGTCCATTATCCCACGCAGCGTATGCTCCAACAGGTGGACAAGAGGTACAGTGTCACTGATGCATGCACTGTCACTGCTCACCATCCTCGTGGCCTCCTCAAAGGGTGAGAGAACAGTGCATGCATCCCTGATCATGCTCCACTGGCATGGGGAAAAAAGCCAAGCTCCCCTGACCCTGTCCTGGTGCCGTAGTCGCAAAGGTACTCATTGATGGCCCTCTGCTGCGTGTGCAGTCGATGCAGCATGGCCAACGTTGAGTTCCACCTGGTGGGCATGTCACATATTAGGCGGTTCTTGGGCAGGTTCAACTCCTTTTGCAGCTCAGCCAGCCGAGCACTGGCATTATACGATAGGCGGAAATGCACACAGACTTTCCTGGCCTGCCTCAGGACATCCTGTAAGCCTTGGGTACCTGCCCAAGAACCGCTGCACCACCAGGTTGAGGACGTGAGCCATACAGGGCACATGGGTGAGCTGCCCCTGTCGCAGGGCGGAGAGGAGGTTGGTGCCATTGTCAGAAACCACCATTCCTGGCTTAAGCTGGCGTGGCGTCAACCACCTCTCGGCCTGCCCCTGCAGAGCTGCCAGAACCTCTGCCCCAGTGTGGCTCCTGTCCCCCAAACACACCAGCGCACGGCATGGCATCTTTTTGCCTGCGTACTCGCGTAGCCCCTTGTACGCCTACGGAGCACCGCTTTCAGAGAGGACTGAAGATATAGTGGGGATGGAGATCCCAGCTGATGAGGAGCAAGGGGAGGTCCGCTTTGTTCTTTGGTGTGGGTCTTTAATGTGCGCTTGCCAACGAGCTGCATGGCAGGTCGACATATGTCTGCTCATGCTTGTGGTGCCCAAGCGGCTGATGTTTTGGCCACGCGAGATACGCTTGAGACAAATATTGCAAATAGCAGTGGTGCGATCTGATGCACTCGTCTCAAAAAAGGCCCACACCAAAGAACTTTTGTGATAACGTGCAGAGGCAGCGCCCTGCACAGGCGGAGCTCTGCGTTGTGATTCAGTTGGTGTGCTGGCCTCTAGCTGGCCTCCGGAGGGCATCCTGCCTCGTTGGACATGTGCCGCCGCATTCTCCTCCTCCTCCTCCTCTCTCCCTTCAGGCACCCATGTGGAGTCAGTGACCTCATCATCCCCTCCCTCTTCACCACTAGAGCAAACCTGGCAGTAAGCTGCAGCTGGTGGAACATGACTGCCAGATTGCTGTCCTTCAGCATCCCCTCTCTGTGCGCGCACACTACTGCCTTCCTCAAGCTGGGTATCATCATCCGAGCCTTCAAATCGTTGGGCATCCTCCTGGAGCATGTACCCAACACTGTGCTCAAACAGTTCGGGGGACTCCTCAGGAGGACATGGTGGGTCTAGGGAAGGCGTGCCTGATGATGCCATTGAGTACGCGTTGGCAGGTGCTCTGCCAGTACCCTGAGCCTGGGTGAGAGAGGATGAGGAGGAAAAGGAGGGCTTGGGCATCCATTCTACCAAGCCTTCGACATGATGCGGCTCAACATGTCCAGCTGCCGAAAACAAAGACAGGCGTGTCCCATGGCCACGTGCTGATGACGATGCACGACCACGTCCACGACCAGCACTGTTGTCTCTAGAAACAGAGCCTGCTTGCCCTGTGTTCTTGCCTCGGGACTGTCTGCCTCTCCTTGGCGGTCTTCCAGCCATTGTAGTGGGTAGTGTATATTGTGCTGGAGTCACACAGCACACACACTAACTCCTGCAGATGGATGCCTTAGATGACAGCAACAGGGCCCTATGGCAGATAGAGGCTACCTTAGATGACAAGAACTGGGCTGACACACACACACACACACACACTAGCTCATATGTGTGCTGACAACACACTATAGCTCCTATGTGTGCTGACACAAACACACTATAGCTCCTATGTGTGATGACAACACACTATAGCTCCTATGTGTGCTGACAACACACTATAGCTCATATGTGTGCTGAAAAAAAAATATAGCTCCTATGTGTGCTTACACACACACACTATTGATCCTTTGTGTGCTGACACAAACACACTATAGCTCCTTTGTGTGCTGACAACACACTATAGCTCCTATGTGTGCTGACAACACACTATAGCTCCTATGTGTGCTGACACAAACACACTATAGCTCCTATGTGTGCTGACAACACACTATAGCTCCTATGTGTGCTGACAGCACACTATAGCTCCTATGTGTGCTGACAAAAAAATATAGCTCCTATGTGTGCTGACAACACACTATAGCTCCTATGTGTGCTGACAACACACTATAGCTCCTATGTGTGCTGACAAAAAAATATAGCTCCTATGTGTGCTTACACAAACACACTATAGCTCCTTTGTGTGCTGACAACACACTATAGCTCCTTTGTGTGCTGACACAAACACACTATAGCTCCTATGTGTGCGGATAACACACTATAGCTCCTATGTGTGCTGACAAAAAAATATAGCTCCTATGTGTGCTTACACAAACACACTATAGCTCCTTTGTGTGCTGACAACACACTATATCTCCTATGTGTGCTGACAAAAAAATATATCTCCTATGTGTGCTGACAACACACTATTGCTCCTATGTGTGCTGACAACACACTATTGCTCCTATGTGTGCTTACACAAACACACTATAGCTCCTTTGTGTGCTGACACAAACACACTATAGCTCCTATGTGTGCTGACAACACACTATAGCTCCTATGTGTGCTGACACAAACACACTATAGCTCCTATGTGTGCTGACAACACACTATAGCTGCTATGTGTGCTGACAAAAAAATATAGCTCCTATGTGTGCTGACAACACACTATTGCTCCTATGTGTGCTGACAACACACTATTGCTCCTATGTGTGCTGACACAAACACACTATAGCTCCTATGTGTGCTGACACAAACACACTATAGCTCCTATGTGTGCTGACAACACACTATAGCTCCTATGTGTGCTGACAACACACTATAGCTCCTATGTGTGCTGACAACACACTATAGCTCCTATGTGTGCTGACAAAAAAATATAGCTCCTATGTGTGCTCACAACACACTATAGGTCCTATGTGTGCTGACACAAACACACTATAGGTCCTATGTGTGCTGACAAAAAAATATAGGTCTGATGTGTGCTCACAACACACTATAGGTCCTATGTGTGCTGACACAAACACACTATAGGTCCTATGTGTGCTGACACAAACACACTATAGGTCCTATGTGTGCTGACAAAAAAAATATAGGTCCAATGTGTGCTCACAACACACTATAGGTCTTATGTGTGCTGACACAAACACACTATAGGTCCTATGTGTGCTGACACAAACACACTATAGGTCCTATGTGTGCTGACAACACACACACTAGCTCCTATGTGTGCTGACACAAACACAATATGGCTCCTATAAATCCCTGCCTGGGATGGGACAGAAAGTTGGGGTGCAATGCTGTTCTAACAGCACTGCGATTGGTGCTACTGCAATGCTGTACTAACAGCACGCACACACCAGACTAATCTCCAGCAGCAGATAATGTCACACTCAACACAGCAGTGCAATCAGCAGCAATGATCAGTATTGAATGAATCAGCAATGGTTTAGCAAAGAAGAAATCAATCAGCAGACTGCCTATTCACTCTTCTAAAAGCCGGAACACATGTGCCCTGGGCCGACGGCCTTTTATAGAATGGGGCGTGTACTAAAGCCCCTGAGCTTTAATTGGCTACAGGCGTCCTGCCTGTAGCCAATTATTGCTCTCCTTGATGCCGGCGCTGTGATTGGCCAAGCATGCGGGGTCACAGTGCATGCTTGGCCAATCATCAGCCAGCAATGCACTGCGCCGGCCGCAATGCATTGCGGGCCGCTCGCATCACACGAATGTGATGCGAACGGCCCAAATAGTTCTGGGCTCGCCGAGCGGGCGAACGCCCGGTGCTCGATTCGAACGTGGGTTCGAATCGAGCACCAGGCCCATCCCTAGTGGGGAGTGGGACCTGGCCAGAAGGACATGCGGCCCTCTCCACAGAGAGGCCGGCGGCGGGTCAGCAGGGCCGGTCCAAGTAGCTGCCTATGGAGTCAGAGTCGGGGACACAAAACTGCATGCGACCTGGCAGCCCCTGCCCACTGGGCATATGCCTGGTGTGCCCTATGGCCAGTCCAGGCCTGTCTGGAACACATATTAGAGGCATATAAAAACTTTGCAGATCTATGGTGCTATCATTATGATAAATCATTGAGACAGGAGCTATCTTTGTATCCCTCATTATAATGGGAGATGAAGGATGTCAGCTTGTGGTTAAATTGAATAGCTCCACAAAGGCCTGCATTTACAAAACCTCAGCCATCCACAGCTATATCACCTTATATGTTACGTGTTTAATGAAAACCAATGTAACTGGGGAAATTCATGTAAATACAAGCATGAATGTTCCCATTGATCTGGAATGCATCCCTTACCAAAATGTTTCAATAGAAATGCTTTTCAAAACCAAAGAGATAGCGCGTCAAAAAGCTCACACACCCGGGGGCAGAGCTAGCCTGAGACCGGATGGACACCTGTTAGTGGAGCCACGAATCGGCAGATTATCAAGGCGTTCCAGCTCTACAACATTCCGGTAACTATTACCGAAATGCCCAGGCATAACAAAGAGGGGAAACATCCCCAGAGGTTGATGGAGTTCTACACTCCTGGGCCCAGGCAAAATGGCGCTGATGCCACATCCACACCGGCATCCAGCTCGTGATCCCAGCCAGCACAGCAGGGGAAGACAAACAAAACGAACAGTCCTCCTAAATCCCCCAACTCTCCGCCACCTACACCCTCAACAGGGAGCCCTAGATCAAGGATGGATGCAGCGGATACAGAGGTGAGCCCTTACCATGACTCAGGGGATGACTCCAGGGATGACACCAGGGAGCTGCCAGACTCCATTGACATGTTTCCCACTAACAACCAGCCAGTATTAGACACAGTTTTAAAAGAGATGCTAGTCTCCCTGAGAAGCTCACTGCACTCAGATATGGTCTCCTGTGTGCATAAGTTCAGCATGGATCTGAACACTGTATCTGATAGAGAGACATATGTGGAAAGCAAAATGGGGGAATATGCTGTTACAATCAATGACTTGGTTGATGCAAATGACAGTAGAGATGACGAACTTGAATCGATTAAAGCCAAAATGGCAGACATGGAGGACAGAAGTGGGAGGAATAATTTAAAGGTAAGGGGAATCCCAGAATCTGTCCAGCAGCATGACCTGCGCAACTATGTCTCCCAGCTTTTAAATGCAATTCTGCCTGACATGTCTGCATTGGATTTTACCATAGACAGGATACACCATCTCCCTAAGCCTCCTATCTATCTGATAATATCCCAAGGGATGTTATAATGAGACTGCATTTTTACTACACCAAAGAGAGGCTAATGACAACGTCCAGACAAAAAGATTAATTTCCTGCACCATACGCCACCTTGCAACTTTACGCAGATTTGTCACAGTACACCTTGCAGAAATGCAGAAATCTGAATACAATAACGAAAGCCCTCAGGAATCACAAACTGAGCTACAAGTGGGGATTCCTGACAAAACTGATCGTCACCAGAGAGGGAGTGGATTACGTGATGGAGTCAAAGGCGAAAGGTATGGCCCCCCTCAACTAGTGGGAAATAATCCCAGAACCACAAACACAACCCCGCCAATCAGGCAGTCGCCCTGATTTTGATCAGGAATGGCGCACAGTAAATCGTAAAAATGCCTGCACTCATAACTAGCTAGGATATGGGCACAACCGGACACAATTACCCATTATCTGGTGAAAATGCCTATCACATCCACATTACTTTTCCAGCTCGAACTTTCACTACCCCTTCTATATATGATTGGCCATGAGCCACACTCAAACTTTGCTTTTTCTTGTTTGCCTCAGTTACTATATGTTATTGTTCAAACAGAAGTGACTTGTTTTTCTCACCAGTCAGGAGTGAACACATCTCTCTACAGAACCTGCAGAACTCCATACCGGAAACTTCAGGAACTACACAGCACTATCAGTAGAACCTTCCCAAACCTGGATCCCTTTAATACAAAACGTGAGTGGAATTATTACACACCATAACACTCAGCACCATTCTAAATTCAGATGGCGGTGAATTTCATGTCCATCAATGCAAAAAGCCTTAACTATAGCCTTAACTATAAGAAGCCTTAACTAAAAGAAGATCCTAATTGAAAGAAGTGATGTCCCAAAAGTGTGACATTCTGTGTGTCCAGGAAACGCACTTTAAAAATCAATCTCCTCCCAAGTGCTTGCATCCTAAATTTCCTCAACTATACTATGCCAATGCGGTCTCAAAGAAAAAATGAGTGATGATAGCGATAAAGGACTCAATTGCCTTTAAAATACACAAGATTAATGTAGACCCACAAGGCCGCTTCATAATTTTGGTGTGCGACATAAACTCCACCACATACACAGTAACAAACATTTATGCACTGAACAATGGTCAAATATGTTTTTTCCACAGGATAATGAAAAAAGTCCGGGCAATACAGCAAGAATTAGTGGTAATGTGTGACTTTAATATTACCCCTGACCCATCCATGGACTCCACCACCAAACCGAAAAGGCCTCCACCATCCCTTAAACAGGTTCTAAATTCCTATGACTTGTAAGACTCCTGGAAATGTCTTAATGCTAATGAGAGGGACTATTCATTTTTCTCCAACAGTCACAGGTCGTAAAGCAGGATTGATCTATTTTTGGTGGACAATTGGGTATTGTTTAGATGCAAAAAAGCTAAAATAAATAGTATCACTTGGTCGGATCATGCCTCAGTTACATTAACAGTAGGAGATAATACTGACCACAACGTTTCCACAACTGCTGCCTCGTCCTCATTCCCCCCAGAGATGCTTAAGGCCATAATTGTAGCTTTGCCAAAACAAGGCAAAGACCCTGATATTCCCCAGAACTTCAGGCCTGTCTCATTACTTAATAATAACATCAAACTATATGCAAAACTGTTGGCCACTAGACTGGTAGATATTTTGCCCTCATTGATAGATAGGGACCATTCTGGATTCACCAAGGGGCATCAGACGTCAGATGCTACCCAGTGCCTGATCAACATGATTCATATGGCCAACAAGTGTAAAATGCCTTCTCTGCTGCTAGCGTTGGACGCAGAGAAGGTGTTTGATAGAATACACTGGCAATTCCTCTCACAGGAACTGGGCAAGTTTGGCTTCATAGGCTCCATATAGTCAGCCATAATGACACTGTACACCCAACAATCGCCACAAGTGTACATTTCAAGGGTGCTATCTACACCGTTTGATATAACTAATGGAACTAAGACAGGGTTGCCCCCTTTCACCACTAATTTTCAATTTATTAATGGAACCTTTAGCTTCCTTTCTACGCTCACATCCCAACATCACAGGTATAACGGTGGGGAAAAAACAACATATCATTAGTCTATTTGCAGATGATATAATCCTGATGCTTTCAAACGCAGACACCTCCCTCCCTGCAGTTCATCAAGCACTACAAATATTCAATGCAGTATTATATTATAAGGTAAATGAGTCTAAATCGCACATACTAAACTTAGGCATCCCGACATGATTGAACATAAACTTAAGCAATCATTCCCGTACACATGGCGAAAAGAAGGTATCAAGTACTTGGGTATCACCTTGACCCTTAAATTAGAAGATCTAATGCAGGCTAACTATGTCCCTTTTTTAGACACGCTAGGAGCCAAACTAGCCTCAACCGGACTGTCTTTGGAACTGTGGTTAGGTAGACTAGCAGCTTTCAAGATGCTTTCAAGATGCAGCCATTACCCCAATTATTATATATTTTCAGAACTATTCCAATCCCAATACCCAACTCTTATTTTAACTCCTTACAAGCTGTACTAAACAAATATATATGGCGAGGGGGGGGAGGCCAAATGTGCATTCAGCAAGCTCTTTAAACATAGGAAAGTGGGAGGGGTAGGACATGTGCATATCCAGAACTATTATTTTGCTTCCATACTAGCCCAATTAAAACATTGGCTCTTACCACACTCCAATCCTTTGTGGAAAGAACTGGAGCTAACCCAAATCCCACAGGGGAACCTCCAAGACTTCTTAATGACAGCTCCTTTTAATATGTCACTCAATACTAAATTAGCACCTCCCATCTTATCATCAATAAGAGCATGGATTCATCTTAGGAAAGGACAAAAAGAGATCAGCACACTATCCCCTCTGAAGCGACATTGGTTATCTTGAAGATATAATGGATGGAAAACAACTCAAACCGTTTAAAACTTTACAACACGAAACCAACTACCTTCTACGGCACAATGCCAACACATGCAAATAGACCATCTACTAAAAAAGAATCCACAGATTCTCACATTCTTACTGGTTAAAAAAGCATATTACTACCAAAGCACTACAACATCAATTAAAAGCATATCGGCCATTTACTCTAGTTTACAAAACAAAAACGTATGTGAAAAAACCCTATCAATAAGGGCTTGGGAAAGGGAGATAGGCGCAGAATATTCGGTCCAACACTGGGAGAAAACCTTTAGTCTCATTTATTCCTCAACCAAAAGCACAAACCTATGGGAAATGCAACAAAAAATTACACTTAGATGGTACCTCACAACATACCAAATTTCCAAGATTTACCCAGAGGCTTCCTCACAGTGCTGGAGAATGTGTGGTGACACTGTATTCGGTTACACGTCTTGTGGTCATGCTCTCGGCTCCACACACTAAGGTCACAGGTGGAAAGAATAATATCAATTATAATAGGTACCAAACAAACTTTAACACCAGACATGGCAATTCTATCACTAGACCTGCATGATACACCTCTACTCTACAGGACAGTAGTCCCACATATTATTATACTAGGTACGCGTCTTACCATTCTTAGATATTGGAAAACATCAGAGGCACCCAACATCACACAAGTGATAAACACAACCCACACACACGGCACATATGAGGTACTACACTCCTCGACGACAGGGAAGTATGATAAGATTTCAAAAGATTGGAGCCCATGGTTGGATTGGTACTCCAAAGGAGCATTGTTTTAACAAAAGTTCCATAGATCTTCATGCCTTCTCTGGAATTCCAAGTAAAAAGGTAATCAACTCAGTTTTTCCAATTTCTTTTTATGTTTGCTATCCTGACTGGTTTGAGAAGTTCAACTTAGTTAAATGTCACGTTATTAATGCTTACAAAGGTTACAATACCAAGGACATAAGAACTATGTTTGAAATACCTCAAGGGGAGACTTAACACCACTATCAGGGCGACCGATTATAGAGATCGAATGGAGGAGTGCCTAGAGCGAAGGCCCTAAGTGGGTGACCAATCATTCTCCTATGAAGTAGTAAACTATGTTACCCAGTGCCTTGTAACCAGGCTACAATCACAGAGGTTTATTCAACTTTTGTAATGCATATGCTGGTTTTTTTTTTTTTTTTGAATTTGTTGATAAATGTAACTTGTAAAATTCAATAAAAACTATTGAAACTAAAAAGCTCACTCACCAGTAAGATTGGAAAGCTTGCAAAAGTTGCTGGACATCTACCCAGACAAGGAGATGGACAAATTTGTAATTAATGGGTTTTTAAAGGTGTGCCCTTTACCTGTATTTGGTGGATCTGGCTGTACCTATGTAAAAATGTTGATGTCAGTTTCACAGTTCCCACAAATAGTTAAACAACATTATTCAAAGTTAAGGAAGGTCGCATGGCAAAACCCCCCTTTTGAGAATTTTTGATTTTCTCCACTGGGAATCGTCCCAAAAATCAAGCCCAATTCATTTTGGCTCATTCATCATCTCTCCTATCCTAAAGGTGCATCGCTAAATAATAAAACAGATGAGAGTATAGCTTGTTTCTTATTGCATACTTGAAGAGGCAATTTTTAAGATCAGAAAATTTGGAAGAGCAGCCTTGCTAGCCAAAGCGGATATTAACTATTGAAAAGCTAACACTGGTTCAGTGCAATGCTTGTGTGGTTCCTGAAACTATATATAAGAAAGCTGCTGCCTCCACTGAAAAACAACCACCAGGGTGGCACACCTACTATTCATTTTTTCAAAGTGGATATTAAGGCTGCTTTTTGCTTATTAACTATCGCTCCACCTTCCTATAATTGATTGGGGATTCAGTTTGAAGGTCATTATTAATATCATGTCAATATTATTATGACATGTGCCTGCCTATGGGCTGTTCCATATCCTGTGCTTATTTTGAAAGATTTGCCACTTTACTGGAATGGGAGGTAAAAGTTAAGTCAGGGTCAGAAGGTATTTTGCACTACCTTGACGCTTTTATTATATAGGTTCTTCAGGGTCTTCTATGTGTTACTATATGCTCCAGCTCTTAAGCAGGATAGCAGAAAAGATTGGTGTGCCATTGGCCACAGACCCCCACACTAAATCAATTGATTTTCTAGGTATAGGCATAGACACAGAAGTCATGGAATTTTGTTTGCCCTTAGAAAAAAAAATAGCAATATTAAAATACATGTGTTTCTGAGTAAAAAAAAAAAAAGTACTATTAAAGGAATTACAGTCTTTATTTGGCCTCTTAGCTTTTGCGGCTAGAATAATGCCAGTCGGTAGAATATTCTCTCAGCATATGTATCTGACAATGTCTGGAATTAAATCCCCATTTGCACATATCAGACTAACTTCTGATATAAAGGAAGATTTGTTGGTATGGCAAAAAAATGTGATTAATTTTTTTTCAAGATTAATTTGTATTTGCATCTGATTTTGAACTATTCATAGATGCCGCAGGATCTTGTGGCTTTGCCGCAGTGTGGAGGGCCCACTGGTGCTGTGCACTGGTAAATGGTCTGAGAAATGGGTTTATATGAAAGCTACAAAGAACATAGTACTTTTAGAACTATTTCCTTTGGTAGTTGCACTTGAAATTTGGGGGGGGAACAACTTGCCAACAAACGTATTTTAATCCAAACAGATAATAAAGGCGTTATGTAAGGGGTAAATCGTTCATCTTCCAAATCTTTACTGGTAGTAAATATCCTAACAGGCTATCAGGAGATCAGTGGCAAGCAGCACATGGCCAGAATATTCTGCCGCATGGGGTAGATGGATACAGTTTTCTAAAGATATGTATTTCTGTTTCGATTCTCCCTCAAAGAGTATGATATTAACATTTTTATGCTCATTAATGTAATTTTAATTATCATATAGTCATATTGTCAAAACACTAGCCGGAGTGTCCCTTTTATTCAAGTTGCAAGGCTTACATCCTTGCACATCCTTTTTCTCAGTATAACAAGCTCTTAGGGGATATTAGAAGAGCCATTATTCCCCTGATAATAGGAGGCCTATTTAAATTTTATTATTAAAACAAATTTGTAAAATAACTTCTGAGGTTTGCTTCTCAGAATTTGAATCAGTTTTATTTAACACAGCTTTCGTCCTTGCTTTCTTTTGTGCACTGCGCATATTAGAATTGTTACCTCATAATAAGACAGCTGGTCTTTTGTTTTTAACATGTTGTTAAGCTAGAAACAGTATTAAATGTGTTTCTTACATCTTCTAAGACAGATAAGGGAGGACAGACCATATTGGCCCCAAAAAGAATGAGGGAGGACATCTGGTACAAAGGATGGGGAGATGGCGAAGGTATTGAATTTATTCTTCTCCTCAGTCTTCACGAGGGAATCGAGGGGCTTCAGTAACCAAAACTGCAGTGTTTATCCTCATCACAGGAAGCATCTCCATGGTTAACAGAGGACAGAATTAAAATTAGGACTTGGGAAACTTAACATTAATAAATCACCGGGACCAGATGGCTTGCACCCGAGGGTACTTAGGGAACTCAGTCAAGTAATTGCCAGACCATTGTTCCTAATTTTTACTGATAGTCTACTTACTGGAATTGTTCCAGCTGATTGGAGAAAAGCCAATGTATCACCAATATTTAAAAAGGGCCCAAAATACAACCCTGGAAATAACAGACCAGTTAGCCTAACATCAATAGTATGTAAACTCTTATGCGGCGTACACATGGTCGGAATTTCCGATGGAAACAGTCCGATGGGAGCTTTTCATCGGATTTTCCGACCGTGTGTATGCCCAACGGTCTTTTTCTGTCGGAATTTCCGACGGACTTTGAATTGAGAACCTGTTCTCAATTTTTCCGACGGAAAACCTTTCTATCGGATTTTCCGATCGTGTGTATGCAATTCCGATGCGCAAAATTCCGACGCATGCTCGGAAACAATTCAACGAGAATTCCGATCGTGTGTACGCGGCATTAGAGGGGATGATAAGGGACTATATACAAGATTTTAGTAATGAGAACGGTATCATTAGCAGTAATCGGCATGGATTCATGAAGAATCGTTCTTGCCAAACCAATCTATTAACCTTCTATGAGGAGGTGAGTTGCCATCTAGATAAAGGAAGGCCTGTAGAAGTGGCATATCTGGATTTTGCAAAAGCATTTGCACAGTTCCCCATAAACGTTAACTGTATAAAATAAGGTCCGATGGCATGAACCATAGGGTGAGTACATGGATTGAAAACTGGCTACAAGAGCGAGTTCAGAGGGTGGTGATAAATGGGGAGTATTCAGAATGGTCAGGGGTGGGTAGTGGGGTCCCCCAGGGTTCTGTGCTGGGACCAATCCTGTTTAATTTGTTCATTAACGACCTGGAGGATGGGGTAAACAGTTCAATCTCTGTATTTGTGGATGATACTAAGCTCAGCAGGGAAATAACTTCTCTGCAGGATGTGGAAACCTTGCAAAAAGATCTGAATAAATTAATGGGGTGGGCAACTACATGGCAAATGAGGTTCAATGTGGAAAAATGTAAAATAATGCATTTGGGTGGCAAAAATATGAATGCAATCTATACACTGGGGGAGAACCTCTCGGGAAATCTAGGATGGAAAAGGACCTGGGGGTCCTAGTAGATGATAGGCTCAGCAATGGCATGTAAAGCCAAGCTGCTGCTAACAAAGCAAACAGAATATTGGCATGCATTAAAAAGGCTCTACAAGGGGGGGCGTGGCCTAGCGAGTGAGCCGGATGGACGCACTGTAGCGGAGCTCCGGCGAACTCAGGGACACTAGCGGCTGAAAAGCGTTCATCCACGGTAAACGGAACGATATACCTGGCGGGCACATCATTACCCTGCACCGAGGATGTCCGGGAAGAGGAAGCAGGACCGTAAGCTCCACCGCTTGACGGACTACTACCCCACGAGCGGCAAGGCCGAAGGCCAAGATGGCGCTGAGGCCTACTCATCCCCGGAAGCCTCGAGGCACCAGCGGACCTCGCTTAAAGGTAATAAGCCACAAATGAGTGATTCCCCAGACGATAGGAGACACTATCCTGCCACCCCATCCACCTGTAGCCCAGCCAAGACCAAACCCAGACTTGATGCTGAAGGATTGGACAGAGCAGGGAGCCCAGCCTCAGATTCAGGGGAAGACACCAGGCAGCTCCCGGAATCTATTGAATCCTTCCCTACACAAAATATTCCGGTCATGGATACCATTTTAAAAGACATGCTCCTGTCACTGCGGAGCTCTTTGCAATCTGACATGGCAGGCTATATGCATCGGATCAATAGAGACATACAGGAGGTGGGGAATAGGGTGGATCGCATAGAATCCAAGACGGGAGAACATGCCTCTGCCATTAATGAGCTAGTAGATGCACATGAGGAAAACGAAGCTGACTCTGAATGGATCAAGGCTAAAATGGCAGATTTAGAGGACAGATCCAGAAGGAACAATCTGAAAGTGAGAGGGATCCCTGAAACAGTACTACAATCTGACCTAGCTGCCCATGTCACCGCCATTTTCAAGTCCCTTGTGCCCACTCTCACGGATTTAGATGTCACAATCGACAGAATCCACCGATTAACCAAGCCTACCCACCTAGCCGACCAAATCCTCAGAGATGTGATACTCAGGCTTCACTTCTTCCATATAAAAGAGCAACTCATGTCCATAATGAGAAAGCAAGACCAGATTCCCACGGCGTGCCAGAATCTCCAATTCTTTGCAGACCTGTCGCAGTATACACTGCAGAAACGCAAAAACTTAAACACGGTAACCAAAGTGTTAAGAAATCATAAAATCGTGTACAGGTGGGGATACCCCACAAAGTTGACAGTGACCAGAAACAACCGATCTTACACAGTGACCTCCTTAGAGAAAGGAATTGCCCTCTTGAGAGAGTGGGACATACTGCCGGATAATCAAGAGGATCCTGATGTATCCAGCAATCCTCGCCGACTCACTCAGGAATGGAAAACAGTTACACCCAGGAACGCCACCTCTCACTCTTAAATGACAGAGGGATGATAACCAAATGCACCTTGTCCCTGGCCATTGCGGTCGCAAGGACAGAACTTACCCCCCAACAGTGATACGCAGCGATAAGCTGTCATTGGGTATCAATACCCCCCAGTTATGTTGCACCCAGGAGTATGCAACCAAGTTGTTTACTAAACTGTCTTTACTTCTTGTCATTTTTGTTCTTCTTGTACCCAGTGTCCCTTATTCTTTCTCCCACCTTCCCCAACTCTCTGCTCGTGCACATGAGACGTGGTCGACTCAACACCGAACCTACAGAAAATTCCTAAAGGATATCAGGACATCTCAACCATCATCAGAAGCACTGCTACCTGCAAACCAAACAAATACCAACTCGGCCACAACAAGACATCCAAGTAAGTCGTATCACCCACACAACACTACTGAAGCAAGTGTACTCTATAGATCAAGTGTTGAGCTGAGGTGTTACTTCATCTCATGACTTACTCTATATGTGAACCATGGCTGTTAATATAGTTTCTATCAATGCCAAGGGGCTCAACCACCCCAATGAAACGGAAGTCCTTATGGCAAGAAGCTCTGCTCCACCAAGGAGATATCTTGTGCGCTCAAGAGACACATTTTTGCAACACAGCACCACCGAAATGTGCACACAGAAGTTTCCCTTTTGTTTTCACAGCTAATACAGATTCTAAAACCAAGGGAGTATTAATAGCAATACGTGATACAGTGGCATTCACGCTCTTTCAAGAGATTCGGGACACATTAGGCAGATACTTAATTTTACTTTGCACAATCAACTCTGCACCATATACAATAGCGACAGCCTACTCCCCCAACAAGCGCCAAGTGCATTTCTTCAACAAGTTGATGAGGAAAATTAGGAAGTGCCAGAAGGGCCCTTTAATTCTTTGCGGGGACTTTAACCTCACTCCGGACCCAGGGATGGACTCAACGTCCACTCCCCTACACAGCCCCCTTTCATTGAACTCTTCTATTCAAAAACATGCAGTATATGACGCCTGGAGATGTATCCATGGGAACGAAAAAGACTACACCTTTTTCTCAGCCCCCCACAAAATATACACCAGGATAGACCTTGCCATAGTAGATCAACAGATCCTGTTTAACACTAAAGATGTCCGCATCAATAATATAACCTGGTCTGACCATGCTTCCATCGTTTTGACTCTTGCCAACGCAGCCTACCCCAGACCAAATCCAATATGGAGGCTGAATACTTTTTTATTACAACAGACCGAAACCAAAGTCCAAATTACAAAGCATCTGAATAAATTTCTTTACTGATAATGTTAACTCTGTGAAATGTCCTATTATGTTATGGAACGCTCACAAAGCGTTCATAAGAGGTATGTTCATCCAGATTGGGGCAAGGGCAAAGAGGCAGAGGCAAATTTCAGAATTAGAAATAAAGAACAAAGTGCAGTGTGATCAGATCACCTCGCAGAAATTATCGCAACTTAGATACGAACTTAGACTTCACCTCCTAGACAGATTTGAAAAAGCTACTAAACGGCTTAAAATGAATTATTATGTTAATGGCAATAAAGCTGGGAAACTATTAGCTCAGAACCTTCAAGGTAATAGATATAAGTCCAAAATTCCCTTTATCATTCACCCGGCCACTGGCAAGAAAGAATTCCATCCCCAAAAAATTGCAGATGCCTTCAGCCATTATTATGGGTCCTTATATAATCTGAAGGATGATACCGCCACCATTCAGCCAGACCTCGAGGTCATAAATGACTTCTTAAGCAATCTCTCACTGCCCAAATTGTCACCTCAACAGCTTCACTCTTTAAATCTCCCATTCTCCGAAGCAGAAATTCAAAAAACTATTGACTCACTACCCCATAACAAATCCCCGGGACCTGACGGGTTTTGTAGCGAGTACTACAAGGAATTCAAAAATGTATTAACCCCCTTCCTAGCTCCAGTGTTTGCAAAAGCAGCTGCCTCTGCCTCTTTCCCACCGGAAATGCTGGAAGCTCTGATAGTCGCTCTGCCTAAACCAGGGAAAGAACCCACTGTCCCCTCCAATTTCAGGCCGATTTCTTTATTAAACATAGACCTAAAAGTCTATGCTAAACTCATTGCCTACCGCCTAGTAGATATACTACCCACATTAATACATCCCGACCAGTCGGGTTTCACCAAACATAGACAAACCTCTGACGCAACTAGGCGCATGATCAATATTATTCACTTAGCAAAAAAGCAGCGAAGGCCTTCTCTGCTCCTAACTCTGGATGTGGAGAAGGCCTTCGATCGAATCCACTGGCTGTATCTAGCCAGGACGCTAGAAGCGTTCGGATTCTCAGGCCCTATTCTTCCAGCCATTATGGCTCTCTACTCCGACCCATCTGCCAAGGTGTTTATGTCTGGATCTATTTCTAAGCCCTTTAATATTACAAATGGGACCAGACAAGGGTGTTCACTCTTCCCCCCTTATTTTCAATTTACTGATGGAACCTTTAGCCACATACATCAGAAACCACCCAAAAATACTAGGATTCCCCATTGGCCAAGACAACCATTCTATATGTCTATTCGCAGACGACATCATCATGATATTGACGGAGGTGGGTTCCTCTCTGGCAGCAGCGCATGAAGCTCTAAGCTTGTTCAACAAAGTGTCCTATTACAAGGTCAATGATAACAAATCGTATGTCTTAGGGTTGGGCGTAGATAAACGTACATCAGATAGACTTCACAAACAGTTCCCATACAAATGGACAGAGGAAGGTATAAAATACCTATGAGTAATTTTGACAGCAGACACAAATAAGCTGGTAGAAGCTAACTACACCCACTTTTTACTTCGCTTACCTCAAAAGCTACAATCCATATCCAAAACTGAATCCACTTGGTCGGGACGCCTAGCGGCTTTTAACCACTATAGACCCGCGCTATAGCCAAATGACGGCTACAGCGCGGATCTATTGTGCCGGGACTACGTCTATTGACGTAGTCCCGGGCACGAGCTGCCTGCGCGCCCCCCTGAAGGGCGCGCACGGCGCGCTCTGTGATCAGCGAGTCTGTGAGACTCGCTGGATCACAGATCCGAGTAAGGGGTCGATCCCGACCCCTTACCACGTGATCAGCTGTCAGCCAATGACAGCTGATCATGTGATACTAACAGAGTGCCGGTAATCGGCTTTTTTTCCTCCTCGCGCTGACAGCGCGAGGAGAAAAAAAAAAAGCCGATCACCGGCGGCAGTGAGCGGGACATCAGTCCCTCTCACTGCAATGTGCCCAGCGATGTGCCCAATATATTGTGCCCATGTTTTCCCCATTAAAGTGCCCCTACCAGTGCCCGCACTGCCATCTCTCAGTGCCCACAGTGCCATCTCTCAGTGCCCACAGTGCCATCTTTCAGTGCCCACAGTGCCAGTGCTGCACATCAGTGTCACCTGCCAGTGCTCATCTGTGTCACCTACCAGTGCTCATCTGTGTCACCTACCAGTGCCCATCAGTGCCCATCAGTGCCACCCATCAGTGCCACCCATCCGTGCCACCCATCCGTGCCCATCAGTGCCATCTTTGCTGTCCCCATCAGTACCGACTTATCTGTCCCCACCAGTGCAGCCTATCAGTGCCCACCAGTGCAGCCTATCAGTGCCCACCTGTGCCGCCTCATCAGCGCATATCAATGAAGCAGAAAAATTACCTGTTTGCAAAATTTTATAACAAACTATTAAACATGATTTTTTTTTTTTTTAATTTTCCATCTTTTTTTGTTTGTTTAGCAAAAAATAAAAACCCCAGCTGTGATTAAATACCACCAAAAGAAAGCTCTATTTGTTGGAAAAAAATGATAAAAATTTCATTTGGGTACAGTGTTGTATGACCGCGCAATTGTCATTCCAAGTGCGTCAGCGCCAAAAGCTGAAAATTGGTCTGGTCATGAGGGGGGGTTTAAGTGCAAAGTAATCAGGTGGTTAAAATGATGTTATTACCTCAATTTATATATTTGTTTCGAACTCTCCCTATTCCAGTGCCAGATGGATTCTTTGCTCGTGCACAAGCTGCGGTCAATGGATTCCTCTGGCAAAAAAAGAGAGCCAAATGTGCATTCCACAAATTAATCAAATCAAAAAGAGCGGGGGGTGTGGGCCATGTGCTATTAAAAGATTACTACTATGCAGCCATCTTAGCACAATTGAAATCGTGGTTCCCTGGCAATCATGAGACGAGATGGCAAACCCTGGAGAGGTTTCAATCTCCTAATCATAGACTCCCAGATTTACTATTGGTATCCGGGCACATGCCTCATTCCCTCAGGCTCTCACCAACTATTGAAGCCTCCCTTCTGGCATGGAAACTCATCCGGAAGCTGCCGGAATCAGACTTATCATTAAAAACCATCCCAACACCTATCACAAGTCTAGAACTTCTTATACCGGATTTACGCACTAGTCACTGGACACATAGGGGGATCAGAAATATAGGGGACCTATACATAGGGCCAGCACTGAAATCCTTCAGAGCATTACAAGTTGAGCATAACCTAGAACCTAAAGATCAATTCATATATATGCAAATCTCCCATCTACTGACATCCATTACAGACATCAACTCTAAAGTCCCCTGGAATGTATACCTATATTTGACGAGTCCCACATCCTCTATTAAGGGTATCTCACTTTTCTATGGCCTTCTCAATATGAAATCGATATGTACCAAATCTCCCACTATGAGAACATGGGAAATAGACTTAAACACATCTTACACTATTGAACAATGGCAACTAGCTATCTCCTCTATTTACAAGGCCTCCAAAAGTGTGAATTCGTGGGAACTGTATCAAAAAGTTTACCTTAGGTGGTACATGACCCCCACACGTATGGCGGGATTTAAACCTGATGCATCTCCGCTATGCTGGAGAAATTGCGGACATAGAGGCTCTATCTTACATATCCTGTGGGCATGCCCTAAAATAGGAAAGTACTGGCATAAAGTTTTTCATATGATCTGAAACATAATTAAGCTTCACTGCCATGCCACTCCTGGTATGGCCTTACTCTCACTTGAAATGGAAACTATACCCTATCTTATGAGACATGTCACAACACAGATCCTTAATAGCGCCAGATTAGAACTTACAAGGAAATGGCTAAAAACTGAGATCCCCTCTATTAATGAAGTAATTCTTACTACAAATCTACATATATTGTACGAACTGATGTTCGCGGCCTCACAGGGCACTTATGCAGCCAAGTGCCAAACTTGGAAACCATGGATCGAGTGGTACCATAGATGGAATGACACTTGACATCCCTTCTATTCACTACATCCGCTTATTGATCGAATAATAGGATAACATACTCTATCTAAAGGGCCGAATCACGTCTCGTGTGCACCACACTTCACCCCCCTCCCCTGCCTAAACCCACTCTTCTTTTTTCTTTCCTTTTCTATACATTTACAATCTCCTATATATCAGTACATCACGAAATGTAAACCTTTTAGGATTGAATGAGACTTACATTACCTTATTAATACTAGATCTTTCAGCTGATAAACAGCAAACTATACAGCAGAACAAATACAAGACTAACACACTCGAGCAACATCACAATTGAAAGTACAGGAGTCGCACAATCCAACCCAAAATGGGCAGGGGCTATCCCCTCGGCGCATTGTGATCCCTTGAGGGGCGCTGAGGGGGTCCACCCAAAAATTTTACTATTAAGCTAAGACTCCATATTGTAGTATAAAAGGTAAAACCAGCACTTTTCTATAGTTAGAGTTGGAAGATTACAAATGTTAATATGATGATTGAAATTAAATCAATGATGATGTATTTTGTATGATCAGACCACGTTGAAGTCACAAATATGTTTTGTTTGTATCAAAAGTGGTAAAACGTTGCGTTGCGCGCATTACTAATTGTAAATGTTTTCATATGTTTTCTCAATAAAAATCTATTGAAACTAAAAGGCTCTACAAGACTCTGGTCTGGCCGCACCTAGAGTATGCTGTCCAGTTCTGGGCACCAGTCCTCAGGAAGGATGTACTGGAAATGGAGCGAGTACAAAGAAGGGCAACAAAACTAATAAAGGGTCTGGACTTCTAATTTATCTTTGGATTCTGAAAAATTGCAACTTTTCTGGAAAGGGATCTGTGGTTTTTGTTGGGCTAATTTGTGTTAAAATGTTTCCAGGTTATGTGAATTATGGCCCACACCTGATATTCTCATCGTCCATGAGAGGGGGGGGGGGGGGTTGGTTGGTTGATGTTGGTAATGTAAACACTTTGGACCTAATCTTCAGAATGAAGCGAGACCTACATCGCTTCAGGTTATCTTCCCTGAATACTAAAATAATATTTTCTGAGATAGTTCTAAACTCTTATGGTTATGTAATCCTGAATTTAAAAAGCTAGAGAAAATTAGACGTCATATTAATAATTTTTTTTCTTTTTGTAAAGACATTTTGATCTAGATTTATGTTTTAGTGGTCTGTATAGAAATGGTTGTGTGCATTTATCTGAAATAGGGTTATATATTTTTAATTTAGGATTACAAACAAGTATCAAAATGACTGCGGTCATGGGGTAGGCTAGACTTGAGTCCTTTATGGTTGAGCTATTAAGTTTTGCAGTTGGAAAATATAAAAATTATAAAGGTTTAAAAAAAAAAAAATACACCTATAATTCTATCAGAAGATTGTTTTTAAAATACAAGTTCTGGCAACAGAGACGTAATACATATTTTACTTATAAGAGAAATACCGCAGTATGTCTTGTTTTATATTAATAAGGTTCAGCTCTACAGTTATGGTTAGAAAAAAAAAAAAACTTTTTTCACATACTGGATGTATATGCTCATACTTGTTTAATTTAACATATAAGTTTAGTTACAGTGCATTTAACATAAACCTAATTCGTGTTCTTCCTTGACAGTAGCTATTTATCTCACTTGCTTTGTCTTTTGTGGATCAATAAATCATTTACCCTACGGAGATTAAACCACTAAGATGCAAATAAATGTCTACATCTTAAAAAGTAAAGAATATTGATTTAAGACACAAGCGATCATCTCCTTGTGTAATTTAGAACTGCTTACAGTGTTAAATAGCAATAGCTGAAGCAATAAACGCACAGAACACAATCATTAGGATTTAACTAAACAGCATCTAAAAGGATTGCTGCTATTCTTTCTTGTCCCAGTGGTTATATAATGTATATAATAAGAAACATTGATTGTGTTTTTCTTATCAGTTGGAGTTTTCTTTAACCCCTTCCTGCTGACAGTACGCAGATATGCAACCTCACTGAAGTGGGTCTTTATCCGTGAGGCCGCATATGTGCGTATCTTTCTTTGTTGTTCAGAGAGCGCCACACAGAGCAGTCTTAGCACGGAGACTGGACTCTCACTATAAGCCCCAGTTCTTATACTAATGATCGTGACCAGGACTTGCAGTTCCCAGTCACCTAATTGCTGTGATAGCTTCTGATTGGTTTTCACAGTGATCAGCCCCTGTGTTTTCTTTCTCTTCTGAATAGAGAGAAAGATATATTGTAACTTTCTCTCCTTGAAGGAGAGAAAGTGTCAGGGCTGGGCTTAGCCCTTCCTTCTCTGAGCTGGCAGCTCAGCTGTCGGCTAATTGCCAGCTCCTATCTCTCCACAGTTACTCAGCTGTTGATGATATCCTGCTCGTCAGTCCTGCCTACATAAACCGTCCATTCCAGAGGAGCTCTGCCTTTGCCTTGGTCAATAATCACAGAAATGATCTCCTGCAAACCTGATCAAGACTTGCTTTGCTGACATCCCTCCTGGCTCCAGATTCTACTTGCTGTTCCACTACATTGATCCCTGACGTTTGGCTTGTCTGACTATCTGTTCCGGTTACTGAACTTTGGCTATGTTTTGACTACGTTTGTTCTTTTTACCTTTATTATTAAACAAATGTGTGATTTAACTGTACTTCCGTCTCGGCCTGATTTCATGGTTTCTGACAAAAATATATAAACAAAGTGTGTATAAACAATAATAACCAAAATGTAAAAAAATAAATAAAGAAAAAATAGCTAGATCAAGGTTTGCTCTAGGTCAGTGCAAGGGTTAGTGTTTAGGGTCAAGGTAAGGGTCAAAGGTCGGGGTCAGTATATTTTAGGTAGATTTATTTTGTTTGAAAAATGTAAATTAGTATCAGTGTCAGTGTGTTTTAGGAAGGATAAAAAAAAAAGAAGGAAAATGCGCACCATAGTGGGCCCCACTATGCATACAAAAAAACAAGCAAAAAAACAACTAATATACATATATCAATATAAAAATAAACAACTGCGCTGCAAACAATAGTGCACTTGTGACACAAATTGAGTAAACCAACATACATAAAGTTGACACAGTAGATTTATACCTCCTTAAAACTCAATAGTATCAGGTTCAAGGGAGTCCGTATTACATGAAACAATCGTGTAAGACAAAAAGTGAAAGAAACAATCATTGGTGACTGACTGTCCTTATGAAGATCAATGTGATTTGTGAAAAACACAATAAACATATATAAAGTTCCAGAGATTCCACAGTGCTCTCATTCAATGAACAGCAACTCAAAGGGTGATCCTGATGAGAAAAAGAAAACACCTCCACCGTCCACACACACTGACCCTTACCGGATTGTGCGACCCCCTGTCACAGAGGTCACACTAGCTTGTGGCTTTATCCCGGCCAAGGGAATCCAAAGGCCGAAGGTTGAATTAACTGCAGACTTCAATGTATGGGGGCTTATGGAAAGAAAAGCTCTAATGTGCCAACACGGACATTGGGGGTGCACATTATTGTATGAAGCTGTCCGGTTGTCTCAGCTCTGCACAGCAATACTGTGCAGAGCTGAGACAACCGGACAGCTTCATACAATAATGTGCACCCCCAATGTCCGTGTTGGCACATTAGAGCTTTTCTTTCCATAAGCCCCCATACATTGAAGTCTGCAGTTAATTCAACCTTCGGCCTTTGGATTCCCTTGGCCGGGATAAAGCCACAAGCTAGTGTGACCTCTGTGACAGGGGGTCGCACAATCCGGTAAGGGTCAGTGTGTGTGGACGGTGGAGGTGTTTTCTTTTTCTCATCAGGATCACCCTTTGAGTTGCTGTTCATTGAATGAGAGCACTGTGGAATCTCTGGAACTTTATATATGTTTATTGTGTTTTTCACAAATCACATTGATCTTCATAAGGACAGTCAGTCACCAATGATTGTTTCTTTCACTTTTTGTCTTACACGATTGTTTCATGTAATACGGACTCCCTTGAACCTGATACTATTGAGTTTTAAGGAGGTATAAATCTACTGTGTCAACTTTATGTATGTTGGTTTACTCAATTTGTGTCACAAGTGCACTATTGTTTGCAGCGCAGTTGTTTATTTTTATATTGGTCTTGTTGGTGTGGGTATCTCGCATTTACAACTGCAGCAGCTTTTTAAATTAATTTTATTTTGTTTTTTTATCTTCACAATTTTTCCTAAAATCAATGATATGGGATATAATTCACAGTAAATTTTAGGACAGCGCAGTATTCTTCACAATTTTTTTTTTTTTTTTTTTTAATATACATATATGTGGTATCACTGCGATCATCAGGAGCAGGCACATTTCTTTTGGATGGTTGTTTGGTGGTGAGTTTTGGTAATAGCAAGAAATATACAGCTAAACTGAATTTTTTTTTTTATTATTTTGGGCAAGTTTTGATAACAAAACAAAATCTGAAGATTACCGTTTACGACCAAGCCTCAAAAAGCCCTCTACGTCCTCATAGAAGTCAGTCAGTCAACACTGTGATGTGGCTTGGTACATGAAAAATTTGAAATTGAAGGAGCTGCCTGTATTTGCGTTTTGAAACAAATAAGAACAGTGCCACAGAGAAGAGAATTAAAATCTGTTGCCACACAACAAAGCTGTATAGGAGGCTCTGTTCACACTGCAGCGACCCCAAAGTCATGTGACTTCCAGCATGGTTTTGTATTGCAACTTAATGCAACGTCAGTGCTACTTTCATGAGACTTCAATGTTTTGCGACACATATTATTGAACTTATGAAAACCTCTGAAGTCGCAACCAATGTTACAAAGATAAGACAAAAGAAACAACTTACTTGTGACTAACATTGCAGTCTATGGCACTGATGTCACAAGGATAAGGCAGAAAAGTAGTGCAGGAACATTTATTTTGTCGCCGGAAGGAATATCAGCTCTCCCCTCTCGCTCCCTGCAATCTTCTGGGACACGTCACAGGTACAAAAATATCCGAGCGAAGCAAGGCCTTTCCCGAAGCATGACAAGCGAAGCGAGCCCGCGAGGGGCCCTGTTACTATGTGCTACTGTATGTCCACTTGGATGGTGGGGCTTGAACCTGCACTCACGGCGCAGGCGCCGTTCATCTTCGGAGATTTTCGGAATCTCCTTGTCCTCCATACTACGCAAGCGATGCGCCTGCGCAGTACGGGGCAGACACTATCCGATGGCCGGACAGTTTTTGTCAGAACACCGGTATACATGTCTATTCTGCACAAGGTACAAACAAGTCCTGTGGGATCCATGCCTGGTTCATTTTAATGAACGTTGGCTTGTCCACATTGGCTCTGGACAGGCGGCTGCGATTGTCTGTGATAACGCCCCCTGCCGTGCTAAATACACGTTCAGATAATACACTGGCTGCAGGGCAGGCCAGCACCTCCAAGGCGTAAAGGGCAAGCTCAGGCCATGTGCCCAATTTGGAGACCCAGAAGTTGAAGGGGGCAGACCCGTCATTCAGTACGTGTAGGCTTGTGCACACATACTGCTCCACCATGTTGGGGAAATGCTGCCTCCTGCTAAGACGTTCCATATCAGCTGGTGGTGCTGGTTGTTCTGGCGTGCTAACCAAGCTTTTCCACATTTCGGCCATGCTAACCCTGCCTTCTGAGGTGCTGGCGGTGTCCTGGCTGCGTTGGCAACCTCTCCCTTCTCCTCTGCCTTCGCCTTGTGCTTTTACCGTGCCCCCGCTGTCAGGTGGAAATGGCATCAGCAGCGCATCTACGAGCGTGCGCTTGTACTTGCGCATCTTAAGATCACGCTCCAGTGAGGGAATTAAGGATGGTACTGTCATTGTAACGGGGATCCAGCAGCGTGGCCACCCAGTAATCAGCACCAGTTAGAATGTGGGCAACTCGGCGGTCATTGCGGAGACACTGCAGCATGTAATCACTCATGTGTGCCAGGCTGCCCAGAGGCAACGAAAAGCTGTCCTCTGTGGGAGGTGTATCGTCTGTGTCCTCTGTATCCCCCCAGCCACGCACCAGTGATGGCCATGAGCTGGTCTGGGTGCCACCCTGCTGTGAACATGGTTCCTACGCCTCTATCTCCTCCTCCTCATCCTCCACCTCGTCATCCTCCAGAACTGTTTTTCAAGGAGGCATAGAACTGGGATAGTAACGCTGAGAACGGTGTCATCGGCACTGGCCATGTTGGTGGAGTACTCGAAACAGCGCAACAAGGCACACAGGTCTCGCATGGAGGCCCGGTTATTGGTGGTGAAGTGGTGCTGTTGCGCACAGCGACTCACGCTTGCGTGCTGCAGCTGACACTCACTAGTGCCTGCTGCTTCTCGCACAGTCTGGCCAGCATGTGCAAGGTGGAGTTCCACCTTGTGGGCACGTCACATATGAGGCGGTGAGCAGGAAGGCCGAAGTTACACTGCAGCACTGACAGGCGAGCAGCATCAGGGTGAGAATGCCAAAAGTGCGCACAGATGGCCTGCACTTTCTGCAGCAGCTCTGGCATATCAGGGTAATTTTTAAGGAACCTCTGACCCACCTAGGCCCAGAGCTGCTATGAGATTTTGCCCATTGTCGCACACCACCAGGCCGGGCTTGAGGCTCGCTGCCACCAACCACTCATCGGCCTGTTGTTCCATGTCCCTCCACAACTCCTGCGCGGTGTGGGGTTTTCCCCCCAAACAGGAAAGTTTTAAAACTGCCTGCTGCCGTTTACCCCTGGCTGTGCTGAAGTTGGTGGTGAAGGTGTTACGCTGACCGGATGAGGAGGGGGTAGAGGATGAGGAAGCAGATTAGGAGGAGTTAGCAACAGGAGGCAAACTGAAGCGCCCTACAATCCTCGGTGGTGGAAGGACATGCGCCAAACTGCTATCCGCCTCAGCCCCAGCAGCCACTGCATTTAACCAGTGTGCTGTTAGGGAGATATAACATCCCTGACCGTGCTTACTGGTCCACGTATCCGTAGTTAGGTGGACCTTGCCACAGATGACGTTGAGCAGTGCACACCTGATTTTGTCCCCCACTTGGTTGTGCAGGGAAGGGATGGCTCGCCTGGAAAAGTAGTGGCGGCTGGGCACGACGTACTCTGGGACAGCCAATGCCATCAGGCTTTTAAAACTCTGCATCTCCATCAGACAGAATGACAGAATTTCAAAGGCCAGGAATTTTGAAATGCTGGCATTCAGGGCCAGGGATCGCGGGTAGGTAGGGGGGTACTTCCTCTTCCGCTCCAGATTTTGGGAGATATAGAGCTGAACACTTCCATGGGACATTGTGGAGATGGTTGGTGACCCAGGTGGTAGTGTTGCTGGCAGATCCTCTGTTTGCAGGTTGGCAGGTGCCACTATCACTACAGAGGTGGATGAAGAGGCTGAGACTGCAGCAGAAGAGGAAGCAGGAGGAGCCAGAGATCTACCTTGGTTTTTGAGGTATCTACTCCACTGCAGCTCGTGCTTTGCAGATGCCTGGTCATGCAGGTTGTGCTCAGGTTGAGAATGTTTATGCCTCGCTTCAGGCTCTGATTGCACAGCGTGCAAACCACTCGTGTCTTGTCATGAGCACATTGTCTGAAGAACTGCAACGCTAGGGAACTCCTTGTATGTGCTTGGTTCCTTGCTGCGTTGGGCAGTAGCAAGCGTACTGTCTAGGGGACGGACGCTCCGCTTTTGCACCCTGCTCCCTCTTCTGCTGTGCTGGTGGCTCTGTGTGACCACTGCCTCTTCCTCCGAACTACACAGGTCACCTGCATGACGTTGATTCCATGTGAGGTTGAGGACCTCATCGTCCTCCACATCATCTTCCACCCAGTCTTCACCCCTGCCCTCCTTGTTGGTCTGCACAAAGCAGCAGCAGTTGGCACCTGTGTTTCATCATCATCCGGGACATGCTGCGATGGTCCTCCCATGTACTCATCTTGAAACATAAGTGGTTGGGCATCGGTGCACACAATCTCTTTCACTTCTAGGGGAGGGCTAGGTGGATGGCCCTGGGAAACCCTGCCAACAGAGTCATCAAAAAGCAGAAGAGACTGCTGCATGATTTGGGGTTCAGACTGCTTGGCTGATTTGCAAGGGGGTGAGGTGAAAGACTGATGGACATCGGCTGCAGGTGCCAACTCTGATCTTTCAGCAGGAGACTGGGTGGGAGACAATGTGAAGGAAGTGGAGGCACTGTCAGCAACCCAATCTACTATCGCCTGTACTTGTCCTGGCCTCAACATTCGTGGAGCCGCATTAGGCCCGACCAAATACCGCTGCAGGCTCTGTCGCCTACTCGCACCTGAGGAAGGTGTTTCACTTGTGCGTGTAGCTGGCACAGATCGACCATGTCCTCTCCCTGCAACAGGAGCTCCACCAGCAGCACCACGACCGGGGCCACATCCCTTCTTTGATGTTCTCCTCATATTTCTCAAATTTAGGATCTTGCCCTAAATGGGTGTTTTTTTAATAGCAGAATAGAACAACAGTATCTAAAGTGTGTATCTCACACGTACAGATATGCAGGAAACACTGTAAAATATTTATTTTTGTCCTAAATGGGTGTTCTTAGAATAGCAGAATAGAGCAACAGTATCTAAAGGGTGTATCTCAAACGTACAGATATGCAGAAAATGCTATTCAAAAAAAAATGTTTTGCCTAAATTATTTTTTTTTTTGAATAGCAGAATAGAACAGTATCTAAAGTGTGTATCTCACACGTACAGATATGCAGGAAACACTGTAAAAATAGTTTTTTTGAAGAGAGAATGTATGTTGCGCTAAAGTGCTATTGTGCATCAATTGTTAGGATATCTGATGTATTTAAATGAATAAAACCAATGTATGAAAGAATAATCATATAAATATAAAATATAAAGTATACAAAATAAAATATACGTATATAATAAACAATTTATCCAAGTGTGTAAAAACACGTGAATAAATGATCGTGAATATGTGATGAGTGATCCTGTGAAGGATAAAACCGTGACAAGGTTTAAAACGATCAATATAATATAAAACGATCAATATAATGAACAGTAAAACATAAATAGTTGTTATGTTTAGAAATATTATTATAAATAGCAAGTTGGTGATTGGTGAAGGGCAACCAAACTATAAGGGCAACCAAACTATACACGTGTGTGTATAGCAGTAAAGTCCATATACAGGTGACAAAATTGCTTGTGATCAGCCGGTAACACTGGAACGCACGCTATTGTTGACGTCCTGACGTCATTTCCGCCTAAATCCATGAGTGAGCCTGTTGATGCCAAGCCTCACTATGGACTACAAGCGAACGGTCATGCGCAGACGACAGACATATTAAATATGGCTAAAATTATTATTGTATAGAGTAACCAGAGTGGAGTCATACTTCTTTACAGATGGCATAGAAAACCTCATGATCAGTAAATGCTTTTAATGATTAAAAAGAATATAAAGGAGAAATGTTGTTAAACCTAATAATTGAAAGTATTGTTTAAAAAAAAAAAAAATTATATATATATATATATATATATATATATATATATATATATATATATATATATATACACACACACACACACACACACACACACACACATATATATATATATAAAGGGGGTTAATAGGAATACAAAAATATATAAATATAGTTATATAGAAGCAACAGCAATTGATAGTAGGAAAGGAGAAATTAATCTTAATGTTAATGGCGTTACGCTAAAATTATGCTTTATTGATAAAAGCGTTAATATCCCACTCCACGTTCATGCCAAGTGGGGAGTGGGATTGTAACTGGTATATCCAGAATGTTTCAAGTTTGGAGTCCCCTCTGGTTTTTGCTCCGCCCCTCCACGGTGCAGTAAATTTATCAATAATTAGAAATTGAGTACCTTGGGGGTCTCGATTGTGGCATTGGCGGTAATGTCTTGGAACTGTATGTTTTATATTTCCGCTTTTAATTTTAGCGATATGTTCTGTAACGCGTGTAGTGAAGGAACGTATGGTGCGCCCAACATACTGCTTAGAGCATGGACAGGTGATTAGATATACAATATGAGTTGTAGAGCACATACAGAAATTTTTGATTGGGAACTTTTGTTTTGTGATTGTGGATTCAAATTCCTTGGTAGTGCATCTGCCACTCACATTAAAATGGCACACGTGCACTTTTTCCACGGATAATAACCTGTGAGGTTGTGAAATCTGGCTGTTAAGTAAGGGGTCCCCCTTATAGATGACTCGGGCTTTATTGGGTATAAGGGTACCTAAGACCTTGTCATTTTTTAGAACCATTTGAAATTCTCATTGGATGTCTGACAGGGTTTGTCAGCCAATAAGGTTGATCGGTCGACCTCCAATGCTTTTTTTAAGTCTAAATGAACTTCATGCACACTTCTAAGCAAATGCAGAAACTGACTCTTAGGGATGAACCGCACCCAGGATTTATGGTGACAACTGTCAATCGGTATAAACCCATTACAGTCCGTAGATTTAAAATAAGTACTTAATTCAAAGTGGCGTTCTTTCAATGTAATTTCTAAGTCAAAAAAGTGTATTTTACTTTGACTGGACTCGTAAGAGAGAACTATACCTCTGTTGTTATCATTGAGAGATGTGAAGAAATTTTGTAAAGATTCGGGGGTCCCATTCCATAGGAGGAGGATGTCGTCAATATATCGTCCCCACAGTATCAATTGTGGTCTCTCTATGGCGTAGACCACATTCCTCTTCCCATTTGGCCATAAAAATGTTTGCCAAGCTGGGAGCAAATTTAGCCCCCATGGCTACTCCCTTTTCCTGCAGATAAAAACGTCCATTGAACCAGAAATAATTATGGTGAGTGGCAAAATTAAGCAGTTCCATAATGAAATTGGTTTGTGTTTTACTAGAGTGCGTTCCCTTTCCAGAAAGGTTTTAACCGCTGCTAGGCCCTTTGAATGTGCAATGCAGGTATATAAGGAGGCTACGTCCGCAGTTGCCATAATGTGATAGTCCTCTATCTTCAGTGATGAAAGTAAATTAATGGCATGCTTCATATCTTTCAGGTAGGAAGGAATTTTTTGGACTATTGGTTGTAAGAAATGGTCTACATATTTACCAATCCTAGATGTAACAGAATCAATTCCACTGATGATAGGGCATCCTGGAGGGTGTATTGCATCTTTGTGGATCTTTGGTAAAATAATAGGTATGCGAGGTGCTAGTGGGATTAAAAAGTATTTTTCTTTACAGTTTAAAATAGACAAAATCAAAGCCCTTGGAGATTATTTCTGTGAGTTGCTTCTTAAATTGAATGGTTGGGTTTGTTGGTAATTCTTTGTATGTACTCTGATCACTGAGGATCTTGTACATCTCTCCCATATATGCTGATTTGTCCAATAAAACGAGGCCTCCACTGGGCAGGGAATTCTGGTGTGCGCGTTTAGGGGGAAGCTTGGACAAATCTTTTCGTACCAGGTCTCTGAACATATTTAGAGCCGGGGCTAACTGGGTAGGGGGATTGAAAAGCGAAGGATTCGAAAGGCCTGAATTAACAGTGCCGGATGTCGCTGCCCTGGTATGACTTTTAATGGGGTTTGAAATTATGAACCTTCGAATGTTAACTTTCCGAATGTATTTGTGAACGTCGATAAGTGTTTCAAATTTATTTAATTTGCGTAGTGGTGTGAACTTGAGACCCTTGTCAAGGACAGTCTTTTCTTCATCTGTCAACTGTACGCTACTCAAGTTGAATACCCCTTGGCAAGTTTTGTGCGTTTTCTTTTTCCGTCTCTGTACCCTCCTCCCTCCTCCACAGACTCTCTTATGTCCAGGCCCCTTTTTCTGCCTTGGGGTCCCTGTGAAAATCCTGATTTGGAAAATGATTGACCTGATTATATCCATATGTGGGCTGGTCATACTCAGCATCTGGATATGGGTAGACCATATCCTCATAAGGTTCTCGTAGAGGTTGGTAATGATTTTGGGTAGGTATGGGTGGGTAATTCGTGTATGGGGGATTAGAGTAGTTTTTAGGATGCTCATAATATCTGGCAGGTGAACCTCTATATTAGTGATCATCATATTCATAATGACGATTGCCAGGATTAGAGTTGTTACCCCTCTTTGTTACGTCCTCTTTGGCCCCTTCTATTTGAATTGTTGGCATCACCTCTACCTCTTTGTGGGGTACGTGCATTTGGAATTGGTCCCTTCTGGGGGTAGGTGTTTCCTTGTTGTGTGCCCTAGCTTGGGGTGTGTTGGTGTTATTTTGTTGTGTGGTAGATGTGGCCCCATCCCCATTGCTGGTGGAAGCGATATTTGTTTCCATGGAGACCTCTGAAGTGGATTGTTTTTGGGAGTTAAAGACTTTGCATGATTTGTAGTCATTTATATCTCGTGTGTATTTTTTGTGTTTCTCAGCCTTTTGATCCCTTTTGACTTCACTGCTATACACACACACACACACGTGTATAGTTTGGTTGCCCTTCACCAACTTGCTATTTATAATAATATTTATAAACATAACAACTATTTATGTTTTACTGTTCATTATATTGATCGTTTTAAACCTTGTCACGGTTTTATCCTTCACAGGATCACTCATCACATATTCACGATCATTTATTGACGTGTTTTTAATTTTTAATGTGAGTGGCAGACGCACTACCAAGGAATTTGAATCCACAATCACAAAACAAAAGTTCCCAATTAAAAAATGTCTGTACGTGCTCTACAACTCATGTTGTATATCTAATCACCTGTCCACGCTCTAAGCAGTATGTTGGGCGCACCATACGTTCCTTCACTACATGCGTTACAGAACATATCACTAAAATTAAAAGCGGAAATATAAAACATACAGTTCCAAGACATTACCGCCAATGCCACAATCGAGACCCCCGAGGTACTCAATTTCTAATTATTGATAAATTTACTGCACCGTGGAGGGGCGGAGCAAAAACCAGAGGGGTCTCCAAACTTGAAACATTCTGGATATACCAGTTACAATCCCACTCCCCACTTGGCATGAACGTGGAGTGGGATATAAACGCTTTTATCAATAAAGCATAATTTTAGCGTAACGCCATTACATGAATATTAATTTCTCTTTTCCTACTATCGATTGCTGTTGCTTCTATATAATTATATTTATATATTTTTACTTTTTTATACAAATATATTTTTATGTGCATGTTTTTACATGTAGGTATATATATATATATATATATATATATTTATGGTTGAAGCCCTATGGCCGACACGTATCTGAAGGGAAATAACTTAACCAATAAGATCTATAACATGAAAAGGGAGACCTGAAGTGTGCCTTGGTCTATGGCCGGTACGCCAGAAATAAGGGGGCATACCCTGATTAGAAATGAGTATTTGATGGGGGTGATGTTGTGAGAAATGCCCTTAAAAGGGGGAATGGGAGGGTGGGTATCGCGCACCGGAACCGACGAAGACCACAGGTGAGTGGGCCGGTTAAATACCCTCCCGGGCTCCTCCCATAAATTCAGGCCACCATGTTGGCCTTCCACTTATGGTTGAAGCCCTATGGCCGACACGTATCTGAAGGGAAATAACTTAACCAATAAGATCTATAACATGAAAAGGGAGACCTGAAGTGTGCCTTGGTCTATGGCCGGTACGCCAGAAATAAGGGGGCAAAAACTGAGGTAGGGTTTGAAGATATTTATTGCCTTTTAGTATTGACTACTGCGTGAGCTGGGCGAAGGCCCGTGACATTTCCGCCTGTGGGTCGTGTATATACCGGGTGAAGCAGGCTGACTTCCATCTGCCGAGTCTCTGGATGATGTGGCCTGGGACCCCCTGCTGTGAGGCGGCTGAGGCGGCCCCGATCCGAAAAGAGTGACCGGAGTACTCGCTGGGGTTGAGGCGTAGGTTGCGGAGGAGAATTCTTACGTGTGTCATGAACTGACAGGTGCTCAAGGGTTTGACTGGAAAAGGCAGAAGGGGATCGGTGTCCCTTTGTTCTGGCAGGAGTGAGAGCAGGTGGTTGAGAACCGTTACTGGGCACCAGGCATTGCCGGTTCTGTATAGATGGATGTCCACCCCGTGGCCAGCTTGCTGAGTCTTGGAGACGTTGAGGTGGAGCACGAAGTGGTCTTGATGGCGAACTAGGTGGCGTCTGCACAGGGTTTGGCTGGTCGAGCTGTTACGGGTGAATTCGCTGGGACGTAAGAACCCATAGTAGGCCAGGTAGATGGCGGCTTGTATGACCTGGCTGAGGAGGACACCAAAGGGGGAACCAGCGAGTATGGCGGACATCTCGCGGAAGATGGCGCCAGTGATGGGGCGACGTCTGGTTCTGTTTGCTGGTTGCTGCTTCTGGACGCCGCGTAATACGGCTCGGACGGCGTGGGACGAGAAGACAGACGGTCTAGTAGGATCTTGAAGGGCCAAAAAGTGCTGTATGCCGGCCAGGTATAATTGAAAGTATCTGCGGGGGCCAAGGGCCAGCGAACCAATGGAGGCCAAATATGGCTGCGAAGCCCGTGGAGGCCGCGGCATCTGTCACCACCTGTGGTGAGAAGGGTGAGACGGCCGGGATAAACATGGATATCCCGTTCCACGAGGAAAGGAACTCTTCCCACATCGCTAGGTCTGCTATGGCCGCGGCGTCCAGTTTGAGGATCTGATCGGGGTCTTGTGCCTGTGACAGGTGGACTAAGAGTCGTGAAATGAAGGAACGACCTTGAGGGACGATCCGCATGGCAAAATTGAGCATGCCAAGTAGTGACTGGAGCTGTCGTCTTGTGCACCCTCTCGTGCGGGTGAAGTCCTGAAGAACTGCCCTGATGCGGGTCAGCTTGTCGAGGGGTAGGCTGGCCTGCATGGAGCATGTGTCCAAGACAACTCCGAGGAAGGTGATGGAGTGTGCGGGTCCGTCGACCTTGTGCTCGGCTATGGGGACATTGATATTCTGGAAGACGACTCTTAATTTGTCGAGGTCTACTGGTGAAACGTTAGGCTGCTCTATCAGTAGGAGGTCATCTAGGTAGTGGATGACTTCTGTGCATTGGGCCTTGTGTAGGAGAATCCAGGTGAGGGATTGAGCGAACGTGTCGAAGAGCCAGGGGCTACTTTTGGAGTCGAACGTGAGCTTGGTGGCGAAGTAGTACCTGTCTCTCCACTTGATACCGTGCCAACACCAAAGAGACGGGTGAATCGGCAGAAGTTTGAAGGCGTCCGATATGTCGGCTTTGGATAGCCAGGCCCCTGTGCCTGCTTTGAGGATGGCCTGGATCGCCAAGTCGACGGAGGCGTATTTTAAGGAGAACTCCTCGGAGGGAATTAGGGAGTTGAGGCTGGGGACGTGGCAAGAATGAGGCGCAGACAGGTCGTACACCAAGCGAACTTTATTTGAGAATTTGCCCTTGACAAGCCCAATAGGGCTGACTCTCCAGGTGTTGAAGGGGGGTTGTGTGAAGGGACCAATGACGAAACCTCGCTCCAGCTCGGCTAGGAGTAGTTGGTCTATGGCCTGCTCGTCGGTGGCCGCTGATCTGAGATTCCTACACTCGTAAGTAGTGTGGGGCAGGGAGACAAGGCCGGTATGGAAGCCCGCCGTGAATCCTTGTATGAGGAACGTGGCTAGGGGGTGTGAGTCCAGATAGACTCCTAACCATAGGCTGTTTATGCGGCTCAGTCACAGATTTTTCGGTTTGAGCTCGCATAGATTTTTCGGGTGCGCCCTGTGGCACACGACGCACACGTGGAGCAACCTGCATTGGCTGAAGTTACACGAGCCGTAGTTGTAATTATTGCAGATGGCCGCTCCTCCCATGGTCCGGACGGGGCGTCCGAGTTTGTCGAGCTGGGGTTTCTGTGTCGGTGCTGGCGGGTTTTGTGCTGGAGCCGAGGTCGAGGGAAACTCGACCGAGTGGCGGAGTGTTGCACTGGAGCACCAGGCGGCGGTGTGCGTGGAGGATTGGCAGACTGCGCACAATGGTGAGCGCAGACCGGCGAAATGGCGACAGAATAATTCTGTGTCCATTAGGCTCCAATCTGTGGGTGACTGGAATTGCGCCATCCTGGCGGCTGCTTTTGCGGAAAAGGAGCGGTGGTAGTCATAGAATGAGAACCCGCCGTATTTGTAGCCCAAATCTACCACGGTGTGGAGATATAAATCCAGCTCTTCCCTTCTGCCGGGGGAAGCTGAGCATATGATGTCTCTAAGCATCCCAAATGACAACGCAAATTCTGGGACGGACAATTTGCGGTTGAGTCTGGGGTCTTTAGCTTTGAGGACCACCGAGACATCTCCCCAGGTATAGGCCTTGTTTTCGGCTAGGTCGTGGACTGAAATGAGAAGGGAGGCGAGGTTGACGTCCTTGCCATCCAGTATGTCCTTCTTAATGCTGGCTGGAACCAGGTGTGCTGGGCAGACCAGGGGACATGTCCCTGCGGTACCTGTGGCGACTGTTGTAGGTGGCTGTATCGCGGCGGGGCCGGGGACGGCCGGGGCCGGGTGAGATTCGAGGAGAGTCACTCTGGCTTGGACGTCCGTGACTGTGTTCGCCAAGGACGACACCATGGTGTGGAGTTGTGTTATGGCCGCAGATATAGACTGGAGGGAGGCTTGCTGAGTGCTGGGCCCTGCCATGGCAGGAGGAGGAAACAAGAGCCTGAAGAGCTCCGCCTTCCTGGCCGTGGCGGGGAACGGCACGCCCCTGCGTCTAAGTTCTGCCGTCAGTCTGGGGATGGTCCATCCCCTGAGGGACTGGATGCTGTCACTCATGGACACTGGGGAACGTGACAAGGGGGCGGTGAGATCCTCGCTGCCCGCTTGCGACATGGTCCTCGGATGGGCTGTGCCCTGAGGCGATGTCTTGAGGCGTCTGAGGTCGTAAGAAGGCCGACCGGAGCTGGAGAAACACCGTCCAACCTGTGCAGGGTGGACCTACTGAACTCGGACTGACCTAGGGAAGGAAAAATAAAGAGAACTGTGCATATACACTACTTATATATTTTTTTTTTTTTTTTTTTTTTTTTTTTTTTTTTTGAGTGAAATGAGAAACGTTTGTGCCATGTCGTGGGCGCAAGGTGTCGTTTTATGAGTGTGACTGCTGATTGCCGAGAATTTTGGAATGAAATGAGGCCAACTCGACTGGGGTACGTTGAGGCGAACTGATGCATGGTAGATGCCATCGGATTCGGATCAGGACGTTTGTGTGTGACAGCGAACTGATCGGCATGACAGAAGTATGAAACGGTCGAGCCGCGATGGCGACTGTAGACGAACCAGACTTCTGGAGCATGTACTGAAATGAGGCCAACGGATGTTCAGGGCGCATCGGTCCGAACCGGTGCGCGGCGCGACTGGGTTCGAAGCGAGGTGCGGCCTGGCGGTGAGAGAAATGAGGGGAACCATTCCCTGAGGTGCTGAACGGTCGGTCGGGTCTCACGACCGACGACGAGCAGACTCAGGGGTGGTTACAGAAATGGGGCCGACAAACCTGGGGTACGTTGGAGGCGAAGACCGATCCGCAAAGGTGCGACCGGTTTCGAATCAAAACGTGACTCGTGAGGTGAAATGTTTTCCTCGTGACAGAGGCGCCGAGCGGTGAGCCTAAAAACTTTTCGACTGACAGCGACCGTACTTCTGGAGCACGGAATGAAATGGGGCCTGGGAGCACCTTGGGGCGTGCCGGTACGAATCGAGGCACCGGGGTGCGCCTAGACTTGAATCGGAACGTAATACGTGACAGTGAAATGATGCCATGACAGAGGTGTTTTTTCGACCGGTGAGTCGAGAAATTGCGGCTAACGGCCGCTCCTGGGTCATGTATTGAAATGGGGTTCCACTGCTGGGACATGCCGGGACGAATCGGATGTGGCTAGATTCGAACGGCGTGTCGGTGCAGGACCGTGAAATGGTGAAATGACTGAAATGTTTTTGAAATGGCTGAAATGTGACCGTATGGCATGATACTGCGACTGATTCCGAATCAGGTGATGCGTAAGCGACCGGCTACTGTGCAGATAGCGGTACGGATGCAACGTACGGGTACTAATGGAATGACTTGTGCGTATGTGAACAGCGAGATTCGTGACAAGGTAAGTAACGTTCATAAGTGAAATGGTGGTCAAACGAGACCCCTACCTGCGGCAGCCGAGCCAGATACAGTGTACAAAACCTTCGAACGAGAGCAATCCACGAGACGTCTGGCACTCACGAACGCTAGCGAAATCGAGTAGTCGGCTTAGTGACGTAGTATATCGCGCACCGGAACCGACGAAGACCACAGGTGAGTGGGCCGGTTAAATACCCTCCCGGGCTCCTCCCATAAATTCAGGCCACCATGTTGGCCTTCCACATATATATATATATATATATATATATATTTTTTTAACAATACTTTCAATATTAGGTTTTATGTTTAACAACATTTCTCCTTTATATTCTTTTTAATCATTAAAAGCATTTACTGATCATGAGGTTTTCTATACCATCTGTAAAAGAAGTATGACTCCACCCTGGTTACTCTATACCATGGGTCTTCAAACTATGGCCCTCCAGTTGTTCAAGAACTACAATTCCCATCATGCCTAGTCATGTCTGTGAATGTCAGAGTTTTACAATGCCTCATGGGATGTGTAGTTCCGCAACAGCTGGAGGGCCGGAGTTTGAGGATCCCTGCTCTATACCATAATAATTTTAGGCATATTTAATCACTAAATCTCTATATTGCACTCAATATGGGCCTCGCATACCTATTATTTATTATTTACCAAAATCTGTGCTATTAAAAGCAAAGAACGTTGCCCTATGTTTAAGGGAATGGGCTGCTGGAGGCTCGCCTGTACCCTGCCCAAGATCCTGCAGCCATCCGAGCCTCCAGCAGCCCATTCCCTTAAACATAGGGCAACGTTCTTTGCTTTTAATAGCACAGATTTTCTGTACATACAGTTACCACCATATGACCGATTGGGTCGCTCCAATCATACCTGGATTGACTCCCTACTTTGCATGTGAGTACCATAACCACATAATGGCAGTACTAAGCTGTTCTATGGCAATACACCCCAATATACTTCTATGCACTAATGTCAACTTTATCTCTCACAGTTTATATGTGAAAATACAGGATGTTTAACTGCCTTTGAAAAAGGACTTCCGTCCGAAACATGTCGGCATCTTCCTAAAGACTACTGTTATATCGCAAGTTATTTTGCAAATGTCAATATCTATGTATGCTCATATGGTTAAAACGCTATATGTATATTCGATTTGATTGAAAATCTGTACATTTACTATTGCTATTTTGGGTATATATTGCCCCAAATAAAACATATATTTTTTGATTGCATACATTTTTCTCATGTCTATCCATTGAAGCTTCCCCCAGGGGTATTGGCTGTGTATATGCACACTAGGCCTACAATATATATTTTGTGTTCAAATACAAGGGAAGCGATAGACTATTTTCCTATCAACACTTGCCCAACTGCTTTGTTTCATAATGTAGATCAATGTAACTATTTGAAAGCTCTAAATGTGATATGCAGCAAAATGAGAAGATCGCAAATATATATATATATATATATATATATATATATCTTTTATAATTTTAACATTTTAATAGTATATAGATGTTTAATAAAGTTTTCAACATTGTAAAAACTTCTGCAGGCGCTTGAATGGGGCCACCCTAACAAACGAAATGGGGAAGGCAAATGTAAATTAATAAAGGGATAAAACACATATCTGAACATGGGATAGAGGTGGACTATTCCACTAGCTAAAATGACGGCCCAAGAACTTCCGGAAATGGGCGGAAGTTGACAGTAGTTAAAATGGCGGATCACCCACTTCCGGTCGTACGGAATGAATGGGTGGAAGATACCAGCAGTCAAAATGGTGGACCGCTCACTTCCGGTATCGCGGAATGAGCAATCCGGAAACAATTAGACAGGACCACAGATATCAGTGTATAAATAGAGTGACATAGCGACATTTAGCAGCTTCTTGAGGACGCAATAGTGTTTGCGAAATGCATAGAGGCTGCTAAAATACGGACTACGTCACTTCCGGTCAAACAAAATGGAGGCTTGGGACGCACGCCGATACAGGAGAGACAGGCGATACCCTCACCCATCTATACCCATTCAAACAGCTGGATAAGTTTAGTGCCAACTGATAGGCACTTAAACATGTGAGTGAATCAATTTGTTTTTACCTTTTTATAAATAAATGCACAGACATACTGCGCAATGATCGTTGTTCATTTTTTATGAGGTTGGATATTGGTTAAATCTGTATATTGGAAACAGCATAGACCTGAGGAGTGGAGTGGTTATCCCTACCAATGAACCAAAGGCATTCATTATACTAACATCTGGTGAGTGGCCAATCTTTATGGTGGTGGTGGTGTCGTCACTATAGTGGTGGATAAGGGAAGCACGGACACAAGGATTTAGGAGGATTGAAGCATTTTTTTACGCTGAAGATTGCTTTTTCAGCACCAGCAGAAATTACTGTGGACACTTATTGGTTTTGGTTTTGTTTGGTTTGTTTTGCCTAATTTAATCTGACTTTTTGGCACGTAATAATCAATATTGGAAGCCACGGGTGGACTGTAGAGGAAAATATTGGTTTTTAGTAATATTATTTTTATCATCACTAGCGTATAGAAACTTATAAATTTATTGTGGTATATTTTAAATGCATATTTGTTTGGAGCACTTTAAAAACACGTAACACAAGGGGTAGCGCAGTCAACATATACTTCTTTTATATCTAATCACCTGTCCATGCTCTAAGCAGTATGTTGGGCCACCATATGTTCCTTCACTACACGCGTTACAGAACATATCACTAAAATTAAAAGCGGAAATATAAAACATACAGTTCCGAGACATTACCGCCAATTCCACAATCGAGACCCCCGAGGTACTCAATTTCTAATTATTGATAAATTTATTGCACCGTGGAGGGGCGGAGCAAAAACCAGAGGGGTCTCCAAACTTGAAACATTCTGGATATACCAGTTACAATCCCACTCCCCACTTGAACGTGGAGTGGGACATTAACGCCTTTATCAATAAAGCATAATTTTAGCGTAACGCCATTAACATTTAGATAAATTTCTCCTTTCCTACTATCGATTGCTGTTGCTTCTATATAATTATATTTATATATTTTTACATTCCTATTAACCCCCTTTTTTATATATATATATATATATATATTTATGGTCTAGAGCCCTACGGAGGATACGAGTAAAGATGACATACAGGATTAACACAAACTTACCAACATGAAATGGACCTGAAAGTGTGCCTTGGTCTACCGTATGGTACACCAAATAAGGGGGCAAAAACCTTCAGGTAGGGAATAGCTTAACTGGCGGGGAAAGTTACTGGGTAAGCTTGGCCAATGCCTGGGCCATACCAGTTGTGGATTAGGTATACCGTGGGAGAGGCAGGCTGCCTCCCATGTACCTAGTCTCTAGATGACGTGGTCCGGGATGCCGGGCCGAGACGCTGTTGCGGCTGCCCCGATCCGAATAAAAGTCCGGAATACCGACTGAGGTTCAGGGATAAGTTGCTGAGAAGAATCCGGGAAGGTTCCATGAACAGGGACGTGTTGAGTGGTTCCACAGGGAAGGCAGAAGAGGGATGATGTCTGATTGACGGGGCACAAGTGTGGCCGACCGGTTCGGTGTGGCGACTGGGCACTGTGGTTTTGAGGAGGTGTGTGTCCGTTCCCGCCCTAGCCGCTGAGTCTCTGACCCGGTCGGGGTATGGATGAAACGATACTGGAGCCAGACTAAGTTACTTGCGTAACCCTGGACTCGCCGGGCGGTTTGCCGCTAAACTTTCTGAGTCGTAGAGGCCAAGTATCTGGTGGCTGACAGGACTGTACTGGGAGAAGACTGAACGGGGACATGGCCAGGATGGTGGACATGTGCCGGAAGACCTTTGCGGTTACCGGAAGTCGCTTGGGCCGACTACAGGCTGACGTATCCGAATGCCGCGCGGGATGGCCCGCACTGCAGGGCATGAGAATACAAAGGTGTCGTGGAGTCCTGGAGGGACATGTAGTGTCGCACACCAGCCAGGTACGGCCGTACGGTGTTGTGAAAAAAGCCAGGATTGAGTGGCAGTGGGAAATAAGGCGAGAATTCGTTAACGCTGGACAGAACTCGGGGATATAGAGGCACGAACTTGTTGAATGCCCTCCAGGCGGTCTGATGGCCTTGCGGGTATTGTAGGAGAGTGATACGCTGACGAGGTTGGTAGCTAACGGTAGGAGCTGAGTTCCTCCCGGGCCAGCCGTGACCGGTCCGGGGAAGTGACCAACCGGGGACTGGCTCCAGGCATTTGTCTGAAGAAGGACGCCTAGCTAAAGGGGGAGACGGCTCTGCTGCTAAGTTGCGCTTCCCTGGGATGGAAGAACAGTAGATGTTGCACTGATGCTGAAGGGACAACTGGCAGTTCCCCCTCCCGACTAGACTCTGGATCCGTCCCTGATACAATCCCATACACAACCCTACGCCCACAGTTGATCCAGAGGAAGGCGAAAAACCCAGCGAAGCATGATCCAATTTGCCACAGCAGGGAAAAAATTCCTTCCTGATCCCCCGAGAGGCAATCGGATGTTGATCTCTGCTATGGCTGGGTTGTCGGTTGTAACGCTATGATCTGCTGATCTCTGCTATGGCTGGGTTGTCGGTTGTAACGCTATGATCTGTCCGGAGCAGCTGCTGCCCCACAAGTGAGCAGCTGCCACGATGGGGTAGAGCTCAAAGAGGCAGATGTTGTGACGAAGCCGGGTGTGGCCAGTGCCTGTAGAGGCCAGGGGCTGTAAACCATAAATGGCCAAAAAATGGCGACACCCTGTGGAAGCCGCCGCCGCCTCTGTCACCACCCGTGGTGACAGGGGGACCCCGAGGGAATGAAGAGTGCGACGCCTTTCCAGTTAGACGGAACTCCTCCCACATGGCCAGGTCTGCCACTGCTGTGGCATCAAGACTGAAGACCCGACCTGGGTCCTGGTTGTTTAAAATGACCCTAGCCTGTTAGGATGCCCTGGGGTTGTCCCGGGCGGTTCTGTCAGCAGGAAGTCGTCCAGATAGTGGGCAACCTCCTGGCACTGTGCTTTCGCAGGAGGACCCGCGTGAGGGTCTCGGCAAACGTATTTAAGCCAGGGGCTACTATTGTACCCGAAGGTCGATACGGTAGCGAAAAATTATATGCCTCCTTTGATACCCTGCCAGCACCGAAGGGAGGGCCGTATGGGCCACCACACGAAGGCATCTGATATGTCTGAGTAAGAGAGTTCGAGCCTGAAGGAAGAGTGAGGCGCTGACAAGTCGTAAATTAGACATGCCAGGGATGGCGTGGGATGCGAGGTCAATTGGATGCCGCGCCGTACGAGATTCACCCGGCTTAGTCATGTCTTCCTCTGCTTGACCTCACATAGGAGCCTGGGGTGCGCCCTCTAGCATAGGGTACATACACGTAGTAAACGACACTGGCTACAGCTGTAGGAGCCATAACTAAAAATGTTGGAAACTGCTGCTGCCCCCGGCCGTCCGCACTAGTCGTCCTAGTTTGTCCATCTTCGGCCCTTGTGCAGGGGCCTGCTGACCCGTGCTAGTGATGGCCGTGTCGTCAACCTGGTAGACGGAGGCTGCGTTGGGACACCAGACGGCGGCGTGGGTCGCTGAGTGGTACATGGCGCACTGTGGCGGCCGTAGGCCCGCAAAACGCCGACAAAACAGCTTGGTGTCCACGACATTTCAGTCCGTAACGAAATGAATGAACTGAAATGAAATAGAATGAAATGACAGACAACAAAACAAATAAAACGAAACGACATGTTGCCTTTGATGACATGAAACTCCCATGACAGAGGCCTGGCCTGGTCATATCTCATTGCGAGTGACTGCGAACCGGACTCTGGAGCATGTACTGAAATGAGACAACGGTGAAAGAAGGCCCAATACCTGGGGCACACCGGGACGAATTGACAACATCGTAGATGCCATGGAATTCGAACCAGAGCGCAACTAGGTGAGGTGAAATGAATGAACTCCCATGACAGAGCCTGAATCGCCATGCCACTTGTTTAGCGACTGAGCACGATGGACTCTGGAGCATTTACTGAAATGAGGCCGGTCCTGGGGCACGCTGGGCCGAATAGTGACATCATAGACGCCACAGAATTCGAATCCAAGCGCAACTGCATGAGGTGAAATGATTGCACTCCCATGACAGAGCCCAGATCGCCATGCCACTTGTCTAGCGACTGAGCACGATCGGACTCTGGAGCATGTACTGAAATGAGGCCGGCCTAGGGCACGCCGAGACGAATTAGTACAAGGAGATGACTAGATTCGTGTCGGAACGTGGTAAGGTGACACAGAAATGATATACCATGACAAAGACAAGAATCAAAACTGACCGAACCTTCGAAGTGAATCTGTCTCTGGCGCATGTATTGAAATGAGGCCGAGCAGCTGGGCGCACCGGATCGGTCGGTGCATCTGCGGATGCGACTGGATTTGAATCGGAATGTAATAGGTGACAGAACGATGCCATGACAAAGACTAGAATCAACGGCTGAGGCTACCACCGACAAGTGAATCCATCTCTGGAGCATGTACTGAAATGAGGCCGGCCTAGGGCACGCCGACGCAAATTAGTGCGGGGAAGTGACTAAATTCGTGCCTGGGCGTGGTAAGGTGACACAGAAATGATATACCATGACAAGGACAAGAATCAAGAACGATCAAAACCTGCGATGTGATTCTGACCCTGGCGCATGTATCGAAATGAGGCCGAGCAGCTGGGCGCCCGGATCGAACCGGTCGAAGCATCTGTAGATGCGACCGGACCCAACCGAACATAATAAGTGACAGAAATGATGCCATGACAAAGACTAGAGTCAACGACTGGGAGCGGAACCAACTTTAAAGACTCTGTCTCTGGCGCATGTACTGAAATGAGGCCGAGCAGCTGGGCGTCCCGGATCGGTCGGTGCATCTGCGGACGCGACCGATACGAACCGGAACGTAATAAGTGACAGCAACACCCATGACAAAGACTGGAATCAAAACGACCGAGGCAACTTCTACATGAATCCGTCTCTGGAGCATGTACTGAAATGAGGACGAGCAGCTGGGCGAACCGGTGCGAATCGTAGCATCTCGGATGCGACTGGATTCGAACCGAAACGTAATAAGTGACCGAAACCATGACAAAGACTAGACTCGGGCCCGCATCCGTACGAACGGTGAGCCAGTCTCTGGAGCATGTATAGAAATGAGGCCGTAGTCTGGGGCACCCCGAGACGAATCAGTGCATCGTGACAGAAATGAAATGATGAAATGATCGCCATGCTAAAAATTATGCGAAATGATTTAGCATGACCAAAAAGACTCAAAATGACTAGCATGACTGGATGGCTTGGAATGTTGGCATGTTTAGAAATGATGAAATGACTGCCATGTTTAGCAAGGATGTGAAATGATTACGAAAATATAAAGATAAGCTATGGGTGGTACCTCGTCCTAGGGAATATACAAAGAAAAAAAGGAACAAGAGGGGGTTTAGCCAACCTGACGGACTATCTCGGCACCTGAACAAACACGGAAATTCCGTAATCAATATTTCATTGGTTTATTTAGAAAACATACAAAACAATATACAAATATACATCACAAAAAGTGAAGAACAAAAAGAAATTATTTACAACAGTTTGGCCATCGAGTATCGGATATACATTAGGACCTAAAAGATTCCATAATTATGTTTTACTTGCTGGTCAGTTGACGGTTGACGCGTTTCGCTTTTAGCTTCATCAGAACCGTAGTACAGCAATTTTTATATCTAAATATAGTTGTAAAACAAGAAAAATTGAGAATTATTCATCAATGGGCAAATAGTTGCTCCAATATGTCCCATCAGTAACATGATCATCACCAGTCTAGCCCGCGATCTAATTAGTAAATAGATTGCCTACCTTCTAGGTATACCCTATTGATTATAAGATACTCAATTTGTGGCAATTCACATTTTCATTTTTAAAAGCAATTTTCTGGAAGGTAGAAGTGAACGTCAGTTTCGGAAGTGAAATGATTGTCATGCTAGAATGATTGAAATGATTCGACACGGTCAAAGTGATTCGTAAAATCGACATGCCAACAGCGATTCGAAGTAACAGCGACTCAGCATGATATGCTGATACAGAAATAACTCGAACCGATGCGACCTGACAGAAATAATGCAAACTGGCTAACCAAGAAATGCTTCGGCATGTGCGAACGGCACCCGTGAGTCGCCAATGTTTGAACGATTCAAAGACTGTGCGACCCAACCGCGTGAGGTAACCCCTAGTGCCGGATGCGGCATTGGTCGGAGTGTCATGGCGAGTGACTACGAGTCGTGCGTGACACCTGGTACCTTGCGTTTGTATATGACCGAAAACGTGCGGGTGAAATGTTTGGTGTTTCGAGACAAGCTGTGCATGGTTCGTGAGCTACGTATACCACAGTTTAGTGACATAAAAACGGTGCATGAAAAGCAAAAACATGGGAGCCGAAGCCCTACCTGCGACAGCCGAACCAGACTCGTTGTACGGAACCTGCGACTCGGTACCACGAGTGCGACACGAAGGGAACAACACGACTCACGAAAACGGAACGGGACTGCAACAAACACACGGAGATGGACAAACGAAACTGAGCTCATGAACCGGCACAAACAGCGCTTGTCTCGAACTAGTCGGCTCTTGAATCTTACAGAATCCATTAGGCAATTTAAGCAGCAGCAAGAAACCAGGAAGCAGCAGCAAGGAACCTGACAAGAGGATTTCGTTGTTCCTGTGTTTGTATCTCACACAGGAAACCGACAAAGACAGGCAGGAAGTGGGCTGGTTAAATACACTTCCGGGCACCTCCCATAACTTCAGGCCACCATACTGGCCTTCCAATATATATATATATATATATATATATATATATATATATATATATTTATACTTTTTTATACAAATATATTTTTATGTGCATGTTTTTACATGTAGGTATATATATATGTATATTTTTTAACAATACTTTCAATATTAGATTTTATGTTTAACAACATTTCTCCTTTATATTCTTTTTAATCATTAAAAGCATTTACTGATCATGAGGTTTTCTATACCATCTGTAAAAGAAGTATGACTCCACTCTGGCTACTCTATACCATAATAATTTTAGACATATTTAATCACTAAATCTCTATATTGCACTCAATATGGGCCATGTCCCCAAGTGCTAACGATCGCAATGATGGCTTCCCAGATCATCAGTGCATGTCAGCAGTGTACAACCTGTCTTTTTGTCTGGTTGGTAGCGACGCAGGTGCAGTAGCGCTGTGGCCGCCCGCCGCCGGATCCAGAGCGAGGCGTGGTTCCATGCCTGTGCCTGGACTGAGCGGCCGTGACGTCACGGCACACTGTCGTCTGCGCATGACCGTTCGCTTCTAGTCCATAGTGAGGCTTGGCATCAACAGGCTCACTCATGGATTTAGGCGGAAATTACGTCAGGACGTCAACAACGGCGTGCGTTCCACCGGCCTGTGGTTAACACAGACGCTGGAGTGCCAACGTTAAATTTACATCTCAATCCTCATATACAAAACATTATAATTGCATTATTGGATGTAGCTATATCTGCCATTATATATAAGCTTTTTTCGGCCTTAACAGTCCACATTATATGCCTTATGATAACGCCGGACCGGAAGTGACGTCAATTTCCGGGTTAAATCCCCACAAGTCAGATTGGGGTCACCATTTCTTTATAAGCGTGCTGCTGGTGCTTGTAGTCCACACCCCAGACGAAGTCTTAAGCCCCATACACACGGTCGGACTTTTTCATCAATTTGGTCCGATCGGACAAGGTTGTTGAAAAATCAGACCGTGTGTATGCACCATCGGACAGTGTTCGTCGGTTTGTCCGTCGGACAAAGTCTTATCTCCTGCTGGAAAGATTTCCCTTCAACCCGGTCCGATCACACCAAATCCGAGCGTGTGTACGCTTGTCCGACCGGACAAAGTGCTACGCATGCTCAGATCACATTACAAGACCAAAGCTATTGGCTACTAGCCTCTACGTAGTCCCGTCGTAGGCAACAAACATCACCACGTTCAGAATGATCGGATTTTCCGACAACTTTGTCCGATCGTGTGTACGCAAAACCAACATCAGACAAAGTATGACGGACATGGTCCGACGGACCTGGTCCACGGATTGTCCGCGCGTGTGTATGGGGCTTTATAGGACAAAACGCATGGGGTGGACTACAGCAACAGCATTAGGCCATTTTACAACCCATTACAAGCCCTTTTTTATCGACGGAAATGTGAGTGTTTTTAATCTGTTTTTACAACATCAAAACAACCTTACGTTATTACACCATGCGAGTTTCTCTCTTACCATGATTCAACATACATGAAATAAGTGTGAACACTTGGAGTATTGACGTTCATCCCCTACCTGCTGTCCATCTTCCTACGTATACCAACGCCATATTGTGCTAAACCTTGGAGCCAGTCCGTGGAGCAGGGACCCGGTAACCCTCCATTTAAAGCCTATCACGACTTGCGAGGCGTATGCCTTCACAAGTCTGTGATATCTGGTAAGCCTTATTCCAATAAGCGTTGATGACGACAGGACCACAATCACTTCACTCAGAACACTATACAGTGTCACCGGTTGATCACAAGCAATTTTGTCACCTGTATATGGACTTCACTGCTATACACACACGTGTATAGTTTGGTTGCCCTTCACCAATCACCAACTTGCTATTTATAACAACTATTTATGTTTTACTGTTCATTATATTGATCGTTTTAAAGAGGAAGTAAACCCTCAGCAAAAAAACGGAAAAAAAACCCTGCAAGACAAAGACATAATTAGCTAGTATGCATAGCATACTAGCTAATTATGTATCACCTCAGATCGAAGCCCCCGCATCGGTCCCCCTCCAAACGCTGACATGTTGTCCCGGAGTGACTTCTGGGTATAGCGGCTCCAGCGCTGTGATTATCCGGAGCTGCGATGCCGTGATTCCGCACAATAGCGGCACAGTACAACTGAAGCATCGGCATATAGCGCCATTGCTTCAGTTGTCATGAGTGCGCATGTGCCGCATGACGTCGGCACATGCAAATACAGGGATATCTCCTAAACTGTGCAGTTTTAGGAGATATCCTTGTTAGCTACAGGTAAGCCTTAATATAGGCTTACCTGTAACATAAAGTTGTAAACAAGGGTACAACCACTTTAAACCTTGTCACGGTTTTATCCTTCACAGGATCACTCATCACATATTCACGATCATTTATTCACGTGTTTTTCATTTTCACACTTGGATAAATTGTTTATTATATACGTATATTTTATTTTGTATACTTTATATTTTATATTTATATGATTATTCTTTCATACATTGGTTTTATTAATTTAAATCCACGAGATAACCTCACAATTGATGCACAATAGCACTTTAGCGCAACATACATTCTCTCTTCACTCTATCTTAAACCGTTATGCCGCGTACACACGATCGCGGGATTGTCCGCCAAACTAGAGTCCGCCGGACAATCCGCCCATGTGTGGGCTCCAGCAGACTTTTTCTCCTCAAAAGTCCAGCAGACTTAGTAAGAAGTTTTGACTCAAAATTGTCTGCTGGGACGTCTGTGTGCTAGTCCGCGGGACTTTTGAAATGAACGGACTTGCCCCACACACGGAGTAAAGTCCGTTCATTCAGAACGTGACTCCAGGTAGACGGGATTAGCGAAGGAAGTCAATGCCGCCACCATGATCAGCAAGATTGACACCTCGCTAGCCCCGTCACCTAGTAGGATTTAAAGGGGAATCCCTACGCCAAAAAACGGCGTGGGGGTCCCCCCCAGATCCATATCAGACCCTTATCTGAGCACGCAGCCCGGACGGTCAGGAAAGGGGTGGGGACGAGCGAACGCCCCCACTCCTGAGCCGCGTTCACTCTGCATGGGGGTTGCCTTGGGGAAAGGGGGGCCCTAAGGCCCCCCACCCTAGAGCACCTTGTCCCCATGTTGATGAGGACAAGGGCCTCTTCCCGACAACCCTGGCTGTTGGTTGTCGGGGTCTGTGGGTGGGGGGCTTATCGGAATCCGGGAGCCCCCCTTCAATAAGGGGGCCCCCAGATTCCAGCCCCCACCCTATGTAAATGAGTATGATGTACCCCTACCCATTCACCTGGTGAAAAAAAAAGGGGGGTCTGTGACCCCTCAAAGCACCATGTCCCCATGTTGATGAGGAGAAGGGTCTCATCCCCACAACCCTTGCCCGGTGGTTGTGGGGGTCTGCGGGCGGGGAGCTTATCAGAATCTGGAAGCCCCCTTTAACAAGGGGACCCCCAGATCCTGCCCCCCCTGTTTGAAATGGTAAGGGGGTACAAAAGTACCCCTACCATTTCACAAAGAAAGTGTAAAAAATAGTTAAAAAACACACAGACACCATTGGGAAAAATCCTTTATTAAAAATAAAAAAAATAAAAAAAAGATTCCAGCAGTGGTAATCCACTCTTGCTATCCAGCGATGGGTGATCTCTTCTCCGGGGTCCAGCGATGGCTGATCTCTTCCGATGACGTCCAGCGCAGCGCATCCTGTCTCCATGGAGACACTGAGGGAATCCCGTCTTAGCAGTGGAGGACCGGGCCACTCGTCACCTGACCCCGCCCCCTCTGACGCAACGCAAGGGGAAAGCTGGGGACGTACGGGTGACCCCGCCCCCCTCTGATGTAACGGAAACCTACGTTACATCAGAGGAGGCGGGGTCACCCATGCGTCACTGGGGAAACCCAGGCTTCCCCAGTGATGTAAGGGTGACCCCGCCCCCTCTGACGCAAGGGAAAAGCTGGGCTTCCCCAAGGGTGACCACGCCCCCCTCTGATGTAACGCAGGTTTCCGTTACATCAGAGGGGGCGGGGTCACCCGTACGTCACTGGGGAAGCCCAGCTTCCCCGCTTGCTTGCTTGCTTGCTTGCTCGCTCCTGGATACCAAGAGTGGATTACCACCGCTGGAATCTTTTTTTTTTTTTTTAATAAAGGACTTTTCCCAACGGTGTCTGTGTGTTTTTTAAAAATTTTTATACTTTCTTTGTGAAATGGTAGGGGTAATTTTGTACCCCCTTACCATTTCAAACAGGGGGGGCAGGATCCGGTGGTCCCCTTGTTAAAGGGGGCTTCCAGATTCTGATAAGCCCCCTGCGCGCAGACCCCCACAACTACCAGTCAGGGTTCTGGGGATGAGACCCTTCTCCTCATCAACATGGGGACATGGTGCTTTGAGGGGTCACAGACCCCCAAAGCATCCTCCCAATGTTGAGGGCATGTGGCCTGGTACGGTTCAGGAGGGGGGGTGCTCTCTCACCCCCCCTCTTTTCCTGCGGCATGCCAGGTTGCGTGCTCTGATAAGGGTCTGGTATGGATTTTGAGGGGGACCCCCACGCCATTTTTTTTTAAATTTGGTGTGGAGTTCCCCTTAAAATCCATACCAGACCTGAAGGGTCTGGTATGGATATTTAGGGGGAACCCCACGTAATTTTTTTTTTATTTGACCCGGGGTTACCCTCAATATCCATACAAGACCTGAAGGGCCTGGTAATTGAATTTGGGGGGAACCCCACGCATTTTTTTTTTTATCAATGACTTTCAATGACTGTTCTCTGTATTACGGGAGCCGACAATTCATTATAGCCGCGAGTGATTTTAAATAGCTTTTTTTCCTGCAAAAATGACACTTTTTGCAGGGACAGTTCTAAGCACGGGAAACATGTGCCCTACATGCCTACTATACACACCCCCAGGTACGAAATTTAAAGGAATATTACACTTTGATTGTTTCACTTTAAGCATTATTAAAATCACTGCTCCAGAAAAAAATGCAGTTTTTAAAACTTTTTTTTGCATTGATACATGTCCCCTGGGGCAGGACCCAGGTCCCCAAACACTTTTTGCGACAATAACTTGCATATTAGCCTTTAAAATTAGCATTTTTATTTTGAACGTTCAAGTCCCATAGACTTTAATAGGGTTCTAAAGTTCACACGAACTTTAGGTCTGTTCGCAGGTTCTGGTGCAAACCGAACAGGGGGGTGTTCGGCCCATCCCTAATATCCCCACATCCATGAGTGACTTCCAAACCAACAAGAACGTTTGACTCCTTAACACAACGTGGATCAAAATTCACTTTATAATCTCCTAAGGAGAGCTCACTCCATGCACTGGTCTCTGTGTCATTTATAACGAGTCCAGTCTCATAGCTCTCATCCAAACAATTCATATGGAAATAACGAGGGGTGCCATAGCAAAAAAAAAAAAAAACGTTTTTATTTTAAAATCAGTATAAAACATAAAAGAATTGCACTTGAATATTATTGTGCATTATCCTGGAACTTGATTACAGCAGCTTAATAATGTATGGGGGCTGGTTCCGCCAATTCATCGGTCTCCAATGTGAGATGATATCAGTGCCTGAAGCCCCAACAGGAGACGCACTAGGCAGTTTTCAATCAAAACAGTAATGTTAGAGTGCATTATTTTACCAACAAGGCAGCTAAATATTCTACAGACTCCGTGAACAGTATGTAAGCACTACACTATCAGACTACACTATTTCAGAAAGACAATAGCTAAAAATATTCTTCATTGACAGAGCACTGGAATATGCTAAAAAAATAGGAGACGAAGAGCTTGAGCTTGGGCTCTATCTTTGACACCCAGTAGTCTAGGGAGTCATTCATTCTCAGGGTATTTACATTTGTTCTTGACCCATATAATCATTGATTATATGGGTTATGTGCTGCCTGTGACCACTGCCAGCAGTCAAACTTGGATGGTGCATTGTGAAGAGAGACTTTAAGTGGTTGTAACCATAACAAAAAAATGATCCTGTCCCTTTAAGGTATGATATACAGCATAGTGCTTTTGTAGTGTAATTCATCCCTTTCCGTATTGTACAATACCTGGTTGATCCTGCATGTTCCTGTGTTCCCCTTTGTAATCTGACCACACTTATGGCTGCTGATCCATGATAGTGTGGTCGGTTTACGTGCCACTGTCATACTGCTGTGCATTTATCATCTCTGCACCCCCCCTCCTCTTTCCCTGCCCTTTAGACATACTAGCTACAAAACAGGCAGTGTTTGCCTAGGCCATTGCACCGGCTCTTTGTCACTTGATTGGAACTGGATGTTCTGACGATTCACCAATAAGGCCAATTAGGTAGTAGGCCTGACTGAGCTGCCACCGTCACCAAATCACCAACTTGCATGCCATGGGTGGCATCACCAGCTACATAGGTGTACCCTGTCCTGCATCCAGATACCAGCAAACTTACCCATTGTGCTGTACAAGATAATTTTAAATTCCCTACCCATGCTTGCTGGACCACATGTCTGTGGTTATATGGACTGTGTACAATTGCTCCTCCCTGTCCATTGACCCCCTCTCTCTATGCTCCTGGTGTTCTCTTCCTTAACAACGAAGACAATTAATTCCTGCACATCCTCCTGCAGCATATTACTGATGGTATTGTCAAATAATTAATCTGATTCCTCCTTCCTATTTTTTTTTTTAGGCAACAGTGTTAATATCTATATAATAGGAGGATGCAGAGGGTACATGTGCAGTGGATGAAGACACTGCACTACTCTGCAGCTGTGAGAAGGAAAAGGATGATGATGAAGGCTTTGTTATCTAGTTACAGTATCTATACAAAAAAAAGACAGAAAACAAGGACTGTTGGTTCACACAAGGGCACACCACCATGCAATTTACAGGAATGGAGCACTAAACAGCACAGTGAATACAGGGGAGGGTACACTCCACTCTTTATAGCCCATCACACTACAATTCACTGTAATGTAGCAGTGACACTTTACAGTGCTGTATATATTAATGTAAAGCTCTGTGGATATCACTGTAGTAAGGATGGGCCCGGTGCTCGATGCGAACCCACGTTCGCATCGAGCACCGGGCGTTCGCTCGCTCGGCGCCCCCAGAACTTTTTTGCCCGCTCGCATCACGTGGGTGTGTGGCGCGCGGCCCCGCAATGCATTGCGGCCGGCGCGGCCGACGCAGTGCATTGCTGGCTGATGATTGGCCAAGCATGCACTGTGACCCCGCATGCTTGGCCAATCACAGCCCCGGAAAATCGAAGAGCCATAATTGGCTACAGGCAGGACGCCTGTAGCCAATTACAGCTCAGGGGCTGTAGTACACGCCCCCCCCCTATAAAACGCCGCCACGCCGTCTGCGCCGGTCACATGCTGTTCCGGCGCAGATTGAGCAGGCAGATTCTGTGACACTCTGCTGCATTGAGATAGTTAGATAGATTCACTTACAGAGATTGAGTTAGATAGATTCAGTTACAAAGATTGATTGACAAAGAGGGGCTTGTAGTGTGCTCGTGGCAGGCAGGCAGAGCTCCTATATTTTGTTACCAGAAGCACCTATAGGACTTGTAGTGTGTTCGTGGCAGGCAGGCAGAGCTCCTATATTTTGTTACCAGAAGCACCTATAGGACTTGTAGTGTGTTAGTGGCAGGCAGGCAGAGCTCCTATATTTTGTTACCAGAAGCACCTATAGGACTTGTAGTGTGTTCGTGGCAGGCAGGCAGAGCTCCTATATTTTGTTACCAGAAGCACCTATAGGACTTGTAGTGTGTTAGTGGCAGGCAGGCAGAGCTCCTATATTTTGTTACCAGAAGCACCTATAGGACTTGTAGTGTGTTCGTGGCAGGCAGGCAGAGCTCCTATATTTTGTTACCAGAAGCACCTATAGGACTTGTAGTGTGTTAGTGGCAGGCAGGCAGAGCTCCTATATTTTGTTACCAGAAGCACCTATAGGACTTGTAGTGTGTTAGTGGCAGGCAGGCAGAGCTCCTATATTTTGTTACCAGAAGCACCTATAGGACTTGTAGTGTGTTAGTGGCAGGCAGGCAGAGCTCCTATATTTTGTTACCAGAAGCACCTATAGGACTTGTAGTGTGTTCGTGGCAGGCAGGCAGAGCTCCTATATTTTGTTCCCAGAAGCACCTATAGGACTTGAAGTGTGTTAGTCCCATTACACACACAGAGCTATATTTTCTTCCCAGAAGCACCTATAGGACTTGAAGTGTGTTAGTCCCATTACACACACAGAGCTATATTTTCTTCCCAGAAGCACCTATAGGACTTGAAGTGTGTTAGTCCCATTACACACACAGAGCTATATTTTGTTCCCAGAAGCACCTATAGGACTTGAAGTGTGTTAGTCCCATTACACACACAGAGCTATATTTTCTTCCCAGAAGCACCTATAGGACTTGAAGTGTGTTAGTCCCATTACACACACAGAGCTATATTTTCTTCCCAGAAGCACCTATAGGACTTGAAGTGTGTTAGTCCCATTACACACACAGAGCTATATTTTGTTCCCAGAAGCACCTATAGGACTTGAAGTGTGTTAGTCCCATTACACACACAGAGCTATATTTTGTTCCCAGAAGCACCTATAGGACTTGAAGTGTGTTAGTCCCATTACACACAAAGAGCTATATTTTGTTCCCAGAAGCACCTATAGGACTTGAAGTGTGTTAGTCCCATTACACACAAAGAGCTATACTTTGTTCCCAGAAGCACCTATAGGACTTGAAGTGTGTTAGTCCCATTACACACACAGAGCTATATTTTGTTCCCAGAAGCACCTATAGGACTTGAAGTGTGTTAGTCCCATTACACACAAAGAGCTATACTTTGTTCCCAGAAGCACCTATAGGACTTGAAGTGTGTTAGTCCCATTACACACACAGAGCTATATTTTGTTCCCAGAAGCACCTATAGGACTTGAAGTGTGTTAGTCCCATTACACACAAAGAGCTATATTTTGTTCCCAGAAGCACCTATAGGACTTGAAGTGTGTTAGTCCCATTACACACACAGAGCTATATTTTGTTCCCAGAAGCACCTATAGGACTTGAAGTGTGTTAGTCCCATTACACACAAAGAGCTATATTTTGTTCCAGAAGCACCTATAGGACTTGACGTGTGTTAGTCCCATTACACACACAGAGCTATATTTTGTTCCCAGAAGCACCTATAGGACTTGAAGTGTGTTAGTCCCATTACACACACAGAGCTATATTTTGTTCCCAGAAGCACCTATAGGACTTGAAGTGTGTTAGTCCCATTACACACACAGAGCTATATTTTGTTCCCAGAAGCACCTATAGGACTTGAAGTGTGTTAGTCCCATTACACACACAGAGCTATATTTTGTTCCCAGAAGCACCTATAGGACTTGAAGTGTGTTAGTCCCATTACACACAAAGAGCTATACTTTGTTCCCAGAAGCACCTATAGGACTTGAAGTGTGTTAGTCCCATTACACACACAGAGCTATATTTTCTTCCCAGAAGCACCTATAGGACTTGAAGTGTGTTAGTCCCATTACACACAAAGAGCTATACTTTGTTCCCAGAAGCACCTATAGGACTTGAAGTGTGTTAGTCCCATTACACACACAGAGCTATATTTTGTTCCCAGAAGCACCTATAGGACTTGAAGTGTGTTAGTCCCATTACACACAAAGAGCTATATTTTGTTCCCAGAAGCACCTATAGGACTTGAAGTGTGTTAGTCCCATTACACACACAGAGCTATATTTTGTTCCCAGAAGCACCTATAGGACTTGAAGTGTGTTAGTCCCATTACACACAAAGAGCTATATTTTGTTCCCAGAAGCACCTATAGGACTTGAAGTGTGTTAGTCCCATTACACACACAGAGCTATATTTTGTTCCCAGAAGCACCTATAGGACTTGAAGTGTGTTAGTCCCATTACACACACAGAGCTATATTTTGTTCCCAGAAGCACCTATAGGACTTGAAGTGTGTTAGTCCCATTACACACACAGAGCTATATTTTGTTCCCAGAAGCACCTATAGGACTTGAAGTGTGTTAGTCCCATTACACACAAAGAGCTATACTTTGTTCCCAGAAGCACCTATAGGACTTGAAGTGTGTTAGTCCCATTACACACACAGAGCTATATTTTGTTCCCAGAAGCACCTATAGGACTTGAAGTGTGTTAGTCCCATTACACACAAAGAGCTATATTTTGTTCCCAGAAGCACCTATAGGACTTGAAGTGTGTTAGTCCCATTACACACACAGAGCTATATTTTGTTCCCAGAAGCACCTATAGGACTTGAAGTGTGTTAGTCCCATTACACACACAGAGCTATATTTTGTTCCCAGAAGCACCTATAGGACTTGAAGTGTGTTAGTCCCATCACACAGAGCTCCTCTATTTTCTTTGCATAAGCACCCACAGGACTTCTAGTGTGTTAGTGGCACCACACAGAGCTCCTCTATTTTCTTTGCAGAAGCACCCACAGGACTTCTAGTGTGTTAGTGGCATCACACAGAGCTCCTCTATTTTCTTTGCAGAGGCACCCATAGGACTTCTAGTGTGTTAGTGGCATCACACAGAGCTCCTATATATTCTTCTCAGCAGCACCCACAGGACTTCTAGTGTGTTAGTGGCATCACACAGAGCTCCTCTATTTTCTTTGCAGAAGCACCCATAGGACTTCTAGTGTGTTAGTGGCATCACACAGAGCTCCTATATATTCTTTGCATAAGCACCCACAGGACTTCTAGTGTGTTAGTGGCACCACACAGAGCTCCTCTATTTTCTTTGCAGAAGCACCCACAGGACTTCTAGTGTGTTAGTGGCATCACACAGAGCTCCTCTATTTTCTTTGCAGAAGCACCCATAGGACTTCTAGTGTGTTAGTGGCATCACACAGAGCTCCTATATATTCTTTGCATAAGCACCCACAGGACTTCTAGTGTGTTAGTGGCACCACACAGAGCTCCTCTATTTTCTTTGCAGAAGCACCCACAGGACTTCTAGTGTGTTAGTGGCATCACACAGAGCTCCTCTATTTTCTTTGCAGAAGCACCCATAGGACTTCTAGTGTGTTAGTGGCATCACACAGAGCTCCTATATATTCTTTGCATAAGCACCCACAGGACTTCTAGTGTGTTAGTGGCATCACACAGAGCTCCTCTATTTTCTTTGCAGAAGCACCCATAGGACTTCTAGTGTGTTAGTGGCATCACACAGAGCTCCTATATATTCTTTGCATAAGCACCCACAGGACTTCTAGTGTGTTAGTGGCACCACACAGAGCTCCTCTATTTTCTTTGCAGAAGCACCCACAGGACTTCTAGTGTGTTAGTGGCATCACACAGAGCTCCTCTATTTTCTTTGCAGAAGCACCCATAGGACTTCTAGTGTGTTAGTGGCATCACACAGAGCTCCTCTATTTTCTTTGCAGAAGCACCCACAGGACTTCTAGTGTGTTAGTGGCATCACACAGAGCTCCTCTATTTTCTTTGCATAAGCACCCACAGGACTTCTAGTGTGTTAGTGGCATCACACAGAGCTCCTCTATTTTCTTTGCAGAAGCACCCATAGGACTTCTAGTGTGTTAGTGGCATCACACAGAGCTCCTATATTTTCTTCTCAGCAGCACCCACAGGACTACCGACTACAATGGCTGGAAGACCGCCAAGGGGAGGCAGAGCGTGCAGAGCCAAGAACACAGGGCAGGCAGGCTCTGTTTCTAGTGGACGTGGCCGTGGACGTGGACGTGGTCGTGCATCGTCATCAGCACGTGGCCATGGGACACGCGCGTCTTTGTTTTCGGCAGCTGGACATGTGGAGCCGCATCATGCTGAAGGCTTGGTAGAATGGATGACCAAGCCCTCCTCATCCTCCTCATCCTCTCTCACCCAGGCTCAGGGTACTGACAGAGCATCATCAGCCACCCCTTCCCTAGACCCACCATGTCCTCCTGAGGAGTCCCCCGAACTCTTTGAGCACAGTGTTGGGTACATGCTCCAGGAGGATGCCCAACGATTCGAAGGCTCGGATGACGATACCCAGCTTGAGGAATCTGGCAGTACAGTTCCACCAGCTGCAGCTTACTGCCAGGTTTGCTCTAGTGGTGAAGAGGGAGGGGATGATGAGGTCACTGACTCCACGTGGGTGCCTCAAGGGAGAGAGGATGAGGAGGAGGACGAGGAGGAGGAGGATGCGGCGTCACATGTCCAACGAGGCAGGATGCCCCCTGGAGGCCAGGTAGAGGCCAGCACAGCAACTGTACAACACCGCAGAGCTCCGCCTGTGCAGGGCGCTGCCTCTGCACGTTATCAGAAAAGTTCTTTGGTGTGGGCCTTTTTTGAGACGAGTGCAGCAGATCGCACCACTGCTATTTGCAATATTTGTCTCAAGCGTATCTCGCGTGGCCAAAACATCAGCCGCTTGGGCACCACAAGCATGACCAGACATATGGCGACCTGCCATGCAGCTCGTTGGCAGGCACACATAAAAGACCCACACCAAAGAACTAAGCGGACCTCTCCTTGCTCCTCCTCAGCTGGGATCTCCATCCCCACTACACCTTCAGTCCTCTCTGAAAGCTGCTCTGAGAGGACTGAAGGTGTAGAATTCGGTGTGTCACAACCAAGTACTTGCAGTACACCGACGTCCGAATGCAGCAGGCAAATTTCCCTGCCCCAGCTGCTGGACCGTAGAAAGAAGTACACTCCCAGCCATCCACATGCCCAGCGGTTGAATGCTAGCCTTGCTAAATTGCTAGCACTTCAACTGCTGCCTTTTCAGTTGGTAGACTCGGCCCCCTTCCGTGAGTTTGTTCAATGTGCGGTTCCTCAGTGGCAGGTTCCCAAACGCCACTTTTTCTCGCGGAAGGCGATTCCGTCTCTCTACCGGCATGTGGAGGGCAATGTCCATGCCTCGCTGGACAGGGCGGTCAGCGGTAAGGTGCATATTACCGCTGACTCATGGTCCAGCAGGCATGGACAGGGACGGTACCTTTCTTTCACGGCCCATTGGGTCACTCTATTGGCAGCTGGGAGGGATGCAGGACAAGGTGCAGTAGTGTTGGAGGTTGTTCCGCCACCACGCCTCCAAAACGCGACTACTGCTACTGGTTGTGACACACCTCTCTCCTCCACCCCCTCCTCTTCTTCTTCCTCCAGTGCTCTGTCCTTGGAACCAGCGGTGCTCCGTAGGCGTACAAGGGGCTACGCAAGTACGCAGGCAAAAAGATGCCATGCCGTGCTTGCGCTGGTGTGTTTGGGGGACAGGAGCCACACTGGGCCAGAGGTTCTGGCAGCTCTGCAGGGGCAGGCCGAGAGGTGGTTGACGCCACGTCAGCTTAAGCCAGGAATGGTCGTTTCTGACAATGGCACCAACCTCCTCTCCGCCCTGCGACAGGGGCAGCTCACCCATGTGCCCTGCATGGCTCACGTCCTCAACCTGGTGGTGCAGCGGTTCTTGGGCAGGTTCCCAGGCTTACAGGATGTCCTGAGGCAGGCCAGGAAAGTCTGTGTGCATTTCCGCCGATCTTATAATGCCAGTGCTCGGCTGACTGAGCTGCAAAAGGAGCTGAACCTGCCCAAGAACCGCCTAATATCTGACATGCCCACCAGGTGGAACTCAACGTTGGCCATGCTGCAGCGACTGCACACGCAGCAGAGGGCCATCAATGAGTACCTTTGCGACTACGGCACCAGGACAGGGTCAGGGGAGCTTGGGTTTTTTTCCCCACGTCAGTGGAGCATGATCAGGGATGCATGCACTGTCCTCTCACCATTTGAGGAGGCCACGAGGATGGTGAGCAGTGACAGTGCATGCATCAGTGACACTGTCCCTCTTGTCCACCTGTTGGAGCATACGCTGCGTGGGATAATGGACAGGGCACTTGAGGCAGAACAGAGGCAGGAAGAGGAGGACTTCCTTGCCTCTCAAGGCCCCCTTTATCCGGACAGTGTTCCTTCTGTCCCACCCATCACACAGGAAGAGGATGAGGAGGAGGAGGAGGAGGAGGAGGAGGAGGATTGTGTGAGCATGGAGGTGGAGCCTGGCACTCAGCATCAGCAGCAGCAGTCTTTTAGGGATGATGTACAGTCCCAACAAGCCAGTGGACTTGTACGTGGCTGGGAGGAGGTGGCTGGCGATCATGTCATCCTCAGTGACCCAGAAGACTCCGGACCGAATGCCTCAGCTAACCTACGCTGCATGGCCTCCCTGATCCTGCAAAGCCTGCGGAAGGATCCTCGTGTTCTTCGGATCAAGGAGAGGGACCATTACTGGCTGGCCACTCTCCTTGATCCGCGGTACAAGGGTAAGGTTGCGGACCTTATCTTGCCGTCGCAGAGGGAGCAGAGGATGAGACATCTCAGGGAGGCCTTGCAGAAAGGTCTGTGCAACGCGTTCCCAGAAACTGGGAGGCTACAAACTCCTGGTCCTGGGCGACGAGTTGCTGAGGCTTCGGTCAGTGGCAGAAGGAGCGGTGGGGAAGGTGGACGTCTGACCGATGCGTTCAGACAATTTTTTAGTCCGCAGCCCCAAGGTATGATCGGTTCCAGCAACCATCGCCAGCGTCTGATATACATGGTGCAGGAATACCTTGGGGCAAGGTCAGACTTGGACACCTTTCCCACCGAAAATCCTCTGGCTTACTGGGTCCTGAGGATGGATCACTGGCCAGAGCTTGCACAGTATGCAATTGAGCTACTGGCCTGTCCTGCCTCCAGCGTTCTTTCCGAACGCACATTCAGTGCTGCTGGAGGATTTGTGACTGATCATAGGGTGCGCCTGTCCACCGCCTCGGTTGATCGACTGACATTCATCAAAATGAATCAGTCTTGGATCACCACCAGCTACCAGGCACCTGAGGCGGATATAACCGAATAATTTTTAATGTCACATCCCTTCAAGACTGCCTATGCTGATGCTGAGTGACTGTCCTCTTATGTTCACTGACTATCCTCTTCCTCCTCCTCAATGATCCATGCCACAGCACCAGTGCCTAAGGCACAATTTTTCAGCCCCTGTTTAACAGGGGCGTGTACTTACAATTTTTTAAAAAAATGCTTCGCAACACGTGTGACTGCTGTGCTCCAAGTACAGTCTCTGTGAGGGCCGTGTTGCAGTGTTGTGGCACCAGCACCAGTGCCTAAGGCACAATTTTTCAGCCCCTGTTTAACAGGGGCGTGTACTTACAATTTTTTAAAAAAATGCTTCGCAACACGTGTGACTGCTGTGCTCCAAGTACAGTCTCTGTGAGGGCCGTGTTGCAGTGTTGTGGCACCAGCACCAGTGCCTAAGGCACAATTTTTCAGCCCCTGTTTAACAGGGGCGTGAACTTACAATTTTTTAAAAAAATGCTTCGCAACACGTGTGACTGCTGTGCTCCAAGTACAGTCTCTGTGAGGGCCGTGTTGCAGTGTTGTGGCACCAGCACCAGTGCCTAAGGCACAATTTTTCAGCCCCTGTTTAACAGGGGCGTGTACTTACAATTTTTTAAAAAAATGCTTCGCAACACGTGTGACTGCTGTGCTCCAAGTACAGTCTCTGTGAGGGCCGTGTTGCAGTGTTGTGGCACCAGCACCAGTGCCTAAGGCACAATTTTTCAGCCCCTGTTTAACAGGGGCGTGTACTTACAATTTTTTAAAAAAATGCTTCGCAACACGTGTGACTGCTGTGCTCCAAGTACAGTCTCTGTGAGGGCCGTGTTGCAGTGTTGTGGCACCAGCACCAGTGCCTAAGGCACAATTTTTCAGCCCCTGTTTAACAGGGGCGTGTACTTACAATTTTTTAAAAAAATGCTTCGCAACACGTGTGACTGCTGTGCTCCAAGTACAGTCTCTGTGAGGGGTTGCAGTGTTGTGGCACCAGCACCAGTGCCTAAGGCACAATTTTTCAGCCCCTGTTTAACAGGGGCGGGTAATTACAAATCTTGATCTAATAGTTCACAGCAGGGCCCATTCCTGCGCCCACCAAGAGTAACTATGAGGGCCTACAGTCTTGTGGCAACACCGTCCACCACCACCGCCAAAGGCCCAATTTTTCTGCCCTGTTCATCAGGTGCTTGCAATTACAAATCTTGATCTAATAACTCACAGCAGGGCCCATTCCTGCGCCCACCAAGAGTAACTGTGAGAGCTTACAGTCTTGTGGCAAAACCGTCCACCACCACCACCACCACCACCACCACCACCCCCAATTTTTCTGCCCTGTTCAACAGGTGCATGCAATTACAAATCTTGATCTATTAACTCACAGCAGGGCCCATTCCTGTGCCCACCAGTCTTGTGGCTACACCAACATCTAATAGGGCAAATTTCTGCAGAGTATATACGCCAGGCCCCTACTTTCAAACATCCAACTTACAAACGACTCCTACTTGCAAATGGAAAGAGAAAACAGGAAGTGAGAGGAAATCTACCCCTAGGAAGGGAAATTCTATCCTGTTAGATTTAATTTGGGAAAAAGGTATCTCCTCTCTACTGATACTTTATCACCAATCCTTGTTTCAATTAAAACCCCACTTTTCCAAAAACATTTATCATTGGGACGGAAAGTGAGGTGACATGTTCTGAACAGATGTGCAAAGACAGCAAATGTTACAGGGGTGATAACCCCTCCCTATGTTCTCCAAAAAGCTTAAAAATAGATTTTTTTGGGATGGAGCTACACTTCATAATGTACCTGTTCAGATTCTACTTAAGATCAAACCTAAAGCCGCAAGTGGTTTTAAATGGCTTCTTTTTTTCCTTTACAAATGTCATTTTGTGCAAGGACAGTTCTAAACACGGGAAACACATGCCACTTCACAGGCATACTTTGGACACCCCCCAGGTACCATATTTAAAGGAAAATGTCACTTTTTTTTTTTCACTTTATGCATCATTAAAATGACTGCTCCCGAAAAAACGTTAGTTTTTTTAAAAGTTCTTTTTGCATTGATATATGTCCCCTGGGGCAGGACCCGGGTCCCCAAACCTGTTTTATGACATTAACATGCATATTGGCCGTTGTAATTAGCACTTTTGATTTCGAACGTTCGCGTCCATTATAACGTATAGGGTTCGAAAATTCGCGCGAACTTTCGGTCCGTTCGAAGGTTCTGGTTCGAACCGAACCGGGGGTGTTCGGCTCATCCCTACACTGTAGAGTACAGAAGCAGTAACTATATTTTCCTGATTTTGCTATTAACTATCCTTATACTTCAAATACAACACTCAATGACAAAATGCTAATAGGAGACCAACATTTTTATTGGGAAGGGGCTGGCACATTTACAAACCTACAATATTGAATACACTATGCTACGTGACACAGTTCATGCAATGCATTATGGAAGATTCAGTTTTGGAGCAGTGGAAGGTGAACTGCAATCAGGCAATGTTCAGGTCAAACTCTGCATTGACCTGGAGTATAATATCATCCCTAATTATGGGTTCAAAAGAATGTTGAAATAATTAACACAACATAATTACAAAATACTGTATACTTAAAATTTACATATAAAGTAATACAAATATTAGTAATGTAAGGTATCTAAGTTTGACATTTCAGCTTTTAAATATTTTATTTGCTGGCACAATAATTTTTTGTGAGATAATTCTGTAGTGTTGCAGGAAAGAGCACACATGTTTGAGGCTGATACTGAATACACTACTTATAAAAATGAGCATTTTATGGCTACACATACGATTGCACAGAACTTAAATTAAACCAGTTGTTGTATAGGTCAAACTATGGCAAATGTTCAACATTACCTCACACTGTAGGACTTATTGTAGGGCAAATTGAACACTGTGGGATCTAAAAAGTCAGATTGGGACTATTTATTTCTTTGCGCAACAGGCATGTTTGTACCAATGAGTTTCTATCATGATTCTAGTAAGTGCATTTCTAATGCTTAAGAGTATCAACCCCACGATTTCTGGCACGACATACAATTTACAAGTCATACCTAATCTAATGTGTTTCTATGGCAGTGTCTAAATAGATATGGTTTTAAGTACAATAGTACGATTTGAGAAGTAGTTCATGTATTACTTTTTTAGGACTTCAGCACAATTTCACTGCCATAGACTATAATGTAAATCGTGCTGCAAATCATATATATGTGTCTATATCAGCACTACTTGAGCCCTAAAAGAAGTTAAATATTAACCCTTTGGTAGTTAAACTTTTGTTCATACCATCACTGTTCCTCGATGTAACAAGCACATGCTCCTCTCACTGAAGTAGCACTGAAGTCTTATCAAATTGTTCCAAATCTCACAGAAGTAGTGCTGAAGTAGTGTTAGGTCTCTTGCACACTGCAGCTTGAAAAAGCTCAGTACAGCTTTTTTTTTTTTTTACTGAGCTAAAATACAGCCCATTAATTGTAATGTGCCTATGCACACAGGTGTGTAAACAAGCGCCGTGCATTGGTCAGTAATTTATGCCTCATGTGCGTAAATATGCACAAATGCGCGCAAATGCTCATTTACATATTGTGCAAAAAGAGAACGCGAGAATAAGTTTGCACGCATTTGCGCAAAAATGCGCGGGTGCGCACAAAAATGCACGAACGTATATACGCGTAAACACATACCAACAGAACCGTCTGCAAAAGTAGATGCTCAAACAAGAGCATCATGTGCAAGAGCAGTGCTGAAGTAGTGTTGAAGTCGGCCTTTAAATCGCACAATTTTAAATCGTACCCGGCGTGACTGCAGGCTTTGGCCCCTGTCACACTTGTGCATCTTCAAAGTCGCACGATTTTGCCGGAAATTTGCAGCCACGATTTTGACAAAACAGTCGTACGACTGTGGATCTGACTTTGCCCTGTGACTTGAAGTCCAACTTCAATGAACAGGGATCCGACTTTGATCCCCGACAATACCAAGCACTGTCTGGTATGAATGTTTGGGGGGAATTCCACGCACAATGTAAAAAAGAAAATGGAATGGGTTCCCCCTGCAAGAGCATACCAGGCCCTTCGGTCTGGCATGGATTTTAAGGGGAACCCCCATGCTAAAAAAAACTGCGTGGGGGTCCCCCAAATCCATACCAGACCCTTATCCGAGAACACAGGTCAGGAAACGGGGCCGCATGCCCTCAACATGGGGGGGTGGGTGCTTGTCCACATGTTGATGAGGACAAGGGCCTCTTCCCGACAACTCTGTTTGTTGTCGGGGTCTGCGGGCAGGGAGCTTATCGGAATCCGGAAGCCCCCTTTAACAAGGGGGCTCCCAGATCCCAGCCCCCACCCTATGTGAATGAGTATGGGGTACATTGTACCCCTACCTATTCACCTAAAAAAAAAATTGTCAAAAATAAAACAAACACAGTACACATGTTTTTAAAGTAATTTATTAGGCATTTTATTTATTAGTTATTTGCTCCGGGGTCTCTTACGACTTTTTCTCCCCTCTCCAACTCTTCTGCCTCCTCCGCTGATGTCTTCTGCCTCTGTTGGTTCTTCTCCCTCTGTCCACTGTCTTCTGCCTCTGCTGGGTCTTCTCTACTGTCTTCTCCCTCTGTTCTTCTTCCGTTGTTGACTCTCTCTCCCGCTCTAATGTTGGGTACACGGTGTGCCACTACTTATATTGGCATGGGGCAGGGTCACCGTGGGCATCATCCAGAGGCCCCGTCCCTCATGGCGTCACTGCCTGGGGCATGATGGGTGGTGACGTCATAATGGGCGGGCCTCCAGGGAGACACTATATATGCCATATAAGTAGAAAGGAAGAAGAACAGAGGGAGAAGACAGCGGAGAAGACCCAGCAAAAGTGCGAGAAGACAGCGGAGAAGACCCAGAAAAGGCTGAAGACAGCGGACAGAGGGAGAAGAACTGGAGAGGGCTAAAAGACATCAGCGGAGAAGACCCGGAGAAGGGAGAAGAACCGGAAGAGGCAGAAGACATCAGCAGAGGAGGCAGAAGAGCCAGAGAGGGGAGAAGAAGTCAGAAGAGACCCCGGAGCTGCCTAATAAATTACTTTAAAAACATGTGTACTGTGTTTTATTTTTGACACTTTTTTTAGGTGAATGGGTAGGGGTACAATGTACCCCATACTCATTCACATAGGGTGGGGGGCTGGGATCTGTTAAAGGGGGCTTACGGATTACAAAATATGCTCCCCGCCCGCAGACCCGACAACCAACGACCAGGGTTGTTGGGAAGAGGCCCTTGTCCTCATCAACATGGGGACAAGGTGCTTTGGGGTGGGGGGGGCTGCCCCAAAGCACCCACCCCCCAATGTTGAGGGCATGCGGCCTGGTACGGTTCAGGGGGGGGCGATCGCTCGTCCCCACCCCTTTCCGTACCTGCCGGGCTGTGTGCTCGAATAAGGGTCTGGTATGGATTTTGTGGGGGTACCCCGTGCTGTTTTTTCAAGGTGGGGAAAATCCATACCAGACCAAAGGGCCTGGTATGCTCTTGGAGGCGTAACCCATGGCGTTTTTTATTTTTTATTTGGCGTGTAGTTACCCTTCAAGATCATCAGAGCACAAGTCGCATGCCAAAGTCGGATCAGTTAAGACTGCAATCTGACTTTGATCCAACTTCAGTGATATTCAATGGGCTGAAGGATCAAAGTCAGACCAAAGTAATGCAGGGACTACTTTGAAGTCGGCACGACTTGAAGTCGTATTAATATGAATGGAAGTCATTGGAAGTAATGGGGAACGACTTGTCATACGACTTTGCAGTCCCAAATCATAGGACAAGTCATACAAGTGTGAAAGGGGCCTAAGGAGGTATTCGAAATTCACATAAGTTGTGATTATTATTATTATTATAATACCGGGTATAAATATTGCACCAACAGTTGGCACAGAGCTTTACAATATAAAAGGAAACATTAGTTACAATACAATAACATAAAATACAAGAGGGTTAATAGGGCCCTGCTCATAAGAGCTTACAATCTAATAGGGTGGGGCAAGTAGTACAGAAGAGTATAACAATGGGGGATAAGCTGATGGAAATGGTAAAATTTCAAGTAGCTGGAGGCGTGATAGGCTTCCCTGAGGAGATGAGCTTTCAGGGGTCAACTAAAGGCAGCCCAAATAGGAGATAGCCTGACAGACTGACGTAGTGCGTTCCAGAGGATGGGAGAGGCTCTAGAGAAGAAGAGAGCTTGACAGCAAGAGGTCTTGGGAGGAATAGAGAGAATGGTTTGGGTGATATTTGGAGACAAGATTGGTGATGTAGCTCGGGGCAGAGTTGTGGATGGCTTTGGATTTGAATCTAAGTAGCTGGGCAATCGAAAGCCAGTGGAGGGATTGGCAGAGAGGGGTGGTAGACACAGAGTGGTTGGTAAGGTAGATCAGTCTGGCAGCAGCATTTATGATAGACTGAATAGGGGATAGCCTATGGAGAGGTAGGCCTATGAGAAGGGAGTTGCAATAGTCAAGGGAGAGATAACAAGGGAGTGAATGAGTAGCTTGAGGATTTCATCAGTTAAAAAGGGGCACATTTTAGAGATGTTACATAGGTGAAATCTACAAGTTTTTGACAGCAATTAGATTTAGGGCCAAATGGACAGGTCAGAGCTTATGATTACACCTAGTACCCTGGCATGAGGGGAAGGTTGTATTATTGATCTTAATGGACAAGTCATGGAGGAGAGCATGGGCAGGGGGGATTATTACAAGCAGTATAGAGATACTAACATAACATTGTATTAGGAGATTCTGCTTTGCTCTCACTTCAGTGAGTTGTTTCAACCATCAGGTGGTGGGTCTTTGTTTTTTTGCACTCATTAGATGAAAAAACGTAAACACTCTTGAAATTCAAGTAAAAACACCACAATGCACACATTAAATAGCCATGATTTTAATGGACCTAATATTTTTCGAAGTTTATGTATTTAAGATCGCATTGAACACATGAAAATTGTTACAGGTTTGTGAATAAGTGCTGTTTTCTATTCTGTATATACTATATTTTGTTATAACTGTTACAAATGGCATCCTGAAGAGGACAGTGACTATAAAGTTTTAGATTAATTGGCAGCCATGAAGAGGTCTGAAGTAATTTGATGCATCTGACAATTGATAAAGAAAATGCATGTTCAGCATGGTACAGGATGAAGCTGAGCAGCCAATAGTGGACTGCCAGTCAGGAATCGCTGCAGCAGATGGGGCAGAGAAATTTGCTGTCTACAGCTGGTGGTGTGCTGCTTGAAGATGTGCTGCTAGGACCTGGGACACCCTGTGCTATACCATCATTCCTGTCAGTGGAGGCCTGAGTGTGAGTATACATGGGACTCCTGACTGAAATCCCTAGAGAGTAATGCAAGATGCATGGCTGCGTGAAGAGAAGCTATGTGTTAATATTAAATACTGGGATTTAATCCTGTGTAACAAGGTGTTTCAGGTAACTGAGAATCTATGTGCTTTTTGCTATCTATTTGGACAGATGCATCATAGTTTGTGGTAAATAGAGTGATGCAATCTTGTATATATTTATTTTAAATAACGTTTGCTGACTTTAATGCACTACAGCTTTCTGTTTGGAGTCTCTGGTATATATTGTATTTAAGATTAAATAAAAATGATAGTTAATCACTTACCAATAAATTTTAGTTTCATGTGGTAATTTTTGCTATACGTAATAATCCGTATTTTGATATTGATCACCTACCTAGTATAAGTGCATGTACTGTTTTGGCTTCCAAAATGTCTTGCTATTACTTCAGGAAAGCTGTTTGAATGACTAGAGTCAGTGCTGTTGAGTATAAAAAAAAAATAACACGCTAAATTACATTCCTTAATTTTGCTGTATATTTTCAGTGATCAAAACAAATTATAGAACAAAATGTTTTGGAAACAGTAATATGTAAAAGGTACAATGGTTAAAATAAAGGAAATAAGTGCAGATAATATAAGATAATGTTTTTATGTATCCTGTATGTAAATCCACTTTAAATGTGTTCAACATTTTTGGGTGGTTTCCAGGAGGAACTGCATGCTTGTTAAAAGATAGCTTCATGTTTAAAAAAAGGCTTTATTTTGTCTCCTTCTGTCAACACCATTAAACAAAGTCAGAATTGCTTGAAAAAGGGTTCACAACATGGTAAGGAGAGCAGAACCAACTTTTATGTTTCCCCCAATGATTTCACTTCTTATGGCAATGTTACTTAGTGATGGAAATTAGAAAGGAGAACATTTGCATAATTAAAACTGTAACACTAAACTGATACTAATTATACGCTTACCTGAAAAATAAAGCTTGTTCATTAGAATATAGGTCAGAAGACAGTTTAAGTGGTGGATGATCAAAAGAAAATGGCTTCAAATTAAACATGCCCATTGCCATTGTAACAAAGAGAATAGGTAACACCAAGTTAGCCAAAGATCCTTTCCAGTCTCGTCTTGTGTGGTGAAAATTATAAATTAGCGAGGCACTTATTTGTAATAGGTAAAATTGGATTTTTTGCATAGTCTTCTTACTCTTCACAGTGTAATTGCAATGATTATTTTCATCTAATGGGAAAAAAATATATATTTTTTACATTTTTTTCAACCATAATTTATAATTACATACTTTAACTAGGTGTAAAAAATATGTCCGTAAAATTCAGGCTCCATTTTTAAACTCCAGCAGTTTTGGTGCCCAGAAGACAAAACCAACTAGCCATAGATACTATGGCCACTTTTTCCCCAAGACCACAAAAAACTGTTGGTTTAAATCTCTGAAAATATTCTTATACCCTCCTTTAATAAGCATAACCATGCATGCCATTGACTATTTTTTTTTTTTTTTTTATTATTACTGGTTTGGTACTATGGTCTCAGGAAAACATTCCACAACCTAAACACAATAAGTATAGACATTCCTTTTTACCTACATGTCTGTATAAAAAAGCATTTCCTATCCTTACATTCTTTGCTCCATGTACAGCCCTTAGAAGACATTTTTCAATTACTAATCTTTATATTGACCTTTGCTATGTATATTTTAATATTAACATGAAGCTTGGGTCAAGTTTTACAAGCAAGCATAATTCTTTTAATGTTTAATTTACATGAAATGTCAAAATCTCTTTCAGTCTAGTTACTTGACTTGATTCTTATGATCTGCTTAAAGTGGAATTTAATGCTAATAAATAAAAATGAGGGAACAGGCAGGATTTTTAATGCAGAAGAGACATGCAGGAGTTAGTGTGTGTGCTGTGTGAGTCTAGCACAGCACAGTATACAACCTGAACCTGTATCTGTCCTTCTGCCCTGTTGTCATCTAATCCAGCCATCTGCGACATGACATTAAAGCCGCAAGCAGTTTTAAATGGCTTCTTTTTTCCTTTACAAATGTCATTTTGTGCAGGGACAGTTCTAAACACGGGAAACACATGCCACATGCCATAATTCCTCAGTTACAAAATAGGTGGGTACTATATCAGGACTATAGTACTATATTTGTAGACATGTCAGTGCCCTAATGTTGTAATACCTTTGTTAGAGATAACTCTGTTATTTTAATGTATTTTCCTCTTCTGGCTAACTTGTCCAGCGAGGAGTACCTTTTTATGTTTGGAATGTCATTGTTTTTATTGTACTGCAAAAAGCAGTAGAAGGGTGGGTGAAATTCCTCTGACCCCTTCACAGACCTCCTGCTTTGAGGCAAGGGAATATTCTTTCTACTTGTGGCATTGCTAATGATGGTGTCAAGAGCAAGTCCAAAAATGTGGCCCCCCTCGTAGGTTAATTAAGTCAGATGCTGCTTGGTAGGGATAAGCCTGATGTTCGAGTCGAACATAAGTTCAACTCGAACATTGGGTGTTCGCCGAACAGCAAACGATATGCGGCGTTCGGGGCAAATTCGAAACTCGCGAAATGCCGTTAAAGTCTATGGGACCAAAAGTGCTTATTTTAAAGGCTTCTATGCAAGTTATTGACATAAAAAAATGTTTGGGGACCCGGGTCCTGCCCCAGGCGACATGTATCAATGCAAAAAAAGTTTTTAAAAACTGAAGTTTTTTTCGGGAGCAGTGATTTTAATAATACTTAAAGTGAAACAATAAAAATTAAATATTCCTTTAAATATCGTGCCTGGGGGTGTCCTTAGTATGCCTGTAAAGTAGCGCATTTTTCCTGTGTTTATAACAGTCCAGTCCATTACCAGGCCCTTTGGGTCTGGTATGGTTATTAATGGGAACCCCGAGCCAAAATTACAGTAAAAAGAAAATGGCGTAGGAGCCCCCCAAAATCCATACCAGACCCTTATCTGAGCACGCAACCTGGCAGACTGCAGGAAAAGGGGAGGTGAGAGAGCCCCCCTCCTGAACCGTACCAGGCCACATGCCCTCAACATGGGAAGGGGGCTTTGGGTTCCCCCCAAAACACCTTGTCCCCATGTTGATGGGGACAAGGGCCTCATCCCCACAACTCTTTCCCGGTGGTTGTGGGGGTCTGTGGGCAGGGGGCTTGTCGGAATATGGAAGCCCCCTTCCATATTGTACCTATTCCCCTTGTACCTAAAATTTTTAAAATGACAGTAGACAATTTGGGACAAGTCCTCTATTTAAAAAAAAACTGTCCCACGATGTCCATTCATCTTCGATCACAGCGTCCGGCGACCCGATAAAAAAAATAAACTGGAAAAAACTGCCTCCATGGGAGGCTCCCACTGACTGAAGCCTCTTCACAATGATAGCTGTTATATAGCTAAGGGAGGGGCCAACCGATGACGTAAATGGGTGACCCATTTCTGACATTGCGTGATGAATTTTGGGGGGACCCCTACGCCATTTTTTTTACATTTTGGCGCAGGGTTCCCCTTAATATCCATACCAGACCTGAAGGGCCTGGTACAGATTTTGTGGGGACTCCCGCACAATTTTTTTTATTTGGGTGTGGGGTTCCCCTTAATATCCATACCAGATCCAAAGTGCCTGGTAATGGACTGAGGGGGGGACACATGCCGTTTTTTTTCAATGATTTTTATCTATATTGCCGGGACCTGACAATACATTACAGCTGCGAGTAGTTTTAAATGACTTTTTTTTCCTTTAGAAATGTAATTTTGCTGTGGTACTGTTATAAACTCAGGAACAATGCGCTACTTTGCAGGCATACTAAAGACACAATATTTAAAGGAATATTTATATATTTTTTTATTGTTTCATTTTAAGCATTATTAAAATCAGTGCTACTGAAAAACCGGCCATTTTTCATTGATACATGTCCCCTGGGGCAGGACTCGGGTCCCCAAACACTTTTTATGGCAATAACTTGCATACTTGCGTATAAGCCTTTAGAATTAGCACTTTTGGTTTTTCATGTTCGTGTCCCATAGACTTTAATGATGTTCAAATGTTTGTACAAATTTTTTACCTGTTCACAATATCTGGTGAGAACCGAACCGGGTGTGTTCGGCTCATACTTACTGCTTGGATGTATCAAAAGAATTCCAACTATGTAGCCGGCGTGCCCTTCCCATTTATATGGACATTAGCCCCATTCAAGACACAAGCTTGATGCTTTCAACAAGCTGTTACAACTAAGCACAAGGCTCAAGAAATTTGCTTCAGCCACTCTGAGAAACGGGAGCCTACCCCAGATGCATTGCTCTAGAGGGAATCTACCCATTTTGAAAAGGTTTGGCAGATTATGGTTACCACAATCACAGGTGGGATTTAAGGAAGGACTCTAGCTACCTGTCAAAAGCTGAACAAACACTTAACCAGGTTAATGATCGTCCTGTTAAGTAGTGTTAGTGATGTATATGCAGTGGGAATAGACAACTAAATTACGTAAGCTTATCTTGCTGTCATTTCATCGGTTGTTTTGCTAATGTTTTAAAACCTATGTTTTAAAAAGGACATATATCAGGTGTGTGCCTTCCTAAATTAATTGCAGGAGACTGTGGTGCCTCAAAAGCAGTCAGAGATGGTGACAGCGGCTATAGGCTTGGTTTTATTTATACATTCAGAGGTGTCAGCATAGGAACCTGTTTAAATAGAATTCTCCAGTAGCTGAGTACAAACAGTTAAATCCAGAGTGGACATGGAGGTCAATGCTAACATGGGAGAGCTGAGGGAGACTCCAATGTAGGCAACTCTATAACAATGTGGGCTCCAAGTTCCAGGTGTCAGGTTCTTCAATGGATAGAGAGTAAACACCCCTGGAACCAATAAGGGAGTATGTGCGGAAGTCACTCACATCAGCATGAACTGTCCTCCCTGTGCCTTGGCAAAGACATGTTGATTCTGCATATTGGAGAAAGACAAAAAGCAGCGACATCTAAGTGTAGCAATAAAACATTTTAATATTAGAAACATTAGAGTAACACTCACAAGAGAGCGATTAAAACCAGCGTGTGTAGTGGGATCATCTCCTCTGTCCCTGGTGGGGTGCTTGATGTCTCTGACTGCACTGGCTGCCTCAGATCTGGCCTCGCTGGTGGCTCCCAGCACTTCCAGAAGACTCAGCACTGCTCGGCCACCAGCTGGGAGCCACCAGCGAGGCCTGATCCAAGGCAGACTCTGCAGCCAGAGACACCAAGCACCCCACCAGGTACAGAGCAGATGATCCCACAACCCACATGCTGGTTTTAATCGCTCTCTTGTGAGTGTTACTCTAACGTTTCTAATATTAAAAGTCCCTTCTAGCTCTTCTTCAAGTCTGCAGCCACTATAGGATAGCTTCATGTTTCTCCCCACAGGGACTCACTATTTCAGTGGACTAAATAAGACTGCCCTATTACGTGACAAAGTCACAATCATTTTTTACCATTTTTACAAGCCCCATCTGGCATGCTCCATGTAATTATGTTGGTCTTTTGATTCTGCATAGTGCATGCTGGTCTAAAGAGCCTCATAATGAAAAACCTACTGCCTGAAGTTCATACTCAAGAATAGTCCTGCACATCTATTTCAGGGGGATCTGGGTATGGCCTTCAAAGCTAGGCTGAGAAAATGCCAATCAGGATAGCTGCTATATAGAGACCAGCTCAAGTACCAGTGTCAGCAACGAATCTTAATCAAAGTCACTGAAGGAGAACTTCTACAAAACAAAAAATTGTTGAAGAAAGGAGTCCAACCTCCTAGGACACTAACAAAACAATGATACATGCTGGATAGAGGGGTTATACTGGGCTAGCTTACAATTTTTCTGTCAGTGCCCTAAACCCCTTATAGGCAGAAGTCTATGAATTTCCATGTCCATCAATAAATGAAAGTAAGCATGATTTTCTCCCGCATTGGAGTGCATTGACACCTGCCTGAACTGCTTTTCCTGCCCCTGTATGTTTTTTGGCAGCATTTTATCACTTTGATTTTACTTTACATTTTCAAGCCTAAGTACAGAATCACTTACAGTACATCTATTTATTTCAGATTTTTGACCAAAAGTAAGATTTTGAATCCTTATTTGAGAAAATTTACAGAAGGAAAGTGATGTACCGAAGGATAATGTACAGAAGTAAATATGCTGGAGACAAATGTCTTCAATATTTTCCCTAGCTTAAAAATCATCAAAATCATGATCTAAAGCTAAAGCTAAAATAGAGTTGAATTTACAACACATGTATATATGATAGCTAGTATAAAATGCAGTGCTATTCATTAGCTGTTCTGTACTGTGATATCATACTAATATTATGTTAGGCTTGATTTAAATCTGTTTTTCCATTTACTGATTGGAATCATTTTAATGCAAAATGAAATACTGCAAGAAAAAGAACAGAAGGGTAAGAAATAGTGTTATGTCCTGCAACTATAAACAGAGATCATATATTTTCCAAACACAACCTGTTCAAAAGTTGTTTTTTATGGTCAGAGGATACAGCCACAAAATATTTTTTTTCATAATGGCTCCAAGGGTGACCGAAATGTCCACACATGTATTAGTGGTTGGGAGGTTAGTATGAAGCATCCATCATTGCACATCTTAAAAATATGGCCAATAAAAGTTTGCGGCACTGCCAGTAACTAGATGGTAAATACTAACAAGAGCGGGTTTGTTAAAGAATAACAGAATCATAGCAATAGACAGCATAGATATTGTCAAATATTTATATATCTTATATTCAGCAAGCATTCATTTACTAATTTGATTAACCCTTACACAAACATAAAACTGTTGACCAGGGGTGCCAAAATGTAGTAGGGAGGGTCACACAATTTATCACAACAATGCTCTTTTCTAGGGATTAATAAAGAGATTTGTTATTGTGAGAAATTTCCCTATCGATAAATGGCACTTGTCCTGGTGAAAGTTTAGCTCAATTATTCAAAGATGTTTGTAAACTAATTATTGATTTAGAGGCCTCTTTATAAAAATGGGTAAAAGAAGTGCCTTTCTTATCAATGCAGTTCAACCTATTTTTTCACAGAACTGTTCACCAGATAAACCTAAACTGTGAGTTGCAGTATTCCCCTGACTATTCTACGTCCAAAATAATTCAGACTGTTTATACGCTTGACAATAGGTATATTTTCATAAACATTGTAAAACACTATTCTGTGGGTTTTAGTATTCTCACCAAGTGTTTTCTACTTGTAAGCAGCACATGTGCTAGTGCACATTGTTATTTTAAACACACGCACACACATTTAACTACCACAGAGTTCAAACTAAAAAACTGTATTGCAACTGATGTACCACACTATGCTATAATTAGGCCTTAGATGTTACTACTTTCTTCTTTGATAAATAATCTAAATTTGATTACATTTTTTACTAATGCAGTAAGATGAAACTAAAATAAAATTAAAAGTTGAAAATGCAGATTTTTCTTAATGGTATTTTCTTGCAGTTCCTGAAGTTGGATTTTTTCTGTAAAATACTTATTATCTTGGAAGAGCAGTGTTCTTGTGGAAAAAGTCCATATACTATAATTTATAAGGATAAAACACCGTTTTTTTTAATGTTTGTTTGTGTCTCCTGTTAGAAACCCTAGATTTACAGCAATTGGGTTGAATGACATTGGGTATTATTCAAACTGGAAGACAAGTTTGTGCTGGAATGGTGAGTAGGAGGGTCTGTGCCATACAGCAACAGTGTAGGGCGAGTATGGGATTCAGTGCTGCTGAGGAGGGATTGAGTTGTTGTTTTTTTTTTGAGGGGGGGGGGGCTGTGGGTTGTTTTTACCCAAGATAGACTTTGACTTTAAAACTTTAAAGAAATTCTAATGTAAATAGCAATTCAAGTTTGAGCTATTAATGAAATGTTAGCATTAGGGATACAACTTTCACAGATGTAGATGTTAGCTGTATCTTATTTTCATTACTGTATTAATAATACAGATTTCTAGATTCTTTCTTTAGTAGATATTTAAATGTTGCCACAATCACTGCCTATTAGACAACTGCTTAGATGTAATGTCAGGTACTTAGAGAACACATCACTTTCTAACAGAGCAGACAGACTTCCTTTGAGGAGGGATCAGAAAAACAAAAAAACTTTTTAAAACTACCAAAAAGGAAGAAGATCCTGTTGATGTAATGAAGTGGTCCAGGAAGAATTACTCAGCAAATGCTTTAACACATTGATACCACAATGTCTAACCACAAGTTTGAAAATGCATCCAAGCCGGAGAGGTGCAGAGTCTAGTGAGGCAGACATGCATTGCTAGAGCTCCGCACCACTGAGGAGAGAAGGACAAAGCGGAGTTAGCAGGCTCAAAAGGTACCCAGCCGAACCTCCTTGCCCCCGGGAACAAACTGTGGCAGTTTGGGCTGAAATTATGGTACTGGGGGGAGCCGTGGCAAATCTAAAAATCCTCTCATGAGGGACACATAGGCGCGCACTGCAGATAAAATGGCGCCACCTGCCTAGTCATTCACAGCCTCAGTGCGCTCTCATAGACATAAACTGTCACAACAGGACTCTCCAATTGAGTCAGAAAATTAACAAATCCTCTCACAAAGCTCCAAACAAGCCTCCTCCGCATCCCCAGCATTACTATTACAATTTGAACGAATGCTCCATAAAGCATTGAAACAGACCTCAGAACAAATAACCAGCAGACTAACTAAAGAAATCAGAGAGCTCGGTAACCACACCGCAGCTTTAGAAATTAAAATGGATGACATTGAATAGACAACTCAAGAAAATATTACTAAGCCCCCGTTCACACCTATGCGAATTAGATGCGGCTTACACCGCATCCAATTCGCAGGACATTTTAAAATACATTCAAATGAATGTATCTTGTTCACATATGTGCGTTGCATTCGCACTGCGCATTGCTCAAAAAACGTGTGCGTTTTTTGGGCATTGCAGTGCGAATTACAAGCACATTAAACTCTATGGGAAAGCATCTGATTCGCAGATGCATTCCGTTCTGAACAAGGAATCTCTCCTTGTTCTCACTACACCTCCCCCTCCTCTCCCCCCTCTCCCTGCTCAGCTGATGTGCTGATAGAACGGAGCGGCTCCGCTGAACTGAATTCGCACCACACTGGTGTGAACCCAGACTGAAATGGAAAATCTAAAAGAAGAGAATTTAACACTCCAAGCTAAAATAGAAGAATACGAAAATAGAGTCAGACATTCCAATCTGCGCATAAGGGGAATTCCTGAATCGGTGACAGACTTGCAATCTACAATCAGAGCCTTATTTCAAGAATTGCAACCAGCTATTCCAATCGAACGCTTGGAATTGGACAGAGTGCACAGAGCCCTCACAGCTAAAAAGATGGATGGACCCCCACGTGATATAATCACAAAGTTTCATTATTACAGGACAAAGGAGCAAATACTAGCAGCAGCAAGAGAAAAAAAGAGATCTGAATTTCCAAGGCCACTACTATCAACTTTTTGCTGACCTATCCCAACTTACTATTGCTAAAAGACGCTCCATGAAGCCCCAGCTAATAAAAAACTGCAATGCCACAACATTATGTACTAATGGGGATTTCACTTTTCTGTCAGATTCCCCTACCAAGGTGCAAAATATAGGAGTACATCTGCAGATGAACTACAACAGACCCTTTTGAAGCTGAACCTGATGGAACACACATGCAGTAATTCCTCTTCACGCAGAAGAATGGCCACATCTTCACCTCCAAACAGCACTCGGGGCAAAATGGAAGATACCATTCCCACAAGAGAAGCCGTTATGCCCCTTCATCCTTAGACCAAGAAGACTCCATGGACTAACAACTTAAATTCTAGTATCTCTTCAGTACACTCACTTAGAGACTGTTCTCCAAAAAAAAAAAGTATTCACATACTATATAAGGTCATGTTATATGCCTTATTATTACTGGCTCTAAATGCTTTAGACCCTAACAACACAATAGGGATTTTTTTATTTTCTATCTATAATAATAGATGAATTATTACTAGCTACATCAGTGCAGAAAATGATCCAAGAGTAACAGGGGGGTTTCTACAAACTAAATGTATTCTTACTTAATTACTCCTTTTTCTTTTGAATTCGTACTGATCCAATTAGTTTTAACATACTCTCAAATTTCTCAAATTATCATACTTATGTAAAAACATATGCTTGAAATATGTGACAGTTTATTTTTGATTGTTCTAGGTTTTAATCTTAAGTATAACAGAAACAGTATTTACTATAAATATGTACATAAAAAGTACATAAACAACTTTATAGTATCCTAATCTCCAATTTATTAGAAAATCTGTTCCAGTTCAGAATTCCAATAGGTTAAATTTCGAAATATTCTAAAATAGTCATTATCCCTACTAAAGTTCTAAATGGTACATCATTGACCGAATTAGTCAACCTAAGGTGATGAAAACACTATACAATCACCAAGGAGCAACTAATACTATAAATATTAGGTAACCTGCACTCCAACCAATGAGGCATCCTTTTGATGCTTTCTATTATAGCACTTCTCTCCTACAAGCGGAAGATCTGTGTGCCCCGTTAGCCTTTCTCGTTCTCCCACCCGTAATATGTGGGAGTCTGATGAAGTAATTTTTTCCCCTGATCGAGATCTTTATTCTCTATCACGGGCAACTTGTGATTACTTATACTTATTGATTCAAAAATGTATCATCTAACATTATATGTTTTTTGTTTCTTCTTCACTCCAGACTCTACTGGATTCCCCTATACTTTTTCACTTTCTAAGTCCACACAGGTCAATCCACACAGTCAGTATGGTACAATAATCGGTACGTCAAACCTATTTGAACTGATACCATGGCTCCATTGAATATCCTATCCCTGAATGTTCAGGGTATAAATGTTCCTCAGAAAAGGACCAAAGCATTCCGTACTTTCCATAACAGGAAGGCCCACATTGTGTTCCTACAAGAAACACACTTCACTAATAATGCCACACCTAAATATTTGTCCCCCTTTTATCCACAAATTTTTACTGCTCCTGCCAGTACCAAACAAAGGGGAACTCTAATTGCATTCCACCAGTCTACACCATTCATATTATCATCAGAAATAAAAGACCAAGAAGGTCGGTACCTAATACTCATGGGTTACATAATGGATACAGCGGTCACAATAATTTCCTACTACGCTCCTAATAAACAACCTACGTCTTTCCTCTTGCATTTACTGCACTTTTACTTAGTGATTAATACGCACAAAATGGGTACTGTGATTATGTGCAGTGATTCTAACCAGGTCCTCCTCCCATTTCTCGATAAATCACCCTTTATCCCATCCAGAACGGTTTCTAAATTACCTTTCTCCCAACTTCTTTCCAAATACAATCTGGTGGACTCATGTAGAGAAAGTAATACGATAAAAAAGAGATTCACTTATTTTTCCCATCCACACCAGTCCTTTACCAGAATTGACCATATTTTTCTAACAATTGGAACGATACCAGAAATCATTGCGTCAGATATTATTCCAATTCCATGGTCAGACCATAACGCGGTCTACACAACCATAGCCTCAACCATAACGAAAGCTCATGATCCAACTTGGTATCTCCCAGATATAATGCTCAAACACCCATCTCACCTCATGATAGTTGAACAAGCTTTAAAGGAATACTTGTCAAATAATACTACTCCAGACATTTCCCCTCTAACATTATGGGAAGCTCACAAACCTGTTTCGCGTGGTGTTCTACAGAGACAAATGGCAATACTTAAGCGGGAACACAAGCTCCTTGCACGGAAACTAGAATCAAATTTTAATGCATCCTCCATATCGTTCCAAGATAATCCATCCCAGTTACAAAAGTACAAAATCTCATTTGGAGAAAACCAGATTAGAATATGATCTATTTCTCACAGAATCCATAGACAAATTCCTCAAACGCTCTAAACACAACTTCTATATGAAAACAAACAAACCAGGCACATATTTGGCACGAGCATTGAACTCAAATAATAAGTCTTTCAAACCTATACGTTTGAAATTATCAAAGGACATCTATACTAGCAACCCAGTCAAAATCTTTCACAAATTTAACTCACATCTCGTATCATTATATAGGTCAAACAAAGAATTTAACCCTATAGAATATGAATTTTTCTTCTCCCAGATTACCTTATCAGAATTATCTCAGACTCAAAAAAACACATTGGAAGAATCTATAACCTTAGCAGAAGTTGCATACGCCATTAAAGACCTAAAGATTAACAAAAGACCTGGCCCAGATGGATACTCTGCATTATATTATAAAACATTTTCAGAGATTCTTTCCCCTATTCTAGCTGAAGCTTTCAACATACTTTTAGAAGGACATTCCTTTAGACAGGAAACATTAATTGCAATAGTATGTATGATCCCAAAACCTTCTTATTTGCCCTTTTACTTGAACCCTTAGCCCAACATATTAGAACAAACCGTACAATAACTGGAATTGAAGTAGGAGGTCTCCCACACAAACTCTGCACGTTTGCAGATGATATTTTGCTTTTCCTATCATCACCACAAGTTTCAGGCCCCAATTTATTGCCCATTCTTGATGGGTTTGCAGAATTCTCTGGCCTTATGATTAACCCTAAGAACTGCCTAGCGCTTAATATTTCCCTTTCCAACACAGAACCTATTCCGGCGAAGGTTGCACTCCCATTTACCTGGGCAGAAAAATCAATCCCATACCTTGGAATTCAACTGACAGCATCTCATTCAGAATTATTTTCAGCCAATTATCCTCCTTTATTTAAACATATCACAAATTTATTAAAAATCACAATTTATATGGGGTTCTTCCAAGCCACGTATACCTATACACACGTTACATCTCCCCAAAGCTAAAGGAGGTCTGGGATATCCTAACTTTACAAATTATTATAAAGCGGCACACTTGGCCAGTCTTTTAAAGTATCACGCAAAACAGGAAATCCCATTATGGGTATTCATAGAAGCTTCAGTATGTGACCCTTTATCAATATCAAACTTGTTATGGCTTGAACCCAAAGACCGTTCCAAACTCAACAATCCCATAACTAAGCACTTTTTATCACTCTGGGATAAACTAAAAACCAAACACCAATTACAATCACCACATAATCCTCTCTTATCCTTTATTAGAAATCGGGCCTTCTATCCGGCATGGATATACCCAAAATCATTTAAACCTTGGACAACTTCAGGTATTCAGACACTACACGATTTTGTTGCATCTAAAACATTTCTTCCTTTCCCAACACTAAAAAAAAATACGATTTACCACTTTCTGAGGTATTTAGATATCTCCAAATTAAAATTTTCTTTACACCATTTCTAAACATGGAAATACCCCTGTCTTAATTATCTAATTTTGAATCTATTTGTAAAAAAGACCCACTTGCTAAAGGAATAATATCATCACTTTACAATCAACTATTGGTAAACATAAACTTTGACAAACCAACTTATGTTCGGAAATGGGAGGAGGACCTGGGACGAACTTTAGAGGATTCGGAATGGTCAAGTATACGGCTCACAACTAAAGCATCTTCACCCAATATTATAGCATTGGAAGCAAACTACAAAGTCCTTACCCGATGGTACCTTGTGCCTGCCAGAGTGTCAGAGAAATACCATGCTTCAGCGCCGGGTCCCTAGAGTACGCACGCGCAGCAGAGCTGTTCGGCAGCGCACACAGGTACGCGGGGCAGCGGGTGCACATGCGCGGGTTCACGGCGCTCGGGTATGTGTTCTAGCTCATCCAGTGCGGCTCACGTCTGTGCGCGGCTCTGTCAGAAAGCGAGTGCGCATGCGCACTCATCCGTGTACCCCACCTGACCACTTACCTGGCCTATAAAAGGCCTTCCCCTTTCCTCCACAAATTGCTGGTTTGTTGTCTCTACTTCCTGAGTTCCTGGCTCCAGTCTCCTTTATCCTGTACCTGCCTGATTACCTGTGCTTGACCCAGACTTCTTCTGACCACCGCTGCTGTTTACCTGTGTTTGACCCCTGGCTTGCCTCTTGGATATCCTTCTGCCTGATCACCTGTGCTTGACCCTCGGCCTGCCTTCTGGACATTCTCTTGTTACTACATGTGTTTGACCCCTGGCTTGCCTCTTGGATATCCTTCTGCCTGATCACCTGTGCTTGACCCTCGGCCTGCCTTCTGGACATTCTCTTGTTACTTACCTGTGTTTGACCCCTGGCTCGCCTCTTGGATATCCTTCTGCCTGATCACCTGTGCTTGACCCTCGGCCTGCCTTCTGGACATTCTCTGGTTACTTACCTGTGTTTGACCCCTGGCTTGCCTTCTGGATATCCTCCTGCCTGACTACCTGTGGTTGACCTACGGCCTGGCTTTCTGGACTTCCTGTTCACGTATGCACCCCAGGATTATCCTCCAGAGTGTGTTCTGGTTCCTCTACAGCCTCTGCCTCATCTTGGTCCTGCCAGGTGTCTACTTCCAGTGCAGCCTCAGCCACACACGGTCTACACCTCCACTGCACACCACCTGCAACCCACCTGCTGGCAACCCGTGCATCTTTGTGCCCGGTGCCCTCTGTACCCATTCCAGGGGCATCGTGCACCTAGTCGCAAGGGGAGCAGCTCTCAGCATTTCGGCCCGGGTGAGTACCTGTGACACAGAGTGGTTAAATATTCACCTACTTCCTCAGACCTTTTTTCTGAGGCTGTCCAGACATAGGCACACATTTACACATATGGTGGACATGCCCAATAATCCAAATTTTCTGGAAGGAAATTTTTGCGATTGCATCCAAAATTTTCAAAAAACTGATACACCCAGATCCATTTATATCTTTGCTTAATTTGAAACCGGAATGTTTAACATTTAATCAATACAAACATATGGTTCAATTACTAACGGCTGCAAAGCAAACAGTGGCCAAGGCATGGAGGTTCCCTATATTGGTACGGGCCGAAACAATTCACAGAATGAACAGCACAATGTCACACGCCAAGATGGTGGCTATTGAGTGTAACCTACTCCCAAAATTTGACAAATTATGGAATCCCTGGATAAAGCATCAATTCCCATTAAATTTCAATGACACGGTTCTTTTGCCATGGTAACAGATTAATTGACTAACAGAATCAACCATTTATTAATTTCATGAAGAAGCAAATGGGCGATAAACTGAAACGTTGATCGACCTTGTGGACTTTTTTCTTTGTCTTTCTATCCCTTTGCCTCTCTTTCTTTCCCTTTCCCCAACTTTACTATCGTAGCGCTTTATCATAGTACATATGACCTGTACACATATAACTAACATTTCATAATTATAGGTGGCACAGAAATATTAAATACCCTTAAAAGAAGTTAATGTATTTATTTCCCCCTTTATTTTAAGTTATGTGTACCTGACTATTAATGTTTAAAATGTCATGTTAAATATTTATATGAGTATTGCTGTGTAACAAAAGAGCTTACCCTACGTATCTTTGTACATGTAATTAATACACTTTTAATTTGTTGTATGATCAATAAAAAAACTTTTGACAAGGAAAATGCACCCAAGCCTAAACATAAATCACTGGATGTTTCTTTGCTGTTGGTGTCTAAGGACAATGACGATGTGGTGGTGGTGTAGGACTAATACATTGACAGTCACAAGTTCACAACATCAACATGATATGTTTGTACTGTAATAGCATTTGAAATACTTGTAAACACATACAATTACAGTTTGAGTTAAGAAAATATTGGTTACAGTTCCAGCCACTCCAGGCCTAAATGTTTTCTATGTATCTTTTGCAGCAGTTCTCAGTTGAACAGTTGGTGAGGGAAATCCTTCACACGGGGGCAACTGTTCCACTGAACACTGCTGCAATGTCCAATTGTTATTTTAACAATGCATTACTGTCTCTTTGGCAGCTTATTTATAGATGTCTCTGTGCTCCAGCTGGGGAGATTCACCCTCTATATTTGGCCTGTTTACCATTATCACCAAAAGTATGATCCAATCCCTAACAGAAATAGAAGAAGCCTCTATTCTATTGATCCTGGTGGTTACCTGGGAAATATGAGATCTGAGGTCTTTTTGACCCCATATCTCATATTTAAGAGGTCTTGTCATGATTTTTTTCTATTACAAGTGATGTTTACATTCCTTGCAATAGGAATAAAAGTGACCCAAGCTGTTTTTTTAAAAAGGACAATGTTAAAAAAAAAGCAAAATAAATAAGAAAAAAATTAGTAGCGCCGTATATGAAAACGGTGTTCAAACCACACATGTGACACACAGAGTGAGAGCCATAAGTCTAGCCCAAGTTTGTTGCCATTCCACGAGCAGGCACAATTTTTAAGTGTGACATGTTGGGTATCAATTTACGTGGCGTAACATTATCTTTCACAATATAAAAAACAATTGGGCTAACTTTACTGTTGTCTTATTTTTGGGGTGTTAAAAAATATGTATATAAATTTTGGGGGTTTTAAGTAATTTTCTAGCAAAAAAAATGATTTTAACTTGGAAACACAAAGTCTGAAAAATAGGCCCGGTCCTTAAGTGGTTAAGTGTCATGAAAAAAATAGGCTCTGTTAGTTAATTTTTGATGTTCTGTCGGTAAATTTCACTTTGGGAGGTTGGCAACACTGACGGTGATTCCTGTATTGACTCTGCCTTCTGAAACTGCTCTTTTAAGCACCTCTGTAGTTCAGAATTCAGTGAATTTAGTGACACAGCAGCCTCTACTCTACTCTACTCACTACTTTAATATTTCCTTTTGCCAGAATGAGGATTTATGTGTACAGTAAATAATTATCATAATAATTGCCCTAATACCATTTTCAATATAAATAAAAAAGGAAATGAAAACCTACTTGAATTGTTACTTTTGTAGTCTGTTATGTCCACATCTAAAACAGTTTGCTGAGTTAAAGTGCGCTTACCATCTTGCAACACTTGTAAGAATACCTTTTAGGGGGAAAAAACAAATATTTGGTTAATTCACTTATTTTTTAAGTCCAATGTCACAAAATGTGAAGATAGATGTAGTTATATCTTGCACGCCTTTATACTGTTGCTTTATTTGCCTGCCACTTTGAAGACATTATCAGTGTTTAAAAAAGTATGGTCTGATATAAGGACAGATTTTTTAACACAGTCAACCTGTGTCCCAGTGTTTGCATGAAATAAAAACCTAGGCATTTACTTTATTTTCCTTATTCCTTATTATATAGTTTTATCTTGTATAATGGGAGAATTACCCTTTTATCTCTGGAATGAATCCCCTTTTTAACCACTTACAGATCGGAAGATTTGGCTGCTTAATGATCAGGCCCTTTTTTGCAATATGGCACTGCATAAGTTTAACTGACAATTGAGCCATCATGTGACACTGTACCCAAACAAAATTGACATCGTTTTTTTCCACAAATAGAGCTTTCTTTTGGTGATATTTGATAACCTCTGCATTTTTATTTTTTTGCGCTATAAACAAAAAAAGAGCGACATTTTTGAAAAAAAACAATATTTTTTACTTTTTGCTATAATAAACATCACCAAAATGTTTTTAAAAAACAAATTTCTTCCTCAGTTTAGGCCAATATATATTCTTCTACATATTATTGGTAAAAATTTGCATTACGTGTATATTGATTGGTTTGCACAAAAGTTATAACGTTTACAAATTATGAGAAAGATTTCTGGCATTTTTATGGCATTTTTTATGGCATTTTTTATGGCATTTTTTTTTTACTTGTAATGGCAGTGATCTGCGATTTTTAGAAAGATCGAACACTTTTGACACATTTTTGGGACCATTGACATTTATACAGCAATAAATGTGTTCTCTAGTTAGTGTTTCTAACTGTATGGGGATAGGACTGACTGAGGGAGGAGACATATCGTTGTTCCTACTTAGTAGGAACAACGATATGTCTCCTCTCCCCTGACAGAACAGGGGTTTGTGTGTTTACACACACAAATCCCTGTTCCTGCTCTTGTGCATGTGATCACAGGTGGCTGACAGTCATTGTGCCCGCCGGCCACACGCATCGGGTTCCCTGCCGTGCAGCGGGCGTGCATAAGCATGCTATCACCCTTAAAAAGGTACACGCATACCCATACGGCGATTCGCGGAAATGAACCACTTTGCCGATGTACATCGGCATGAGCCAGTCAGCAAGTGCTTAATGCATGCCAATATTCTGTTGGTTTTGCTTGCAGCAGCTTGGCATTTCATTCCATTGCTGAGCCTGTCATCTACTAGGACCCCTAAGTCCTTTTAAATCCTAGATTCCCCCAGAGGTTCTCCCCCTAGTGAGTAGATTGCATTCATATTATTGGCACCCAAATGCATTATTTTAAAATTTTCAACATTAAAACTAATTTGCCATGTAGTTGCCCACCCCATTAATTTGTTTAGAACTTCTTGCAAGGTTTCCACATCTTACATAGAAGTTATTGTCCTGCTTAGCTTAGTATCATCCACAAACACTGAGATTGAGCTGTTTATCCCATCCTCCAGATCATTTATGAATAAATTAAATAGGATTGGTCGCAGGACACTGCTTACCACACCAGACCATTCTGAGTACTCCCCATTTATCACCACCCTCTGGACTCACCCCCGTAGCCAGATTTCAATCCATGTACACCCCCTATGGTCCATGCCAACAGACCTTAGTTTGTACAGTAAACATTTATGGGGAACTGTATCGATTGGTTGACCGATTCTCGAAAATGTCACATTGCATTCCACTTAAGAAGTTGCCCACTTCTAAGGAAATGGCTTCCATTTTTGCTTGGGAGATCTCTCGCTTACATGGGCTACTCAAGGTAATCATCTCGGACAGGGATAGTCAATTTGTGTTCCGATTCTGGCGAGCCTTTTGTGCACAGTTGGGAATTCAGCTTGCTTTCTCCTCTGCATATTACCTGCAGTCAAATGGGGCAGCAGAATGAGCCAACCAGTCCTTGGAGCAGTTCCTACGATGCTAAATTTCTGACCATCATAACAACTGGTCAGACCTCTTACCCTGGGCAGAGTTTGCTCACAATAGTGCCTTGAATTCTTCTTCCCGATTGTCCCCGTTTAAGGCAAACTATGGTTTCCAACCTTCCAAGTTGCCTGACTCGGTTGTTCCACAGAGTATTCCTGCATTAGAGGAGCATCTCCGTGGTCTATATTCAACTTGGGCACAAGTCCAGGAGGCATTGCGACATGCTAATGGTAGGTACAGACTCCATGCTGACCGCAGGTGTCTGTCTGCGCCTTCCTACCAGGCTGCAGACAGGGTCTGGATGTCATCTCGCAACCTCCGACTTCGTGTTCCCTCTCTGAAGTTGGCACCTTGGTTTATTGGGCCTTTCCATACTCTCCGCAGGATTAACTCAGTGGCTTACACTTTAGACCTCCCTTCTGATATGTTAAACAAGGCAGAGATATGGGATTTTATAGGTACAAGGTTAAGGTATACTTGTCTAATTAAATATTCTGTTACACAGAAATAATTAAAGAATGTTTTATTGGAAAAAGAAAAACAAAAAATAAAACAAAAAAAAAAACACATATCCACAATCCTAGGAAAATACATCTATTTCCATAACAGACATAGAAAATCCGAAATTCATTTGTATATGATCACGTGCTCAGTAAACTTCTACATGCTTCACCTGTAAGGGCTTCATCAGGAAGACTGACATGATCGTGAACGTTTTAAAACAACAAAGATAATGATATGTTCAGATATAGAATCTTGCATGTATGAAAGAGAGAAAACATGAAAAAAGAAAAATTTAGTTTAGCATTCATAAAGAGGCAATATATAACACTGTATCATATGTCATAATATATGAGAGCATTGGAACATGACGGACAGGAAAAAAAAAAAGGGAACACAAAAACTGACCCCACCCCAAACACCCCCCCCCCCCAAACAAAACAATACAAAAACCCCCAAACCCCCACATACCCCTAACCCATGTAGATTTACCCACCCCAGTTTGGCCATAAATCCCAAAACCTCCCCATCCTTTAGGGGGCACCTCCCTTGATGTAACCCTCATATGGCCAAGGTGGGGCGGCACCTGAGAATATTGGAAAGGACCCTACATCTCAAAACGGGTCCAAGGCAAAATGTCAGGGAAAGCCTCGTGGGGTTCTAACCCCTAATAAAAGATACAGCCTCCATGAAACGATCATCCTCGGGAAGATTGGCATCACGTAGGGAGGAGTAAAAGGAGCTCAGTGGCATACAAGGACCCTCACGGTCTCATGTATGATGTTAAATACCTACAGGTAAATAGAGAAGGAGACTATGATGCTGGATTGAACTGTAATAGAGAGATAGTAATTGGGAGCCACGAGATAGATTAATGGCTCCGTCATACATATGTTGCTTACCACAGATGAATGTTCCTGATGGTATAGCTACGATGACAATGAAAACTCATATGGGTAAACCATAAAGCGAATACTTATGGTTTACCCATATGAGTTTTCATTGTCATCGTAGCTATACCATCAGGAACATTCATCTGTGGTAAGCAACATATGTATGACGGAGCCATTAATCTATCTCGTGGCTCCCAATTACTATCTCTCTATTACAGTTCAATCCAGCATCATAGTCTCCTTCTCTATTTACCTGTAGGTATTTAACATCATACATGAGACCGTGAGGGTCCTTGTATGCCACTGAGCTCTTTTTACTCCTCCCTACGTGATGCCAATCTTCCCGAGGATGATCGTTTTATGGAGGCTGTATCTTTTATTAGGGGTTAGAACCCCACGAGGCTTTCCCTGACATTTTGCCTTGGACCCGTTTTGAGAGGTAGGGTCCTTTCCAATATTCTCAGGTGCCGCCCCACCTTGGCCATATGAGGGTTACATCAAGGGAGGTGCCCCCTAAAGGATGGGGAGGTTTTGGGATTTATGGCCAAACTGGGGTGGGTAAATCTACATGGGTTAGGGGTATGTGGGGGTTTGGGGGTTTTTGTATTGTTTTGTTTGGGGGGGGGGGTGTTTGGGGTGGGGTCGGTTTTTGCGTTCCCTTTTTTTTTTTTCCTGTCCGTCATGTTCCAATGCTCTCATATATTATGACATATGATACAGTGTTATATATTGCCTCTTTATGAATGCTAAACTAAATTTTTCTTTTTTCATGTTTTCTCTCTTTCATACATTCAATATTCTATATCTGAACATATCATTATCTTTGATGTTTTAAACGTTCACGATCATGTCAGTCTTCCTGATGAAGCCCTTACAGGCGAAACATGTAGAAGTTTACTAAGCACGTGATCATATACAAATGAATTTCGCATTTTCTATGTCTATTATGGAAATAGATGTATTTTCCTAGGATTGTGGATATGTGTATTTTTATTTGTTTTATTTTTTGTTTTTCTTTTTCCAATAAAACATTCTTTAATTATTTCTGTGTAACAGAATATTTAATTAGACAAGTATACCTTAACCTTGTACCTATAAAATGCCATATCTCTGCCTTGTTTAACATTTAATACAAAGGGATGTTGGTACATTAATTCGCATAGATATCAAGGGAATGATCTCCCAACCACAATTTCTACCTTCCTTCTGATATGCGTATCTCTAATATATTTCATGTCTCCTTATTAAAAACGTTGGTGTTCAGCTGCTTCACCACCTCAGTGCCACGTCCTCACCCAGTACAGGTTGAGAACCATGAGCAGTATGAAGTACAATCCATCATCATCACATACAGTACCTGGTTCATTGGAAAGGGTACGGTCCAGAGGAGCGCTCTTGGATCTTATCCTCAAACGTACATGCCCCTGTCCTCCTCTGTGCTTTCCATAGACATTTTCCCATCATATCTGGTGGCCCTCCGAGGGAGAGGGGTCATTGAGGAGTGCGTACTGTCAGGGATGGGCTCAGCCTTCCCTTCTCAGATCTCAGGCTGCTCAGCTGTCGATTAATTGCCAGTACACATCATTCCACAGTGATCATATCCTGCTCGTTAACAAGCCCTGCCTGGATTAGATCTCCTGTGCCTTCGCCTTGGTCAACATATCTAGAGACTGTCTGTTGTGTTCCTGACGTCCCTTCTGGTTCCTGGTCCTGTCTGCTGCTCTGACTATGCTGATCTCCTGTGCCCTGATTTCCTGGCTTGTTCTGACTACCCAATTTGGTTACCGAACCCTGTCTATGTTTTGACAACGTTTACAATATGTACCATTTTTACTGCATTTTCTGCCTCTGTCTGATTCATGGTTCCTGACATAAATGCATTTTTACGTTGGAGTTAAGCCACCCAGGACTTTTTTTAGCTCTTTTAAATGTATTTCCTATTGGGATGCACCAGCCAATACCTTTATTTAATATGCTCCTAAAGCATACCCATTTTTCCTCCGTGTTCATTTTTCCCAGGATTTTATCCCATTTAATATCTTCTAGCAGGGAGCATAGTTTAGGGAGTTGGCTCTTTTGAAATTTGGTGTTTTTGTATTGCCCTTGTGTTTCCTATTTGTGTGATTTATGCTGAAACTAATTGACCTGTGGTCGCTGTTTCCTAGATTGCCCCGTATTGTATTTCTACATCCAGGATCAGGTCTGTATTGTTAGTAATCAGTAGGTCTAGTAACGCATTGTTTCTTGTTGGTGCATTTACCATCTGACCCATGAAATTGTCCTGCAAGACATTTAGGAAATGGTGAGCCTTAGACGAATGCACGGTTCCTTCCGCCCAGTCTATGTATGGATAATTAAAATCCCCCATTATAATGACACTTCCAATCCTTGCCCCCATTCCAAACTGTAATAGGAGGTCCACCCCCCTCCTCCCTCTGGTTAGAGGTCCTATAGCATACTTCAAGTATTAATTTCCTCTTGGTTTCCTCCCTTTGAAGCTCTACCCATAAGGATTCCACCTCCTCCCTTGCTCCATTAGTGATGTCATCCCTCACATTCACTTGTACATCATTGTTGATATACAGGCATACCCCTCCCCCTTTTACCCTCCTTATCTCTGTGATATAGGGAATACCCTTGAATGGTTGCCAGCCAATCATGAGAGCTGTTGAACCAAGTCTCTGAAATTCCCCAAAAATCTAAATCCACCTCATACAACAGCAGCTCAAGTTCACCCATCTTGTCAGTCAGACTCCTGGCATTAGTGAACAAGCCACATAGTTTTGTACAGTCACATACTATCTCCTTTTTGGTTGTTCTGAGGTTGCAATTTGCACTTGTTAATTTACTTACATCGAGTTTAAGTGCTTTAGTCAACTTACCACGAATACTACCCTCTGAAATTTGTTCCACGCTGACGATCTCTACACTGGACCCTCCCCCCCGTTGCCTAGTTTAAAAGCCCATCTAATTTTTTGTCCATCTTCTCTCGAATACTACCCTCTGAAATTTGTTCCACGCTGACGATCTCTACACTGGACCCTCCCCCCCGTTGCCTAGTTTAAAAGCCTATCTAATTTTTTGTCCATCTTCTCTCCCAGCCGAGCTGCATCCTCCTTATTTAGGTGCAGGCCTTCCCCGATAAAGAGCTGGTAACCAACTGAGAAGTCGGCCCAGTTCTCCAGTAACCCCAACCTCTCCTTTCTACACCAGCTCCTCAGCCACTTGTTTACTTCACTAATCTCCTGCTGCCTTTCTGGTGTGGCTTGAGGTGCCGGTAGTATTTCTGAGAATACTACCTTGGAGGTCCTAGTCCTCAATTTAGCTCCTAGGTTTTTTTAGGACACTCCATCTTCCTCTGACTTCGTCATTGGTGCCAACGTGCACCATGACAGCTGGGTCTTCCCCAGAACCTCCCGGTAATCTATCCACCAGATCCGTGATGTGCAGAACCCAAGCACTTGGTAAACGATATACAGTTCGGCGCTTCAGGTCTTTTGTGACAGATTGCCCTCTCTGTCCTTCTGTCCCCTAGCACCAGAATCTGTCTTTCCTTTACCTTGGCTTTACCCCCACCCTTACTGGTGGAGTTTTTCCCCTGGCAGCTAGGGGCGTGACTCTGCACATGAATATGCTTCAATCTTAAACATTCCATTGTAGCTCTGGCTGTATGTTTAGGGTTGTTTTCCTACTGGAAGATGAACCTCTGCCCCAGTCTCAAGTCTTTTGTAGACTCTTAAAAGGTTTTCTTCTAAGATTGTCCTATATTTGGCTCCATTCATCTTCCCATCAACTCTGACCAGCTTCCCTGTCACTGCTGAAGAAAACATGATACTGCCACCACCATGTTTCACGGTGGGGATGGTGTGTTCAGGGTGATGTGCAGTGTTAGTTTACTCCCACACATAGCATTTAGCTTTTAGGCCAAAAAGTTCGATTTTGGTCTCATGTGACCAGAGCACCTTCTTCCACATGTTTTCTGTGCCCCCACATGGCTTCTCGCAAACTGCAAACAGGACTTCTTATGGCTTTCTTCCAGCCACTCTTCCATAAAGGACAGATTTGTGGAGTGCACAACTAATCATTGTCCTGTGGACAGATTGTTCCACCTGAGCTGTGGATCTCTGCTGCTCCTCCAGAGTTACCACGGGCCTCTTGTCTGCTTCTCTGATTAATGCTCTCATTGCCCAGCCTGACAGTTTAGGGGGATGACCATGTCTTGGTAGGTTTGCAGCTGTGCCATACTCTTTCCATTCTGGATGATGGATTGAACAGTGCTTCGTGAATTGTTCAAAGCTTGGGATATTTTTATATCCCTGACCTGTCTGGTGTGTTCCTTGGCCATCATGATGCTATTTGTTCACTAAGGTTCTCTAACTTCTGAGGGTTTCACAAAACAGCTGTATTCATACTGATATTAAAGCGGAGGTTCACGCAAAAATTGAACCTCCGCTTTTCGGAAACCCTCCTCCCCTCTGGTGTCACATTTGGCACCTTTCAGGGGGAGGGGGTGCAGATACCTGTCTAAGACATGGGAGTCGTTGCCTCTTTACGTCCTGCTGCGCTGTCTGCTGGGACACTCATGGGTCCCAGAGACAGCAAGGACCATTCAGGTTGCGTTACGTGACTCGCGCATGTGCAGTAGGGAACCGGGAAGTGAAGCCGCAAAGGCTTAATTTCCTGATTCCCATACCGAAGATAGCGGCGGCAGCATCCGAGGACCGAGGGACGATTCGGCCTCGGGTGCCGACATCGCTGGACCCTGGGACAGGTAAGTGTCCTTATAAAAGTCAGCAGCTGCAGTATTTGTAGCTGCTGACTTTAAAAAAAAAAAATGTTGTGGGTCTCCCACTTTAAATTACACACAGGTGGACTGTATTTACTAATTAGGTCACTTCTGAAGGCAATTGGTTCCACTAGAATTAGGGGTATCAGAGTAAAGGGGGTTGAATACAAGAATACAAATCCATGCCACACCTTTCACATATTTTTTTGTAAAACATTTTGAAAACCCTTTATTATTTTCCTTCCACTTCACAATTATGTGCCACTTTGTGTTGGTATAAGTAGCAGAGGCAGTTGCTTATCAGTTTCAGCTGCTCTGATGTTAATGAAATTAACAGCAGGTAAACTAGATGGGCAACAATGAGACAACCTCCAAAACAGGAATGGTTTTACAGGTTTTTTTTTCCCATTCTCATCTTTTCTGACTGTTTTTCACTAGTTTTGCATTTGGCTAGGGTCAGTATCACTACTGGTAGCACGAGGCGGTACTTGGACCCTATAGAGCAGGGGTCTCAAACTGGCGGCCCTCCGGCTGTTGCGAAACTACAAGTCCCATCATGCCTCTGCCTGTGATAGTCATGCTTGTAACTGTCAGCCACTAAATGCCTCATGGGACTTGTAGTTTCGCAACAGCTGGAGGGCCCCCAGTTTGAGACCCCTGCTATGGAGGTTGCACAGGCAGTCCAACTCCTCCAGGATGACACACCAATATGTGCCATTGCCATGTTTCCTGTCTCTCCCAGCACAGTCTCAAGAGCATGGAGGAAATTCCAGGAGACAGCCAGTCACTTTAGGAGAGCTGGGCCATAGAAGGTCCTTAACCCATCAGCAGGACCGGTATCTGCTACTTTGTGTAAGGAGGAACAGGACGAGCACTGCCAGAGCCCTACAAACTGACCTCCAGTAGGCCACTGGTGTGAATGTCTCAGACCAAACAATCATAAACAGACTTCATGTGGGTGGCCCAAGGGCCCAACATCCTCTAGTGGGGCCTGTGCTCACTGCCCAGCACTGTGGAGCTCAATGGACATTCGCCATTGAACTTTAAAATTGGCAGGTCTGCACTGGCACCCTATGCTTTTCACAGATTGGAGCAAGTTCACCCTGAGCACATGTGACAGATGTGAAAGGGTCTGGAGAAGCCAATGTTATGCTTCCTGTAACATCGTTCAGCATGACCAGTTTGGTGGGGGGTCACTGATGGTCTGGGGAGGCATATCAATGGAGGGATGCACAGACCTCAACAGTCTAGACAATAGCACCCTGACTGACATTAGGTATGAGATGAAATCATTGGACCCATTTTCAGACCTTACGCTGGTGCAGTGGATTCTGGGTTCCTCCTGGTGCACCACAATGCCTGGCCTCATGTGGCGAGAGTATGCAACCAGTTCCTGAAGGATGAAGGAATTGATACCATTGAATGGCCCCAATGCTCACCTGACCTAAATCCAATAGAACATCTACAAATAGGTCCATCTGAAGCCGCCAGGTTGCACCTTAGTCTGTTCAGGAGCTCAGTGATTCCCTGGTTCAGATCTGGGAGGAAATACCCCAGGACACCATCCGTTGTCTCATTAGGAGCATGCCCTGACATTTTTAGGCATGCATACAAGCACGCGGGGGCCATACAAAATACGAAGTACCATTTTTAGTTGCTGCAATGAAATTTCAGCAAAATGGACTAGTCTGCTGCATAATTTTAGATTAGATTTTTTGGGGTCTCTTTAAATTCAGCCCTCTATAGGTTGATAATTTTAATTTCCATCAAACAATGTGGCATCCCTTAGTTCCTAACACATTACCCAGTTATAGATATTCAGCACAGTATTTTTCCCCATTGAGATTTGATGTGTTTTCAAAGTGTTCCGTTTATTTTATTTTGAGCAGCGTATATATATACATATATATATATATATATATATATATATATATATATACACATATATATATATATATATAGATATCTATATCTATATCTATATCTATATATATATATATATATATATATATATATATATATACACACGCACACAGTTAGGTCCAAATATATTTGGACACAGGACGCAATATTCATACTTTTGGTTCTGTATGCCACCAGAATAAAATTAATGAGATCCTGAGATTTTCCAAGCCTTCTCTGCACTTTTTTTTCCCCGTCATTCTGGTACAGATTAATCTTAGTTTCAGCCGTCCAAAGAATGCTTTTCCTGAACTGGTCTGGCTTTTTTAGATGTTTTTTGGCAAAGTCTACCCTGGCTTTTCTATGCTTCAGGCTTATGAATGGTTTGCACCTTGTGGTGAACCCTCTGTATTTTGTCTCGTGAAGTCCTTCACTTGTCTGAATGTTGTGAATGGGTTTTTCTTTACCATAGAGAGGATCCTGCGATCATCCACCACAGTTGTCTTCCGTGGATATCCAGGTCTTTTTATGTTGCTGAGCTCACCAGTGCGTTCTTCTTTCCTCAAAATGTACCAAACTGTTGATTTGGCCACCCCTAATGTTGCTGCTATCTCTCTGATGGATTTGTTTCATTTTTGAAGCCTTAAAATGGCCTGCTTCACTTGCATGAACAGCTCATTTGAATGAATGATGTAGGTTCACAGCAATAGATTCCAAATGCAAATACTACACTTAGAATCAACTCCAGACCTTTTACCTGCTTAATTGATGAAGAAATAACCAAGCCTACAACGGGCCATGAAACAGCTTTTGATTCAATTGTCCAATTATTTTTGGTCCCTTGAGAAAGCAGGGGGTGGCTATTCTTAAGAGATGTAATTCCTAAACCCTTCCTCCGATTTGAATGTACATATTAAACCAGAGGGTGTGCACTTTCAGCCCATATCCATTATATAACTGTAGCTTGATATGTTTTGGTAAATACCTGACAAAAACTAAAATTGTGCCTGTGTCCAAATATATATGGACCTTTCTGTATATATGTATATATATATATATATTCACCTTTAAAAACATAAGACAGTTGAAATAAATATAGTCAAACTCCCTTGAGGACATGGAAGAATATAGTTAATAATGTACCAACACAAGAGCAGAATATAAAAATGTGCATTTATTTTTTTTTAACCTGCAGAGCAGTGCACCTGTGATCAGTGGATTGTGGATGCAATGTCAGGTTTCTCACCCATACCACTGTGAAAGCTGGAAGAAGTGTCAGGGGACTATGATGGCACTCATCAGTAGATTGAGAACAATAAGCCTTCTGCCACAGTGGCAGACAGGGTTTATAATTTCACAGATTATGATTTTAAAATATGACAGTGGCTGCAGGGAAAGGGTCACAGAACATTGGGGCTAAGGGGATAAGGGGAAGAGAGGCATCTCTTCGAACATGTTACATACTAAATATAGGTGTAACATATAACAAAGGTGTCCACTGCCCCCACATGTGCTTCCATTGTGGAGTCACTCATAAGCTAGTGATAGGACCACAGATACAAGGGAGCTGTGACGAGGCTTTGTGGCTTACGCATGTATTTGCAAATTTGTGCTGTTAGATAGGTTGATTCGGTTGTCAGCAGGCTGGTCGGTGAGTGAGCTTGGATCTTTCCTTGGATTTATCCTTGGCCTTGTTTGTAACATATAACAAGTTCAATTGTTGAACTTAGTCTTTAACAGCCTACATGGTTAAAGCGGAGTTCCATCCAAAAGTGGAAGCTCCGCTTATCTGCCCCCCCCCCCCCCCTCCGGTGCCAGATTTGATACATTTTGAGGAGGAGTGGGTACCTGTTTTTGACAGGTACCTGTCCCCACTTCTGAGAGATCTCGCCGCAATGGAAACACCAACCGGGGTGTCGACATTGCTGGATTCCAGTACAGGTAAGTGTCCTAACATTAAAAATGGGGGGGGGTGGAACTATGAGGTAAAAGATGCAGATAATAAATGCTTTTCCTAAGTGTTTAAAGAGATTAAAGAGACCCCATTAATGCTCTATGTATGTTAGTATTAAGCTGTCATGTAAATCTACTGATACATAGCTGTGACTTTGTTTATTTAAAATGTTGGCTTTTGTGTGATGCAGTTCTGCTATTCTGCACATCTGTTGGAAGCCCTTCATTCCAGCCAAAAGCTGCTACCTCCCCCACCCAACCCTGACTCTTTGAAAGTGGCTGGAAAGGGGGTTGAGCAGCAATAGGTTAGAACACAGGGCCATCAACTCTCCTGGAAACATACAGAATTGTACTGCTGTTTTTAGAGCACCAGCAGTCCAAAATAATAAAATAAAAGAGAGGCATGGCTATTCCGTTGTAAGTAGTTTTACATGATAGCTTAGTATTAACATGCATGGGTGGTAATAGCAAAGAGAAAGCAGAAGGGAGATAGAAGAAATGACAGTGGGACAGAAAGCTTCATTTGGTTTTTGTTATGTTATGCTGCCAACATTTCAATTCAGAAGCTCAGGGGTGCCAGAGGTCTATTACAACTGTAGCAATGCTCCCTGCTCTGATCTGTATTTTTTCACAGTGACTGTTGAACCAAAATGTGCATTAAGAAATAGCTTTGCAAAGTTTATGAAGCATATATTAAGCTTGTAGAAAAATCTCTTCAAAATATTTTAGTTCAATGAACGGGTCAGTTTTTACTTTTCTTTTTTTTAAATGATTGAATAATACACCTAGCTTTTGATACTGGGAGACAAGCTCTTGAAACTGAGCACTTGAGAGATTTGTGATAAAACATTGACTAGGAGTGTAGAATGAGCAGGGAAAATCAAAGAGAAAGAATTTTTCATGGCTTTTGATGAAAGTCAATTTCCCTTATTATTTTTTCAATTCAGTAAAAATATCTTCTCATGTATAAATGAGGAGTGGGTAATTACAATATGATTCTATTTCTATTCATACCATTCAGGACTCAGAATATGTTAATTAAAAATTTTCAGTGTAGAGAGATCTTTTATACTGTCTGTAGTGGACATTATTTACAAATGCAATGACTACTCAGATATGTTATATGTTTTACTGATGTACCTGTATATGAAAATTATATTTTTAAAAGTATGTTTTAGTAAGTCTTCATGAGCTTGAAACATAAAAATCAGATGAGTATTGCTTATAGTGTTCTATGAAGTGGATGATGTCATAATGTAGAGAATGAGATTTCCTTTCATTTGAGCCCATTCTTGCCACACAGATTTACTACAGCCCTGAGAAATCCTCTTTTATTGTTCAGTTAGAAAGATCTTGTCAAAGTGCTGAAAACTTTGTCAAAACCTTGCTGTGAGTGACAGGTGATTTACATATCTCATGCACTAGCCTAAAAGAGGCACATCCTGTGTAATTATAAAAAGTGAGAAATCCACCCCTCCCCCACATAACAAATCCTGTGATCAATGTATCCTCAGACACACACACTGCACTATAACAATCATCAGATCACTTGATGTTCTACTCTGCCCAGCTCTGACTACATATATCTCCCCTATATTCTTCTTGCTGTTTACTCGAGAATAAATTTATTTTCACTCTGGTCTGTGGATTTGTGGTCTGTGCCTGTCTCAGGCTAGTGCATGAGATATGTAAATCACCTGTCACTCACAGCAAGGGGGTGTTTTCTGCACTTTGTCAAGATCTTCCTAACTGAACAATAAAAGAGGATTTCTCAGGGCTGGAGTAAATCTGTGTGGCAAGACTGGGCTCAAATGAAAGGAAATCTTATTCTCTACATTATGACATCAGTGGGTTTACATCCACTTTAAGGGTATCTAGCAGAGTATGCACCTAGTCCAAACACAAGATCTAACACGCTTTGTACTTGGGCAAAGTACCTTAAACTGTGAGAAAATTTTTAAAATAATTTTAGTATTGGCAGCCTCAAGCACTTTATAATTCTGGTTTATTTGAACTTAATGCCTTGGATACCCATTGTTCTAATTCCATTGTCTGCTTGCACTAAGGCTACTTTCACACTAAAGCATTGCGGGCGCTGGCGGTAAAGCGGTGCTATATTTAGCAGCGCTTTACCAATAGAAATACAAAGAATCACCGCTCCAAGGTGATGACTTCTCCCAAAACAGCTGTCTCCACAATCCCACAGGGTGCTGGCTCTGTTTGCAACAGGAACTGAAGTAGAAAAGATGTAGCTGGATAGCCGCACTCCAAATTATTCAACTTTATTTCAAAAAATGTAATAAAATCATAGCATCTAGGCTTGTGTACAGACTAACTGCACAGCTGCTGACATGTTTCACACCTAACACGGTGCTTAGTCATAGTCATGTACACAAGCCTAGATGCTATGATTTTATTACATTTTTTGAAATAAAGTTGAATAATTTGGAGTGTGGCTATCCAGCTACTTCTTTTCTATAGCAGTGCTTTACCGTTGTTTTAGTGGCACTTTACCATCGTTTTAACCCTGGTTTTAGCGGTTTTAACCCCCACTAGCGGCCGAAAAAGGGTTAAAACCGTCCCTTTGAAGGCGGGTTTGCAGCGCTGCTACATTGTTTTCAATGGGAAGGGGTGCTTTAGGAGCGGTAAATACACTGCTCCTACAGCGCTCCAAAGATGCGGCTTGCAGGACTTTTTTGACCGTCCTGCAGGCGCACTGCTCCAGTGTGAAAGCCATCAGGCTTTCACACTGGAGACACAGCAGCGGCTGTTTCACGGCGCTTTGCAGGCACTATTTTTAGCGCTGTAGTGCCTGCAAAGTGCCCCAGTGTGAAAGGGGCCGTAGGGTCATTATCTGTAGAGATAATGTGTGGTAAAAAGCTCTTTGATCAGCAGTTATTATTAAAAGTATGTGCAGCTGCTGGCTTTTAATTTTTGCAGTGGTGGGTGGTTCACTTTAAGGCTGTTCTTTTTTTTTTTTTTTTTAACAAACTTTTTATTTGGTACAAATTGGTGGTACAGGTAAATACAGTACATTAAGAAAAATACATTGTAAAAGGGTGAGAAAGGTACAAGATTGAATTATTGAATAAAAGAATTGCTGAGCAGGTTAGTAGAAACGTCATCGTAAAAAATACAAAGATATTATGGTTTAAGTGAAAAAAAAATATTACTGTATAAGTAACATGACATAAATGAAATGAACACTGTATGTTCAGTTATTAAAGGGTCATTAATAAAGGGTCATAAAGGTAAAAATTGTTATCTGAAAGATGAAAAAGAACCTCAGAATGTTTGAACCAAGGATCCCGTTTCTTGTTGTAGAAGTTATATAATGTATGGTATTTTACACCCACCACCCATTAGTTTCTCCAGTCTCCAGTCTGTTTTAGAGTATGCCCTTCCACGGGCTCGTTCTCTCATGTTTTTTGGGAATGCGAGAAAATCTCTCATATCTGATGTCAATTAGAAAACTTTGCTTCTACTATTTCTGGTTACCATATCCACATCTCACTAACCAACTGACTATTATTCATGCCCATCCTAGGGATTTCTATCCCTCATATGAGACTCATCCATACTATACACAGTGTCTTGAAAAAGTATTCATACCCCTTGAAATTTTCCACATTTTGTTATGTTACAACCGAAAATGTAAATGTATTTTATTGGAACTTTATGTGATAGACCAACACAAAGTGGCACATAATTGTGAAGTGGAAAATGGCAAGGGGTATGAATAATTTTTCAAGGTACTGTAAGTGTCACCATACACTGGCTTATTGCCTACCATTGGAAATCCCCCTCAGTTCCTATCACCCAACTGACAGCGAGAGTGTGTACCATTCATCTCATGGAAGACTGTTTTTTTGAGGAATTCTTCAATTTAATGGTTATTATTTATGTCATTAAGTAATCTGTGAAGTTTTCTGTGTTGGTGTCCTTAGTATTTATGGAAATCACAGTTCTGTCATCAAAAAGCTTCTGTATTTTAATAGTGAATGTCTAGTAAGTTTACTGATATACTGGATTATTCACTTGTCTAATGGACAATTTAACCCCCTTCCTGCCCAGGTCATATTTTAGCTTTCATTGCCGTTTCATTTTGAATGAAAATTCATGAATGTCACGCAACACTGTACCCAAATAAAATGTTTATCTTTTTTTGAGACAGATAGAGCTTTCGTTTGGTGGTATTTAACACCACAGTTTTTTTATATATTTTGCTAAACAAAGAGGGAAAAAAACTCAATAACTTTTATAAAATTTTGCAAATAAGTAATTTTTCTTCTTCACTGATTAGTGCTGATGAGGCTGCACTGATGGGCACTGATAGGCTGCACTGATGGGCACTACTGAGGCTGCACTGCTGAGGCTGCACTGATGGGCGCTGATGAGGAAGCACTGATAGGCGCTGACTTGGCTACACTGATGAGGCTGCACTAATGGACACTTATGAGGTGGCACTGATGGACACTGATAAGCTGCACTGATAGACATTGGTGAAGAGGAACTGATGAGGCCGCACTGATAAGGTGGTACTGATGGGCACTGATAGGCAGCACTGACGAGCACTGATATGCTGCACTGATGGGCACTGATGGGGCTGCACTGATTATCAGGGCAATGATAATCAGTGCCCTGATTATAAGTGTAAATGTCTGCTGTCACAGGAAAGCCAGTTATCAGCTTTCCTTTCCGCACATAATGACAGCACTGAGTCAAGCTAATGCTAATAACCGGCATTTGTTTACATGGGATCAGCTGTAAATGGATACAGCTGATCTCATGATAAAGAGCCAATGTCATTGGCTTTTTACCCTGTGCACTGTGTCTGAGGGACATGGCTCACCACCAATCACCACAATGTGCTACCCCGGGGGTGCACATGAGCAGTGTGACCGGGAGGATGTAATATGGAGTCCACCTGGAAGGGAGAGAATCCCACCAGCCATCAATCTATTAATGGCCAGGCGGGAACTAGTTAAGTCAACACTAGTTCAAACATATTGGGTTTTGCTGATAGGCAACTATAAATGCTTGTATGTAGATAGGCTAAAGATTATGGATTTACTGGATTTCTGGATCTTGTTTTTTTATGTTTGTCTTATTTCTGGATCTCCTCTCCCTATGTCCACTTTTTAAAATTTTTGCACAATGTGGGGTTAGAAAAAGATTCAGTGTTTTCACTGTGGGACGCTAAATGATCTAGTATGTATAGTAGCTAAATGATCTAGTAGGGGAAGAATAGTCAGAAACAGGTGATGGCTGAGTGAATTCTCAAGTTGGGGGTTTTCATGCGATCAGGGGGAGATTTGAATTTGTATTTGTTTAGTTTGGATAGAGGGTTTTTTGGTATTGTGGGTTTATTTGGCTGAAGCTCTGGTGGCCATATTTCTGTTTCTATTTGAGATGTATGCTTGATTATGGTAGATTATATTTAGGTGGAAAAGAAAAAACAGGGCTATTAAGGACAAAGTAAATACCAAGCTGCAACTAAAAATGATATACAACACCAGTGAAACATATAAAAAAAGGGAAGCTGCGCTAAAATTAAATAATTGCAAATCACCTATAAAATGAACACACTGAATATGCATATCACAAACACAGTGACAGATGTGAAAAAAAAATTTTATGAAAAAAATGTGTGAGAAAATATTAGTCCGCTTTTCATCAGAACTTCAAAAAATGTTGATAACAAGTAATATACAAATATTAAACGTGAACTATGTAAAAATAAAAACAAATATCACAAATGGTTTAAAAAAGCAGTCTATAATGTGAATGGTGAAAACGATGAAATGTAGCAACACCCAGTGACAAATCTTCAGCTTTGAACAGAGACTGTGAATCCACCACCGCACAGAATGAAGACTTACCAGCTATACAAGCTAGATTAGCTTGTCACCCAACTTGGGTACTACGATCTCCCAATGTTGATGGGGGCCTGTAGATGAAGCGTTCCTCAAATCCCAGTCGGAGAGGATACCGGCTCACAACGCTCACCACTGAGGGGCTTGCTGTTAAACTCAAGATGGGAACACAGAGAGGATACCGGCTCACAATGCTCATCACTGAGGGGCTTGCTGTTAAACCAAAAATGGGAACACGGTCTCAATGGAGATATGCGGCCTGGGAAGAAAAAACTAAAAAACTTGCCATCGGTAAAACCAGAGGGTTTATTAAAGTTAAAAAAGATTGGTCAACACATAGGACTTAATCATATAGTAAAGAAAGCCAGCCGGCAATTAAACACGGATAAAAAACACACATGCCCGTGCAAAGCAGGACGTGACCGAGGGACGGTGACGTCAGTATGTCGCTCACCCTATGCATTTTGTCACCAGAAAGGACGTCGCCACGGGGCATGGGCGGCGTCCTGATGCACTGCTATATATACCAAAACAGAACAACCAAGCCCTGTCAGTCCTGGGTCGCTGGTACACTGATGCAATCTTAACTGTGGGAAAGCTAATGGATTGGGTCAAATTTGTATATGAACTAAGGGCAAAGTGAAACATCAATCTGTATTTTTAATAAGCCTCAATTCAACACTCCAGATCCAGACTAAACGGGACCTGCAGGTCAGAACTGAAACAGCACCATAGGCGCTAAAAAGCCCAAAATGGCTGAAAATCCATATATTGGCGTGGAACAGACATGAGTATAATAACCCGTGACAGACTAAACTGAAAGTCAGATCCCTCAAAGCCAATATAAGGAATAGACATGTATATATAGGGACCATAAACCCATAATAAAGAGGAACGCCTATATCAGACTAAAAATAATTTTTGCAAATCACATAATAATAATAATGATATATATATATTTATTTTTTTAAGTTATTTGGGACCTGAAAAGTAAACCTCATAAGGACACCTCACCAATGGGGATCATTCTCTCCTATATCAACCTAACACCAGTGAAAAAGAGGAAATGTAGAAATAAACATATGAAACTGACACAGCCAACCAGGACTCACATCAAGTTCACAGAAACTGAAAATACGACAATACAATATACTAAGGTAACAAAACCAATAGTAAGGCAGTCTAGAAGAATAAATTACACTAGAGCTGTCACTTAGGAATTGTTGATAAATACATTTACATCAACGTCAATATTTAAACCAAAAGGGGTTTAATCCTATGAACCCACAACATTTCCAATTTGGATATGCTCCTAACAAGACAGCTTCCCCTCCATTGGGGGCTATGCTTGTCTATCCCCAAAAAAATAGTGTTAGTGGGGTTCCTGTTGTGTGCCATAAGATAGTGTTTGGACACAGAATATTTAGTAAAACCCCTGTGTATATTATTTATGTGCTCATTAAGACGCACTTGCAGGGGTCGTTTAGTCCTGCCCACATACTGCAATCCACATGGGCACTGAACCATGTAGACCACCCCTAATGTGGAACAGGTTATAAATGGTTCAATAGCAAAGGTTTTTGAGGTACAGCTCAGAAAAATGGCGGTTTGTTGGTAGGAGGATTCAAAACATTGGGAGCCAATTTGTCCCTCAAAGATGGAACGCCCCTAAAAACAACTTGGGGTCTATCTGGCAAAAAGGTGTTTAGTACCATATCATTTTTCAAAATATACAAGACAGTATAGACCCCAATGAAGGGGACTCTGTCTTGTTAGGAGTATATCCAAATTGGAAATGTCGTGGGTTCATAGTATTTAGTGTTATACCCCTTTTGGTTTAAATATTGACGTTGATGTCAACTCATTTATCGACAATTCCTAAGTGACAGCTCTGGTTGGCTGTGTCATTTTCATATGTTTATATTGCTAAATTTCCTCTTTTTCACTCATGTTAGGTTGATATATGAGAGAATGATCCCCATTGGTGAGGTGTCCTTATGAGGTTTACTTTTCAGGTCCCAATTAACTTTAAAAAAAATATATATATATTATTATTATGTGATTTGTCTATTCCTTATATTGGCTTTGAGGGATCTGACTTTCAGGTTAGTCTGTCACAGGTTATTATACTCATGTCTGTCCCCTGCCAATATATGGATTTGCAGCCATTTTTGTCTTTTTAGCGCCTATGGTGCTGTTTCAGTTCTGACCTGCAAGTCCCATTTTGTCTGGATCTGGAGTGTTGAATTGAGGCTTATTGAAGATACGGATTGTTGTTTCACTTTGCTCTTAGTTCATATACAAATTTGACCCATTCCATTAGTTTTCCCACAGTTAAGATGGCATCAGTGTACCAGCGACCCGGGACTAAGACCGAGGCTTGGTTGTTCTGTTTTGGTATATATAGCAGTGTGTCAGGCTGCTGCCCGTGCCGTGTGACGACGTCCTTTGACTTGACGAAATGCGCAGGATGAGCAACGTACTGACGTCACTGCACCTCTGTCACGTCCTGCTTTGCACAGGCATGTGTGTTTTTTACTAGTGTTTAATTGCCGGCCAGCTTTCTTTACTATATGATTGAGTCCTATGTGTTGACCAATCTTTTTTAACTTTAATAAACCCTCTGGTTTTACCGATGGCGAGTTTTTTTGTTTTTCTTTCCCGGGCCACATATCTCCATTGAGACCCTGTTCCCATCTTGGTTTTAACAGCAAGCCCCTCATTGGTGAGTGTTGTGAGCCGGTATCCTCTCAGGCTGGGATTCTAGGAACGCTTCATCTACAGGCCCATATTAACATTGGGAGATCATAGTACCCGAGTTTGGTGACAAGCTAATCTAGCTTGTATAGCTGGTAAGCTTTCATTCTGTGTGGTGGTGGATTCACAGTCTCTGTTTAAACCTGAAGATTTGTCACTGGGTGTTGCTACGTTTCATCGTTTTCACCATTCATGTTATAGACTGCTTTTTTAAACCATTTGTGACATTTGTTTTTACTTTTACATGGTTCACGTTTAATATTTTTTTGAAGTTCTGATGAAAAGCGGACTATTATTTTTTCACACATTTTTTTCATAAATGTTTTTTTTTCACATCTGTCACTGTGTTTGTGATACGCATATTCAGTTCTTTTTAAAGATAATTTGCAATTATTTAATTTTCAGCGCAGCTTCCTTTTTTTTATAGATTATTAAATATAATCTGTTGGGTCTGTTGTAATACTGTTAAGTTTTTAGCCTATAGGTTCTTTGTCAGATCTATAAAAGGTGTTTGGATTATTATTTAAGTATACTAAATAAACCCTGTGGATGCTTGAAGAACCTCACATATAGAAAACATCAATGTTGGCAAAAGGCAGTCAAGGTCCTTTGCTGTCTCTTTGAACCACCCATTCTTATTGAACTACTTGACCAGGCCATCCATCTGTGGGTGGTATATTTTCTGGGGTACCCCATTGATGACAACCATTAACTCTCAGTCTTACTTTTGGACAGTGTAGAATGGGCACTTAAGCATGTTCAGGCCAAGGGAGACATTGTCAGCCTCCGACCCCCCCCCCCCCCCCCGCTCTGCCAGCATAACATGCAATGGAGAAATTTTTCCTTCCAGGAGTTAGTTGAGCTTGAGTAGGAGAATCTACATCACAAAAGTCATCAGTAGGCATTTCAACAACAACTTCATCTTCATATGCTTTTTGGGGTGCTGGTGTGTCTTACTGATCAGGTACCTTCCTCTTTACACTTTCCCACAGTTCCCTAAACTCAAAAGTCTCATCCCACAATTTTGGGTGCATTAGGTCCTTTAGAAGACCAACCTCATGTCTCACAGTTTTACATAGGGTACTACTCAGCACTGAAACCAGAGAGTTCTCCTCACAGGACCAACCTCCCCAACTATGTTGTCCTATTACCATGCTTCCTAAAACCTTATCTGTGAGCATATCCCCTGCTGATTGGAGTCAAGCTCCCCTGACAGATCTATGGGTACCGGGTGTGAATGGTGCTGAATTCATAAGCTTTTGTATCTTTTCAATTTGCAATCTGTCTCAGGAATTCAAAATGAAAAGGAACCTTTTTCTAAATGTTGTTTCTAATAAATTGTGTGTGTGGCGGATTCACTTAAGTATGGTAGCAAAAAGGGTTTTCTGGTTCTAGAAATGTAATCTTCAAATATGGAAAGGTTTCTTTACAGTGGAGCTGTGAAAATGTGGAATAGACACCCTCAAGAGTTGGTCCTGTCCAGCTCAGTGGATCACTTTAAAAAAGGCCTGGATTCTTTCCTAAATGTACAAAATATAACTGGATACTAACATTTATAGGTACAGTTTTTGCCTTCCTCTGAATCAACTGTGGCTATAGGATTGTGTATATATGATTGTGAAGGTTTTTTTTTTTCCTTTTATTGGTTGAACTAGATGGACTTTTCTCAACCTAACTATCTATTTAACTATATAACTTCAGGAACAGTGCAACTTCAGGTGCAAGGTGGCTTGTTCCCACAAATCCCCGTAGCTGTATGTCGGCATGGGAACACAAACATTCCCCGCAGTGACAGAACCGGGATCTGCCTGTGTAAACAAGGCAGATCTCCATTCTGACAGGGGAGATCACACAGATCCTGTCTTTCTGCTATGCAGGAAGATGGATCTGTGTGTTTTCCCAGTGACACATTCCCCCATACATTTAGAACACACAGTGAGGGAACACATTTAACCCCTTGATCTCACCTGATGTCAACCCCTTCCTTGTCAGTGTCATTAGTACAATGACAGTGCATATGTTTAGCACTGATTACTGAAATAATGTCACTGGTTTCCAAAAAAGTGTTAAAAATGTCAGTTAGGTGTCCGATCTGTCCGCCGCAATGTCGCAGTCCTGCTAAAAAAATCAATGGTACAAAAATTTACCATTACTAGTAAAAAATTAAAAAATAATAAAAATGCCATAAATATATCCCCTATTTTGTAGACGCGATAACTTTTGTGTTACCAAAAATATGTAGCAGAATACATATCGGCCTAAACTGATGAATACATTTTTTTATTTTTTTATTTTTTGGAAATGTTTTATAAAAGAAAGTACATTTTTTTTTGGTTTATAGCGCAAAAAAATTAAAAACGCAGAAGTGATCAAATACCACCAAAAGAAAGCTCTATTTGTGGGAAAAAAATAAAAGGACACCAATTTTGTTTGAGTACAGCGTCACACGACCGTGCAATTGTCAGTTAAAGCAATGCAGTGCCGTATCACAAAAAATGGCCTGGTCAGGAAGTGGGTAAATCCTTCCGGGGCGGAAGTGGTTAATCTATGTATAATACAGGACTAATATAGAAACTTAATATAAAGAATATAGCACATTTGTATTAATAGTTAAAGTATTTTACCTGCTCCATGGTTGTGTTAGTAATTCCATACCCAGAAATGTGTAGGGCATGTAGATTCTTGTCTAATTTGAGAAAAAGATTTTGGTACATCATTGCATCCACTTTTCCAGGAATTTCATATACCAGTCCAGTACTACTATTTTCTCTAAGAAAAACTGTTGGAATGCAGTCCTGCACCAGTGATGTAACTTGAGTTGCATTAGTAAAATTTTCCTGTTAAAACATGAAAAAGCAAAGAGAACAACATGTAGCTTTAGGATGACAAAAACATCACGCAACTTTTTTTTCTATCTCTTATGTAGCACATGATGGACTAAATAAAGTCATAAAGCTGTTATGGAGATGGCGGATTCGAGAACATCATCATTTCATCAACCTGATATCTTCTTTATTATGCTGGTAAGCAAGGGACAGTCAAAACTATAATACTGAACACTTACCTAGACAAACAGAAAATTGGGGGAGGGGGGGTGCATGCACAGAGGCTAACATGGCAGACACTTGGGATCGGAGCTCCTCGGCAGGTCTGCTATTCTGTCCTCCTGCTAAGCTGCTACTTGCCACAATCAGGCTGGGAGAGCCCGGACTAAACTCAACAATCACCCTGCCATCCTCATGGGAAAAATCAGCAGGCAATAGCCTGCCGCATTGCCATCACAAGAAAAGCAGAATCTCACTATAGATTGCTTTCTTCTGGGGCCATCATCTCCTCCTTCCCTCACACAGAAACCTACGGCAGATCTCCCAAAGCCACCATCTGATATACATGCTAACATATTATCACCTTCTGATTTGAAGCCACCAGCACCTTATCTCATTACCTCTATACTAAATGACAGACTTACATTCTGATGCAGAATACCATGTGAACCATTTCCATAGAGCCGAGGGGGGAGATTGTTCTCATAGGAGAACATACGGACCATCTTAAAACAACTTTTGATGACTTAGTCCAATAAGTACATGTGCTGGAGGAAGAAAACCTCTCAATTAAACATATTGTCTCCCAGCTTCACATACAACAGGAGGATTTTGAAAACAGAGAGCGCCATCAAATCCTGTGCCTCAAAGAGGTTCCTGAAACACTGATCTACAATCATATCTTCTGGGTCTGTTCATCATGTTGGCGCCTAATATTTCTCATATAGACTGGCATTTAGAAAGAGCCCTAAACCATCTATAGTGGCCAGCTTGAGGGATATCATTGTTTGCTTCCATTATTATGACAGCAAGGCAGTGCTTCTCACCACCACACACAACGTTCAAAGACAAAGGCAAAAAGATTCAGATTTTGGATGATCGCTCTCCTACCACTCTCATGTAGAGACATACTGTACCCTGAAGCCCATTACATCCTATCTATAGAAGCATTGCATACCAAATTTCTGGTGGTTTCCTTTTAGGCTAATGGTTTCTAAGGATGGCTCACAACACAGCATTTGAGAGCTCCAGGAGGGAGAAGCCTTACTTAAACACCTGGGCCACCCTCCCCTTCTAGAGAAAGCCCTGGTCATTTTGCTTCCTAATACCCAACCAGCAGTGACTCCTAGTAAGCTTTGGACCCCTGTCAAATCCAAGGCCAGAAGACAACCTCCAGCTTCACAATGCTTGTCTCTATTTAGGTTTCCAACCTGTCTCTAGGTGATGTGGCCAACTATGTTCTTATTTTTTTATTTTTCTAATGCACATTACATAGCTTTGTGCCTTTAGTTCAGTTATCCCTACAGGGATAACCTCTCATGCTCCTGAGAAAATGTTTTATTCTGTGAATTTTAAATTGTTACTCCAAGCCAGCCCAGGCATCCATCATGCTACATATTTCCTCCTATCTTCATCTTGGGTCCACCCAAAGTGTCCTGAGATGAGATGTCTAAACCTCTCAGGCCATTTTTTACTTTGGTACCTTATATTTAGGCCTAACCTGACCTTTTTGTATTTATACGTTTATAGTTTGGTATTTGTACTACATTTACTATATTTGTTGCCCCTTTCCACCAGGGGGCAGTTTCAAGTCAGTATTGCTAGTATTAGTGCTTTTGCTCTTAATATTTTTCTCAGAGTATTATCCTACAATGTAAAATGCTTAAATTCAGTGAGGAAGTGATGGTTTGCTTTGAAGGAGTTTAAGTCATCCCATGCTGGTCTGATACTTTCCCAGCAAACCCACTTTTGGTAGGGGGAGGGGGGTCTCTTTTTCCTTTAAAAGCCATTCCCTCCGCTCTAAACCTTCATAGGAGAGTTATACATTTAAACTGCAGACTTGCTGGCACACCCCTCACGTTGTTTAATGTGTATTCACCTAATTCTGGCTAAAATTAAATTTCTATGCCAGGTACTTGAATCTCAGCTGAAAACTCCCCATTCATTCACAGTAGTAGGATGGGACTTTAATATTGGTTAGGGAATTTAGGTTGTACTACTCTTGGAGGGTAAAACATTTGCTCCACAAACAATTTACTTTTTATTTCCTGATACACAAGATGTACTCTAGATTTTCCTATTTTCTGGTCTCAGAACCAATTCTTTGTCATATTGCTGCTTCTGAAATTAACCCTATATCTTGGTCAGACCACACCTAAAGTCTTTTGGCCTTGGGTAGTGCTTGTCCTAGAATGTGTCATTGGAGGCTAAATGAGTCACTACTAGGGATGAGCCGAACACCCCCGGGTTCGGTTCGAACCAGAACCTTCGAACGGACCGAAAGTTCGCGCGAATTTTCGAACCCTATACGTTATAATGGACGCGAACGTTCGAAATCAAAAGTGCTAATTACAACGGCCAATATGCATGTTAATGTCATAAAACAGGTTTGGGGACCCGGGTCCTGCCCCAGGGGACATATATCAATGCAAAAAAAACTTTTAAAAACTAACGTTTTTTCGGGAGCAGTCATTTTAATGATGCATAAAGTGAAAAAAAAAAGTGAAATTTTCCTTTAAATATGGTACCTGGGGGGTGTCTAAAGTATGCCTGTGAAGTGGCATGTGTTTCCCGTGTTTAGAACTGTCCTTGCACAAAATGACATTTGTAAAGGAAAAAAAGAAGCCATTTAAAACCACTTGCGGCTTTAGGTTTGATCTTAAGTAGAATCTGAACAGGTACATTATGAAGTGTAGCTCCATCCCAAAAAAATCTATTTTTAAGCTTTTTGGAGAACATAGGGAGGGGTTATCACCCCTGTAACATTTGCTGTCTTTGCACATCTGTTCAGAACATGTCACCTCACTTTCCGTCCCAATGACAAATGTTTTTGGAAAAGTGGGGTTTTAATTGAAACAAGGATTGGTGATAAAGTATCAGTAGAGAGGAGATACCTTTTTCCCAAATTAAATCTAACAGGATAGAATTTCCCTTCCTAGGGGTAGATTTCCTCTCACTTCCTGTTTTCTCTTTCCATTTGCAAGTAGGAGTCGTTTGTAAGTTGGATGTTTGAAAGTAGGGGCCTGGCGTATATACTCTGCAGAAATTTGCCCTATTAGATGTTGGTGTAGCCACAAGACTGGTGGGCACAGGAATGGGCCCTGCTGTGAGTTAATAGATCAAGATTTGTAATTGCATGCACCTGTTGAACTGGGCAGAAAAATTGGGGGGGTGGTGGTGGTGGTGGTGGACGGTGTTGCCACAAGACTGTAAGCTCTCACAGTTACTCTTGGTGGGCGCAGGAATGGGCCCTGCTGTGAGTTATTAGATCAAGATTTGTAATTGCAAGCACCTGATGAACAGGGCAGAAAAATTGGGCCTTTGGCGGTGGTGGTGGACGGTGTTGCCACAAGACTGTAGGCCCTCATAGTTACTCTTGGTGGGCGCAGGAATGGGCCCCGCTGTGAGTTATTAGATCAAGATTTGTAATTGCAAGCACCTGATGAACAGGGCAGAAAAATTGGGCCTTTGGCGGTGGTGGTGGATGGTGTTGCCACAAGACTGCAGGCCCTCATAGTTACTCTTGGTGGGCGCAGGAATGGGCCCTGCTGTGAACTATTAGATCAAGATTTGTAATTACCCGCCCCTGTTAAACAGGGGCTGAAAAATTGTGCCTTAGGCACTGGTGCTGGTGCCACAATACTGCAACCCCTCACAGAGACTGTACTTGGAGCACAGCAGTCACACGTGTTGCGAAGCATTTTTTTTAAAAATTGTAAGTACACGCCCCTGTTAAACAGGGGCTGAAAAATTGTGCCTTAGGCACTGGTGCTGGTGCCACAACACTGCAACCCGGCCCTCACAGATACTGTACTTGGAGCACAGCAGTCACACGTGTTGCGAAGCATTTTTTTAAAAAATTGTAAGTACACGCCCCTGTTAAACAGGGGCTGAAAAATTGTGCCTTAGGCACTGGTGCTGGTGCCACAACACTGCAACCCGGCCCTCACAGAGACTGTACTTGGAGCACAGCAGTCACACGTGTTGCGAAGCATTTTTTTAAAAAATTGTAAGTACCCGCCCCTGTTAAACAGGGGCTGAAAAATTGTGCCTTAGGCACTGGTGCTGGTGCCACAACACTGCAACACGGCCCTCACAGAGACTGTACTTGGAGCACAGCAGTCACACGTGTTGCGAAGCATTTTTTTTAAAAAATTGTAAGTACACGCCCCTGTTAAACAGGGGCTGAAAAATTGTGCCTTAGGCACTGGTGCTGGTGCCACAACACTGCAACACGGCCCTCACAGAGACTGTACTTGGAGCACAGCAGTCACACGTGTTGCGAAGCATTTTTTTAAAAAATTGTAAGTACACGCCCCTGTTAAACAGGGGCTGAAAAATTGTGCCTTAGGCACTGGTGTGGTGGCATGGATCATTGAGGAGGAGGAAGAGGATAGTCAGTGAACATAAGAGGACAGTCACTCAGCATCAGCATAGGCAGTCTTGAAGGGATGTGACATTAAAAATTATTCGGTTATATCCGCCTCAGGTGCCTGGTAGCTGGTGGTGATCCAAGACTGATTCATTTTGATGAATGTCAGTCGATCAACCGAGGCGGTGGACAGGCGCACCCTATGATCAGTCACAAATCCTCCAGCAGCACTGAATGTGCGTTCGGAAAGAACGCTGGAGGCAGGACAGGCCAGTAGCTCAATTGCATACTGTGCAAGCTCTGGCCAGTGATCCATCCTCAGGACCCAGTAAGCCAGAGGATTTTCGGTGGGAAAGGTGTCCAAGTCTGACCTTGCCCCAAGGTATTCCTGCACCATGTATATCAGACGCTGGCGATGGTTGCTGGAACCGATCATACCTTGGGGCTGCAGACTAAAAAATTGTCTGAACGCATCGGTCAGACGTCCACCTTCCCCACCGCTCCTTCTGCCACTGACCGAAGCCTCAGCAACTCGTCGCCCAGGACCAGGAGTTTGTAGCCTCCCAGTTTCTGGGAACGCGTTGCACAGACCTTTCTGCAAGGCCTCCCTGAGATGTCTCATCCTCTGCTCCCTCTGCGACGGCAAGATAAGGTCCGCAACCTTACCCTTGTACCGCGGATCAAGGAGAGTGGCCAGCCAGTAATGGTCCCTCTCCTTGATCCGAAGAACACGAGGATCCTTCCGCAGGCTTTGCAGGATCAGGGAGGCCATGCAGCGTAGGTTAGCTGAGGCATTCGGTCCGGAGTCTTCTGGGTCACTGAGGATGACATGATCGCCAGCCACCTCCTCCCAGCCACGTACAAGTCCACTGGCTTGTTGGGACTGTACATCATCCCTAAAAGACTGCTGCTGCTGATGCTGAGTGCCAGGCTCCACCTCCATGCTCACACAATCCTCCTCCTCCTCCTCCTCCTCCTCATCCTCTTCCTGTGTGATGGGTGGGACAGAAGGAACACTGTCCGGATAAAGGGGGCCTTGAGAGGCAAGGAAGTCCTCCTCTTCCTGCCTCTGTTCTGCCTCAAGTGCCCTGTCCATTATCCCACGCAGCGTATGCTCCAACAGGTGGACAAGAGGGACAGTGTCACTGATGCATGCACTGTCACTGCTCACCATCCTCGTGGCCTCCTCAAATGGTGAGAGGACAGTGCATGCATCCCTGATCATGCTCCACTGACGTGGGGGAAAAAAAAACCAAGCTCCCCTGACCCTGTCCTGGTGCCGTAGTCGCAAAGGTACTCATTGATGGCCCTCTGCTGCGTGTGCAGTCGCTGCAGCATGGCCAACGTTGAGTTCCACCTGGTGGGCATGTCAGATATTAGGCGGTTCTTGGGCAGGTTCAGCTCCTTTTGCAGCTCAGTCAGCCGAGCACTGGCATTATAAGATCGGCGGAAATGCACACAGACTTTCCTGGCCTGCCTCAGGACATCCTGTAAGCCTGGGAACCTGCCCAAGAACCGCTGCACCACCAGGTTGAGGACGTGAGCCATGCAGGGCACATGGGTGAGCTGCCCCTGTCGCAGGGCGGAGAGGAGGTTGGTGCCATTGTCAGAAACGACCATTCCTGGCTTAAGCTGACGTGGCGTCAACTACCTCTCGGCCTGCCCCTGCAGAGCTGCCAGAACCTCTGGCCCAGTGTGGCTCCTGTCCCCCAAACACACCAGCGCAAGCACGGCATGGCATCTTTTTGCCTGCGTACTTGCGTAGCCCCTTGTACGCCTACGGAGCACCGCTGGTTCCAAGGACAGAGCACTGGAGGAAGAAGAAGAGGAGGGGGTGGAGGAGAGAGGTGTGTCACAACCAGTAGCAGTAGTCGCGTTTTGGAGGCGTGGTGGCGGAACAACCTCCAACACTACTGCACCTTGTCCTGCATCCCTCCCAGCTGCCAATAGAGTGACCCAATGGGCCGTGAAAGAAAGGTACCGTCCCTGTCCATGCCTGCTGGACCATGAGTCAGCGGTAATATGCACCTTACCGCTGACCGCCCTGTCCAGCGAGGCATGGACATTGCCCTCCACATGCCGGTAGAGAGACGGAATCGCCTTCCGCGAGAAAAAGTGGCGTTTGGGAACCTGCCACTGAGGAACCGCACATTGAACAAACTCACGGAAGGGGGCCGAGTCTACCAACTGAAAAGGCAGCAGTTGAAGTGCTAGCAATTTAGCAAGGCTAGCATTCAACCGCTGGGCATGTGGATGGCTGGGAGTGTACTTCTTTCTACGGTCCAGCAGCTGGGGCAGGGAAATTTGCCTGCTGCATTCGGACGTCGGTGTACTGCAAGTACTTGGTTGTGACACACCGAATTCTACACCTTCAGTCCTCTCAGAGCAGCTTTCAGAGAGGACTGAAGGTGTAGTGGGGATGGAGATCCCAGCTGAGGAGGAGCAAGGAGAGGTCCGCTTAGTTCTTTGGTGTGGGTCTTTTATGTGTGCCTGCCAACGAGCTGCATGGCAGGTCGCCATATGTCTGGTCATGCTTGTCGTGCCCAAGCGGCTGATGTTTTGGCCACGCGAGATACGCTTGAGACAAATATTGCAAATAGCAGTGGTGCGATCTGCTGCACTCGTCTCAAAAAAGGCCCACACCAAAGAACTTTTCTGATAACGTGCAGAGGCAGCGCCCTGCACAGGCGGAGCTCTGCGGTGTTGTACAGTTGCTGTGCTGGCCTCTACCTGGCCTCCAGGGGGCATCCTGCCTCGTTGGACATGTGACGCCGCATCCTCCTCCTCCTCGTCCTCCTCCTCATCCTCTCTCCCTTGAGGCACCCACGTGGAGTCAGTGACCTCATCATCCCCTCCCTCTTCACCACTAGAGCAAACCTGGCAGTAAGCTGCAGCTGGTGGAACTGTACTGCCAGATTCCTCAAGCTGGGTATCGTCATCCGAGCCTTCGAATCGTTGGGCATCCTCCTGGAGCATGTACCCAACACTGTGCTCAAAGAGTTCGGGGGACTCCTCAGGAGGACATGGTGGGTCTAGGGAAGGGGTGGCTGATGATGCTCTGTCAGTACCCTGAGCCTGGGTGAGAGAGGATGAGGAGGATGAGGAGGGCTTGGTCATCCATTCTACCAAGCCTTCAGCATGATGCGGCTCCACATGTCCAGCTGCCGAAAACAAAGACGCGCGTGTCCCATGGCCACGTGCTGATGACGATGCACGACCACGTCCACGTCCACGGCCACGTCCACTAGAAACAGAGCCTGCCTGCCCTGTGTTCTTGGCTCTGCACGCTCTGCCTCCCCTTGGCGGTCTTCCAGCCATTGTAGTCGGTAGTCCTGTGGGTGCTGCTGAGAAGAAAATATAGGAGCTCTGTGTGATGCCACTAACACACTAGAAGTCCTATGGGTGCTTCTGCAAAGAAAATAGAGGAGCTCTGTGTGATGCCACTAACACACTAGAAGTCCTGTGGGTGCTTATGCAAAGAAAATAGAGGAGCTCTGTGTGATGCCACTAACACACTAAAAGTCCTGTGGGAGCTTCAGCAAAGAAAATAGAGGAGCTCTGTGTGATGCCACTAACACACTAGAAGTCCTGTGGGTGCTGCTGAGAAGAATATATAGGAGCTCTGTGTGATGCCACTAACACACTAGAAGTCCTATGGGTGCTTCTGCAAAGAAAATAGAGGAGCTCTGTGTGATGCCACTAACACACTAGAAGTCCTGTGGGTGCTTATGCAAAGAAAATAGAGGAGCTCTGTGTGATGCCACTAACACACTAGAAGTCCTGTGGGTGCTGCTGAGAAGAATATATAGGAGCTCTGTGTGATGCCACTAACACACTAGAAGTCCTGTGGGTGCTTCTGCAAAGAAAATAGAGGAGCTCTGTGTGATGCCACTAACACACTAGAAGTCCTGTGGGTGCTGCTGAGAAGAATATATAGGAGCTCTGTGTGATGCCACTAACACACTAGAAGTCCTATGGGTGCTTCTGCAAAGAAAATAGAGGAGCTCTGTGTGATGCCACTAACACACTAGAAGTCCTGTGGGTGCTTATGCAAAGAAAATAGAGGAGCTCTGTGTGATGCCACTAACACACTAGAAGTCCTGTGGGTGCTGCTGAGAAGAATATATAGGAGCTCTGTGTGATGCCACTAACACACTAGAAGTCCTGTGGGTGCTTCTGCAAAGAAAATAGAGGAGCTCTGTGTGATGCCACTAACACACTAGAAGTCCTGTGGGTGCTTATGCAAAGAAAATAGAGGAGCTCTGTGTGATGCCACTAACACACTAGAAGTCCTGTGGGTGCTTATGCAAAGAAAATAGAGGAGCTCTGTGTGATGCCACTAACACACTAGAAGTCCTGTGGGTGCTTATGCAAAGAAAATAGAGGAGCTCTGTGTGATGCCACTAACACACTAGAAGTCCTGTGGGTGCTTCTGCAAAGAAAATAGAGGAGCTCTGTGTGATGCCACTAACACACTAGAAGTCCTGTGGGTGCTTATGCAAAGAAAATAGAGGAGCTCTGTGTGATGCCACTAACACACTAGAAGTCCTGTGGGTGCTTCTGCAAAGAAAATAGAGGAGCTCTGTGTGATGCCACTAACACACTAGAAGTCCTGTGGGTGCTTATGCAAAGAAAATAGAGGAGCTCTGTGTGATGCCACTAACACACTAGAAGTCCTGTGGGTGCTGCTGAGAAGAATATATAGGAGCTCTGTGTGATGCCACTAACACACTAGAAGTCCTATGGGTGCTTCTGCAAAGAAAATAGAGGAGCTCTGTGTGATGCCACTAACACACTAGAAGTCCTGTGGGTGCTTATGCAAAGAAAATAGAGGAGCTCTGTGTGATGCCACTAACACACTAGAAGTCCTGTGGGTGCTTATGCAAAGAAAATAGAGGAGCTCTGTGTGATGCCACTAACACACTAGAAGTCCTGTGGGTGCTTCTGCAAAGAAAATAGAGGAGCTCTGTGTGATGCCACTAACACACTAGAAGTCCTGTGGGTGCTTATGCAAAGAAAATAGAGGAGCTCTGTGTGATGCCACTAACACACTAGAAGTCCTGTGGGTGCTTCTGCAAAGAAAATAGAGGAGCTCTGTGTGATGCCACTAACACACTAGAAGTCCTGTGGGTGCTTATGCAAAGAAAATAGAGGAGCTCTGTGTGATGCCACTAACACACTAGAAGTCCTGTGGGTGCTGCTGAGAAGAATATATAGGAGCTCTGTGTGATGCCACTAACACACTAGAAGTCCTATGGGTGCTTCTGCAAAGAAAATAGAGGAGCTCTGTGTGATGGGACTAACACACTTCAAGTCCTATAGGTGCTTCTGGGAAGAAAATATAGCTCTGTGTGTGTGATGGGACTAACACACTTCAAGTCCTATAGGTGCTTCTGGGAAGAAAATATAGCTCTGTGTGTGTAATGGGACTAACACACTTCAAGTCCTATAGGTGCCTCTGGGAACAAAATATAGCTCTGTGTGTGTGATGGGACTAACACACTTCAAGTCCTATAGGTGCTTCTGGGAAGAAAATATAGCTCTGTGTGTGTAATGGGACTAACACACTTCAAGTCCTATAGGTGCTTCTGGGAAGAAAATATAGCTCTGTGTGTGTGATGGGACTAACACACTTCAAGTCCTATAGGTGCTTCTGGGAACAAAATATAGCTCTGTGTGTGTGATGGGACTAACACACTTCAAGTCCTATAGGTGCTTCTGGGAAGAAAATATAGCTCTGTGTGTGTAATGGGACTAACACACTTCAAGTCCTATAGGTGCTTCTGGGAAGAAAATATAGCTCTGTGTGTGTGTAATGGGACTAACACACTTCAAGTCCTATAGGTGCTTCTGGGAACAAAATATAGCTCTGTGTGTGTGATGGGACTAACACACTTCAAGTCCTATAGGTGCTTCTGGGAACAAAATATAGCTCTGTGTGTGTGATGGGACTAACACACTTCAAGTCCTATAGGTGCTTCTGGGAACAAAATATAGCTCTGTGTGTGTGATGGGACTAACACACTTCAAGTCCTATAGGTGCTTCTGGGAACAAAATATAGCTCTGTGTGTGTGATGGGACTAACACACTTCAAGTCCTATAGGTGCTTCTGGGAAGAAAATATAGCTCTGTGTGTGTAATGGGACTAACACACTTCAAGTCCTATAGGTGCTTCTGGGAACAAAATATAGCTCTGTGTGTGTAATGGGACTAACACACTTCAAGTCCTATAGGTGCTTCTGGGAAGAAAATATAGCTCTGTGTGTGTAATGGGACTAACACACTTCAAGTCCTATAGGTGCCTCTGGGAACAAAATATAGCTCTGTGTGTGTGATGGGACTAACACACTTCAAGTCCTATAGGTGCTTCTGGGAAGAAAATATAGCTCTGTGTGTGTGATGGGACTAACACACTTCAAGTCCTATAGGTGCTTCTGGGAAGAAAATATAGCTCTGTGTGTGTAATGGGACTAACACACTTCAAGTCCTATAGGTGCTTCTGGGAACAAAATATAGGAGCTCTGCCTGCCTGCCACGAACACACTACAAGTCCTATAGGTGCTTCTGGTAACAAAATATAGGAGCTCTGCCTGCCTGCCACGAAACACACTACAAGTCCTATAGGTGCTTCTGGTAACAAAATATAGGAGCTCTGCCTGCCTGCCACGAACACACTACAAGTCCTATAGGTGCTTCTGGTAACAAAATATAGGAGCTCTGCCTGCCTGCCACGAACACACTACAAGTCCTATAGGTGCTTCTGGTAACCAAATATAGGAGCTCTGCCTGCCTGCCACGAGCACACTACAAGCCCCTCTTTCTCAATCAATCTTTGTAACTGAATCTATCTAACTCAATCTCTGTAAGTGAATCTCTCTAACTATCTAAATGCAGCAGAGTGTCACAGAATCAGCCTGCTCAATCTGCGCCGGAACAGCATGTGACCGGCGCAGACGGCGTGGCGGCGTTTTATAGGGGGGGGCGTGTACTACAGCCCCTGAGCTGTAATTGGCTACAGGCGTCCTGCCTGTAGCCAATTATGGCTCTTCGAGTTTCCGGGGCTGTGATTGGCCAAGCATGCGGGGTCACAGTGCATGCTTGGCCAATCATCAGCCAGCAATGCACTGCGTCGGCCGCGCCGGCCGCAATGCATTGCGGGGCCGCTCGCATCACACGAACGTGATGCGAGCGGCCAAAATAGTTCTGGGCTCGCCGAGCGAGCGAACGCCCGGTGCTCGATGCGAACGTGGGTTCGCATCGAGCACCGGGCCCATCCCTAGTCACTACTAGAGTTGAATAGCACTAGGTGTTTTTTGAATAGCAGAATAGAACAACAGTATCTAAAGGGTGTATCTCACATGTACAGATATGCAGCAAACGCTGCAAAATTATATTTTTTGCCCTAAATGGGTGTTTTTAGAATAGCAGAATAGAACAACAGTATCTAAAGGGTGTATCGCACATGTACAGATACAGACTAGGCCGCAATTTAAGATTTTTCACCTAAATGTGTTTTTTTAAATAGCAAAATAGAGCAACAGTATCTAAAGTGTGTATCTCACACGTATAGATATGCAGGAAACAAAACATTTTTTTCCCCCATAAATGGGTGTTTTTAGAATAGCAGAATAGAGCAACAGTATCTAAAGGGTCTATCTCACAAGTACAGATATGCAGAAAACGCACACAAAATATTTTTTTTGCCCTAAATTATTATTTTTTTGAATAGCAGAATAGAAGAACGGTATCTAAAGTGTGTATTAAAGATATGCATGAAACACTGAAAAATATTTTTTTTTGCCCTAAATGGGTGTTTTTAGAATAGCAGAATAGAGCAACAGTATCTAAAGGGTGTATCTCACACATACAGATATGCAGAAAATGCTATTAAAAAAATATATTTTTTGCCCTAAATTATTATTTTTTTGAATAGTAGAAAATAGCAACAGTATCTAAAGGGTGTATCTCACACATACAGATATGCAGGAAACACTGAAAAATATTTTTTTTGCCCTAAATGGGTGTATTTAGAATAGCCTGAATAGACCAACAGTATCTAAAGGGTGTATCTCACAGTAACATATGCAGTGCTGGTGCACTGAGCTTGCATAAAATGCCCGCCGACACCAACCTAACTAACAGATGGATAAAAGTTATCTTTTCTCTGGCACTGGGCACTGCACTGCACCCACACAACAAAACCAAGGTAGATCGCTGAGTAATTTGATTTCTGAATCAGGACTCTTTCCCTACACTATCTAAAGCAGAGTGACGTGCTGTGCTATGTGCCTCTAGCTTATATAGATGATAGATAGGTAATTTGACTTTCCCTGCCCTATGGAGAGGGAAAAAAACATATTGGGAGTATGGGACTTTGTGGGTGCTTGTTACAATAAAATTAACCACTTGTAACCCGCCATATAGCGGAATGATGGCGGCAAAGTGGTTTTAAAATCCTGACCAGAAGGCATATGACCGGGGGGGGGCGCATATCGCGGCGATCGTTGTTGCGGTGTGTCAGTCTGACACCCCGCAACAACGATCTCTCTGACAGAGATTCTTTACCACGTGATCAGCCGTGTCCACGGCTGATCACAGTGTAAATAGGAAATGCCGTTGATTGGCTTTTCCTCACTCGCGTCTGTCAGACGTGAGTAGAGGAGAGCTGATTGGCTGCTCCTCTGACAGGGGGGGTCTGTGCTGATTGATTATCAGCGCAGCCCCCCTCCAAGGATGTCCACGCTGGACCACCAGGGACGCCACCAGACCACCAGGGATGCCCAGCACCAGGTATGCCACCCTAGACCACCAGGGATGCCAGTCAGTGCCCACAATGGATGCCAATCAGTGCCCACAATGGATGCCAATCAGTGCCCACAATGGGCATCACTGATTGGCATGCATTATTGTTTGGCACTGATTGGCATCCATCAGTACAATACATTACACTGCAATGCCGCCTATCAGTGCCCATCCGTGCCGCCTATCAGTGCCCATCCGTGCCGCCTATCAGTGCCCATCCATGCTCATCCGTGCCACCTATCCATGCCCATCCGTGCCGCCTATCCATGCCTATCTGTGCCACCTATCCATCCCAATCCGTGCCACCTATCAGTGCCAATTTGTGCCACCTATCAGTGCCCATCCGTGTCACCCATCAGTGCCACCTATCAGTGCCCATCAGTGCCGCCTATCAGTGCCCATCAATGCCACCTCATCAGTGCCACCTTATTGGTGCCACCTCATCGGTGCCCATCAGTGCCGCCTTATCAGTGCCCGCCAGTGCAGCCCCATCAGTGAAGGAGAAAACGTACTTATTTACAGTTTTGAAACTGAAACAAAATAAATTCAAATTTTTTATTTTTTTTTTAATTTGTATAGCAGGAAAAAAAAATCCCAGAGGTGATCAAATACCACCAAAAGAAAGCTCTATTTGTGGGGAAAAAATGATAAAAATGTAGTTTGGGTACAGTGTAGTATGACCGCGGATTTGTCATTCAAAGTGCTACAGCGCTGAAAGCTGAAAATTGGTCTGGGCAGGAAGGTGTTTAAGTGCCCTGTATTGAAGTGGTTAATATATCACAACGAAGTATAAAAAAATACATGATTTTTTTACAAAAACATGAAAAGCAGACAAAGACAATAATCACATAGAAAAAAAGGGTAGTTTTCTCTATGCAGTATATCCACATACATGTTCAAATTTCCATACATGAATTCTACATGTTTCGCCTAGCGGCTTCCTCAGGAACTTGCGTGAACATTTTTCTCTAATAAGTAGATTATATATATATATATATATTAAGTATACAAATCTCAGACTTGAATAAATACATAAAATACATTGAACAAAGAGGGGTGGCAGAAAATTCGCAACCAGTAGGCTCTGGCTCCGATGCTTAGGAGATTCAGAAACCACTCTGGGATAGATGATATCAGAGCAAATAATTGGGAACAAGAGCCCTCACAAGAAGAGACACACTGACCAAGCCGAATCACCCACAGAGTACCATTGATTGGCTTAGGTACCATTGTGAAATCTACCTTTACCTATAAACGATTGAAACATATTGAAATGACATGTCAATGGCAATGCATGTCATTAGAAAAATTTAAGTAGATCAAATTATTTGGACATCTCATAAAAAGACAAAAAGTAAAAATTATGCTTACATAAAGGGTTTCTATTAAATGAGTGACTGGGGACCTAAAGTGTCCAACACAATGCAGCTGAAATGTATGGCTATATTCAAAGTTGAAGTTCCACGCCTACAGTCCTGCAGGGGTATAGAAAAAACTCCAAATATAACTTCCAAAAAAGGGAGACCAATTTAAACTGTCCTACCATTAATGTGATAGGAAAAATGTTTGCCTGTATAAGCTGTTGGATCCATATAATGAAGACACCTGAGCAGTGGCGGCTGGTGCTCAAAAAAGATTGCGCTCCCATCCCCCCAGGTACAGGTGGGCATAGGAGGGGGCACAGCCCACCCTCATAGCTACACCCTACACCTGGAGGTAGTGGGATCACTTAAACACAAAAACATTGGTCGTAAGTATAAAGCTCAACATTTCAGTTATAAAATTATTATATTTCTGAGAGTCTGTGTCCCTTTCATCCAAAAAGCTATGCATTACATGTATTCCCTGCATGTGAGGGATAGAATTATATAGTGCCGCAATGTCAATGGCAACAAGCCAGGCTCCTTCTGGTACCTGTACTCCGTCAATTATTTTAAGTAATTCAATCGTATATCTTTAACATGCAAAGACAAACTGCTCACATGTGGATACAAATACTCATCTATAATTCTGCTGGCGTGCTCAGAGAACCACAGCTAGAAATTATTGGACGTCCCGGTGGGGGCAAAACTCCTTTATGCACCTTGGGTAGTGTGTAAAATGTTGGAGTGTTTGCATCAATGGTGCCTACATTATGAGCTTGAGCTTTATAATGTTTAATACTCTGTGTCTCAAATGATATTGGTAGAGGCCTGTACCATTCTCTATTGCAGATGATATCATAACACATTTTCTCATAGCCCTCTATGTTCATAATGACAATATTCTCTCCCTTGTCTGAGGGTTGCACAACAACCTGGTCATTGTTTATTAGGGAATTGATCCCCCCCTTTTAAGTTTGGGGGAAGATTTGGCTGAGGACCTGATTTCCAGTTTGTAGACTCTCTCGTTACTTGTAAAATGAAAGCCCAGATATTGGGATTTCCCTGTAATACAGGGAATGATCGTGATTTTGGTTTGTAAATTTTGGGTGGAGCAAAAATGGGTATAAAATATTTAGGGTGGATGGACGCAACAGGGATGGGCCCTGATGCATTAAAAGTCCATCCCTCCTGTTCAGGGTTACCTTTGTCCTACAGTTCCATTAGGTCCTGAAGGGCTCCAAGTTCCTCGAAGGTTACATCTTATAATACTGAATTGTCACACGTTCTTTATTATAAAGGACTTTGAACATTAGACATCTGGTGAAAAGGTGCAAATCATTGACTAGTTTGAATCCATCCGCTTCCTGATCGGGACAGAAGGTGAGGCCCAGGCGCAGCACTGTGCACTCATTCTCTGATAGCAAGCAGGAGGACAGATTCAGTATGTCATACTTTTTTTACTAACTCCTGCAGATGGCTGCCTTAGATGACAACAGGGCAGAAGGGCAGATACAGGGTGATGTGGTTTAGTGTGCTGTGCTATACTCACACAGCACACACACACTAACACCTGAAGATGGCTGCCTTAAATGACAACAGGGCAGAAGGGCAGATACAGGGTAAGGTGGTTTAGTGTGCTGACATTTTAGTAACAATTCTCCTCTTGGGACCCCATTTCACCCCACAGAAGGTGAGGCCCAGGCGCAGCACTGTGCACTCATTCTCTGATAGCAAGCAGGAGGACAGATTCAGTATGTCATACTTTTTTTACTAACTCCTGCAGATGGCTGCCTTAGATGACAACAGGGCAGAAGGGCAGATACAGGGTGATGTGGTTTAGTGTGCTGTGCTATACTCACACAGCACACACACACTAACTCCTGCAGATGGCTGCCTTAGATGACAACAGGGCAGAAGGGCAGATACAGGGTGAGGTGGTTTAGTGTGCTATACTCACACAGCACACACACACTATCTCCTGCAGATGGCTGCCTTAGATCACAACAGGGCAGAAGGGCAGATACAGGGTGAGGTGGTTTAGTGTGCTGTGCTATACTCACACAGCACACACACACTAACACCTGAAGATGGCTGCCTTAAATGACAACAGGGCAGAAGGGCAGATACAGGGTAAGGTGGTTTAGTGTGCTGACATTTTAGTAACAATTCTCCTCTTGGGACCCCATTTCTCATGTAGGTCCTCAAATTAAAACATTAAAGAACCTGTGGTCTAGAGTTATCCTCAATAATTTGGATCTCTTATTTCCACGAAGTAGTGGCTACACAAGCAAATAGCCATTACCTAATGTTAACTTGCATAACTTGCATAACTATGATGAAAGTGGAAGTATCCGCGCTTAGGAGTGTGGAACTGCTGCCCCCCTAGGGAACTACACCTAAATGTAGCAGGGATAAATTAAAATACAAAGAAGGGGTATTGGCGCTGTTCAAACAAGGATGTATGTATATATAAGGGGTAGATATTATCTCAAAACGACAGTATAATGTAAAATCCTGAATAAAAGTGTAATAGAATAAAATAAGTAGGTGAAAATAGCGGTAATAATACGGTAAAAGCCCACTGGTTGGAAAGTGTCTAGAACAAACCAAGATATACAGTGATTCTATTGAGTCAAGTGATTATAAAAATAGTATCTATTAAAAGGATGATATTATAAAAAAGTGCACGTGCATAAATTTATAAATATTATACGGCAATAATATTATTGAGAGGCTCAAAGTGAGATTGCAGATATTCTGTATAATTAACAGGTCCTGGAGCAGCTAGATGTGCTGTCACTATATAAGTATGGGAAGCAAGAAAGTCCAATATATAAGTGTATGGCGATGAAAATCCAAAAAATTCAGTGGTGTTATGGGCTGTTTTGTGAAAAGTGGATAAAAAATCAGTAATTGATATTGATTATATGTGCACCACTTAACAACCACCAAGCAGTGAGAAGTCCACCATCTACTGCATATATGACAATGTGGAAAAAACAGTCAATGATTAAATGCAGTTTGTATAATCCCAGTCTGGTGAAGTGTATGATTAATCTTGATAGAAAATCATGTTTAAGCAGCTGTGGGGGTCCCGTACTCCCCTCCTTCCGATCGTGCCCCTAATGTGTTTGCACTCACCGGAGTGCCCAACCCCTGCAGGGGTAATGGGCATAGAAGTGATGGTCTGGTTGTCCGCGTCTGGTTGTCCTCCTTCTGTGGGGGTGGTTACTGCCAGCTGGACCTTCGTTCCTCCGTGTTGTCCGGTGAGCTCATTCAGTGCAGATGGGAAAAATATGGGGAAGGGATGTACTCATAGCGTGACTCCGTGTTTGATAAGAGATGTAAATTTATTCGAATAAAGTATATTAAAAGTATTAAAATAAAGGAGGTTATCCACCAAGTGGTATAACCTAAATTCTAAGGGCTAACAAGCCCATGAACTAGCGTAGCTGGCTCGTGACACCGCTCTTCCGGGAATACGGCGTGCGTTCCACGGCCGTGATGGTTTGAAACCGGAAGCGGTGGTATGCCGGAAGTGACGTATTGCGTACCAAGATAGACCCGCCTTACGCGTTTCATCATAGGACGTCGTCTGAGGCTCGGCCATCTTGGTACACCATACGTCTTATATGCAACAAGGTGTAGCCGCGCCGTCCAGCACTCACGGAATCCCACACACAATAATTTTATATCCACTTGCGCGCTTCACCACCTATCTTATAACTATCTTTAATCTAAAATTATTTTAGTTTTTATCCTTCTCACTTGCCCACTTTACTGGCACTTCTAATTAATCAGTATTTGGATTATGTCTGGCACACGTCCCCCTGCGCCTGATTATACTTCTCCCATTAGGGCTTCCTGTGTCTTTTATTATTTTTTATGTGGTTATTATTACAAGCGTATTAACATGTTTATGTATGAGTTGCCGCGCCATGTCATTTTCTTTTATAGCCACTAGAGGGGGAGGGTAGAGTGTATGACCACGGCCTGTCCCTTGGTACGGTTATTTACTTTCTCTTATGGGCGTCACTCTCTGTTCTCGTTTCCCCCCTGATTGGCCGGCGCGGCTACACCTTGTTGCATATAAGACGTATGGTGTACCAAGATGGCCGAGCCTCAGACGACGTCCTATGACGAAACGCGTAAGGTGGGTCTATCTTGGTACGCAATACGTCACTTCCGGCATACCACCGCTTCCAGTTTCAAACCATCACGGCCGTGGAACGCACGCCGTATTCCCGGAAGAGCGGTATCACGAGCCGGCTATGCTAGTTCATGGGCTTGTTAGCCCTTAGAATTTAGGTTATACCACTTGGTGGATAACTTCCTTTATTTTAATACTTTTAATATACTTTATTCGAATAAATTTACATCTCTTATCAAACACGGAGTCACGCTATGAGTACATCCCTTCCCCATATTTTTCCCATCTGCACTGAATGAGCTCACCGGACAACACGGAGGAACGAAGGTCCAGCTGGCAGTAACCACCCCCACAGAAGGAGGACAACCAGACGCGGACAACCAGACCATCACTTCTATGCCCATTACCCCTGCAGGGGTTGGGCACTCCGGTGAGTGCAAACACATTAGGGGCACGATCGGAAGGAGGGGAGTACGGGACCCCCACAGCTGCTTAAACATGATTTTCTATCAAGATTAATCATACACTTCACCAGACTGGGATTATACAAACTGCATTTAATCATTGACTGTTTTTTCCACATTGTCATATATGCAGTAGATGGTGGACTTCTCACTGCTTGGTGGTTGTTAAGTGGTGCACATATAATCAATATCAATTACTGATTTTTTATCCACTTTTCACAAAACAGCCCATAACACCACTGAATTTTTTGGATTTTCATCGCCATACACTTATATATTGGACTTTCTTGCTTCCCATACTTATATAGTGACAGCACATCTAGCTGCTCCAGGACCTGTTAATTATACAGAATATCTGCAATCTCACTTTGAGCCTCTCAATAATATTATTGCCGTATAATATTTATAAATTTATGCACGTGCACTTTTTTATAATATCATCCTTTTAATAGATACTATTTTTATAATCACTTGATCACTGTATATCTTGGTTTGTTCTAGACACTTTCCAACCAGTGTGCTTTTACGGTATTATTACCGCTATTTTCACCTACTTATTTTATTCTATTACACTTTTATTCATGATTTTACATTATACTGTCGTTTTGAGATAATATCTACCCCTTATATATACATACATCCTTGTTTGAACAGCGCCAATACCCCTTCTTTTTATGTTATGTAACTATGATGCCTTGTCTGTATCCTGGCTTGTAGTAAATTCATATGAATTTTTAAAATGTGGGCCTCGACAGAAAATCTAATTTAAAAAAAGTAAATGAAGCCCAGAAATACAAAAACTAAAACTCATAGCATACTAATAACTTCATTATTGCTGTGTTTTTTTTATTTGTATTATTTGCTTCAGCTTGGTGTGGCCTAGAATAATTCTTACAAACGTGCTGACTGTAGTTATCATATTGCAACTATCCATTGGCAACAGCATTGTTTATCTTTTTGTTATCGTTTATTATCAGTGAGTCAATATCAAACTGTTAGTTTGCATGTCTTTTGAGGATGTATGATGACTGTTTACCAGACGATATTACAGACAGAAGATTACCTAAATGAAAACACATAATCACTTACCTGTTTTGTAAGAATCAGCTCATAACCTTGTGTATACTTTTCTTTAATAGATGATGGAGAACCGTAACATTTTAAACTGCCCTGTTGAATGATGACAATTCTGTCACTTAGATAATCTGCCTCGTCCATATCGTGAGTCGTAAAAATTATGGTGCGGTCTGTAATTTGTTCAAAAAAAAGGATCATTAATATAATATAAAATAAAGAAAACACTTGTGGGTCTTAAGTCAGGATAAATTACTTTTCTAATTGAATGTTATTAAAAATAGCTTTTTCAATCAAATCTGAAACTACTGTTGTTTTCTAAAAATGTAAAAATAACTAAATGGTTGCTGCCCTGCAATATATAAAATTTGAGGTCTTTTGTACATTGTATGTTTCAATAATTCCCAGCAGAAATATACTTTTCTTCTTCTTTAATTGTCTCATTGATTTTCTCAGAAATACGAAACTAGCTGTAAGTCATATTACAGACTATTACAGACACTCCTTGAACAGGGGTTTCATTTTGGTAAGCTACTCTTAGGGCCTATTTACACCTTTATGTTCTGTTGTGTTGCATTATGTAGCGCTTTAATTTATGCTACTTTACAAGAGCTATTAATGCCCTAGAAATCACCAAAAAATGGGCAAGCATCATTACCATGCATTGCGTTGCAGCACATATATGTTTTATGCATGTGCTGGGGTGCCATTCAAAATCAGTGGCACGTCATTGCACTAATGCATGTAATGTGCATGCTAATGTAATGGCGCGTAGTGATGGAGGAACTTCCGACGGGACGTTTCGCGAAAGCGATCCGCGAACGTGCCCAAATGTTCGCGAAGCGCAGGTTCGCGGCGGGCCCATTGACTTTAATGGCAGATGAACCTTAAAAACCTCCAGGTCATATTTTCAGCCACAAAATACTTACTAGTTGTGCACACATAGTCCCACAACATGGACACTGACATACCAGAAGTATTAAGTGAATCTGGGATCGACGACGACAAGCATTCTTTTTTTATCTGTGAAATTTTGTCAATTCAAGGCCATGGAGGAGAGGCAAGGTCAGGCCAGGCTATGAAGGGGGTGCAGGAGATGATTGATCAGTGCCACAGTCAGGGCAGCGCAGTCCTGTGCCAGTGTCCCAGTGTGCCAAGCTGTGCTTGAGCCCCTGACCCCTCCCTCTGCCTGGCCCATCACCTATGCATGGCTCCACTGCGGTGGTCCGGAGGTGCCAGTCCAGTGCTGATCCATTCCTCAGCCATGGTGCTGGCACTGCCTGCTGATTGGCTTCTTCGCTGCTATCTCCCTCACTGACACCAGCACCAAGATAGAGAGCACTGACACCAGCACTGGGATAGAGAGAACTGACACCAGCACCGAGATAGAGAGCACTGACACCAGCACCGAGATAGAGAGCACTGACACCAGCACCGAGATAGAGAGAACTGACACCAGCACCGAGATAGAGGGCACTGACACCAGCACCGAGATAGAGAGAACTGGCACCAGCACCGAGATAGAGAGCACTGACACCAGCACTGACACCAGCAACTCGCCGCGGGACCCAAAAATATGACACCGCCCAACCTCTTCAAACAGGAGGGTACGGGCATATAGTACGGTGTGCTTTTTTTCTACAAGTGAGCCAAAGGTAGAAAGAAGGTCCGTGTGCTAGATTATATAAATCGTTTATAGAGTTATGCATATACATGGTCTACTGGTCACATGTGTTGAATTCCTCCGAGATCCATGCCTCATTCATTTTTATAAATGTGAGGTAGTCAACACTGTCGTGAGCTAGGTGAGTGCGCTTATCGGTCACGATCCCCCCTGCTGCGATGAACGTCCTTTCGGACAGGACACTGGATGAGGGGCAAGCCGACAGTTCCATTGCAAATTGTGCAAGCTCTGGCCAGAGGTCAAGCCTGCCCACCCAGTAGTCCAGGGGTTCATCACTTCTCAGAGTATCCACATCGGCCGTTAACCCGGTGTAGTCGGACACCTGTCAGTCTAGGCGTTCCCTGATGCTGGATCTGGATGACACCTGTCGATGGGTCGGCTGAAAGAATGATCTCATATCAGAAGTGACCAACACATCTTCAAACCACCAGTTTGGTGATCTCATCTATATCTGGCTAAGGAACTTCTTTTTTCTAGTCCCTTCCTATGGGTTGTACGTCACCGCATTCTACTTTGGTGTGATCAGTTTTAGCGGAACTCCATCGGAAAAAAATTCAGAGTTTATTTTCCGACGGGAAACGTCATGTGTACGCGGCATAAGTGTTACAATAACACAACAGTGTAAATGGGTCTTTAAGCTTCTCTTCAGCCAAAGGGGTGCAGACACATTTGTTTTTCTCATAGCAGCACTGAAACTGATAAGTAATAAAGGCAGACACTCCCTTTCAGAAATCAGTTGTGCAAAGATAATGGTAATTCGAGTTTTCATTTTTTCCAGAACATGGAAAATAAGGAATCTGCAAAAAAAAGTCTAATATCTTTGTTATACTGGAGGGGATTTTCTTCTCAACAAAATTGTTGTGGCAGTCGTTTTTATTGTGGGGTCTTTTGTGCATTTACAGAATGATGTACTACGATGTATAAACTAACTAATGAGCACAGAAAAATGCATTAAAAATCAGACTTGAATAAACTTCAGAAGAAAATTTGCTTAGCTAACCTTTTGCTCTTTTTGCTTTTTAAGTGTCCATCTGAGCCCTTCATCCACTTATAGCCCTAGTTTTTCATGAATGTATTATAATTACATGAATTAAGTTAATAACTCAAAAACCTTGACAATGTATATCTCTCTGTGTGAAACAGCTTTACAAGGATACAGCAGACTGTATCCATTTTCATTTGCTGGGTTATGAAAAGAGGTAACCATATATTTCTTGTATTAATTGAATATGAGTCACGCATACTATTCTAGTGCCAAAGAGAATTGCTACATCTTTAAAAGACTTCGCCATTAGTAAGACATCTCATGAGAAGGATATAAAGAAGAGGCATTTATGGAACATTAATGTACCATAAATTCAAAGAATGTTCTTGCAGAATACATCACGCAGAAACAATGAAGCATAATGAGACTCAAACACAGGTATAAATACTAATGTTTTTGACCCATGGCCCCGTGGATTGCTGGAACATATATGCAACATATTGCGGAGGATGTTAAGTTTATTACAAATAGAAAAACAATGATTTTGGTTGTTAACTCATATACACACATAGTAATTGTTAAACTATGCTGTACAAGAATGTCTCTCCTACTGTCTGTCTAAGATGTCTTGCAATAACATAGCTATAAGGCCCAGGTGCCAACTAAGGATGGGCCCGGTGCTCGATGCGAACCCATGTTCGCATCGAGCACCGGGTGTTCGCTCGCTCGGCGAGCCCAGAACTATTTTGGCCGCTCGCATCACATTCGTGTGATGCGAGCGGCCCCGCAATGCATTGCGGCCGGCGCGGCCGGCGCAGTGCATTGCTGGCTGATGATTGGCCAAGCATGCACTGTGAACCCACATGCTTGGCCAATCACAGCGCCGGAAACTCGGAGAGCCATAATTGGCTACAGGCAGGACGCCTGTAGCCAATTACAGCTCAGGGGCTTTAGTACACGCCCCCTCATTTAAAAGGCCGCCACGCCGTCGGCGCCGGTCACATGCGTTCCGGCTTTAGGAGAGTGCAGGCTCATTCTGTGTCACTCTGCTAGATTCATTTAGAAGGATTCATTTAGAAAGATTCATTTAGAAAGATTCATTTAGAAAGATTCATTTAGAAAGATTTGCTCTACTTTGCTAAACCATTGCTACCTGTCATTGATCGTCCATTGCTGCTGCTGGTTAGTGTGTTTTTAGCTGCTGCTGGGGGTTAGTCTGGTGCATGTCTTACTGTTAGTACAGTATTTCAGTAGTACCAACCGCAGTGCTGTTAGTACAGCACTGCACCCCAAAAGCACCCATAGGGCTTGTAGTGTGTTCGTGGCAGGCACTGGCAGCAAACAGAGCTCCTATATTTTGTTCCCAGAAGCACCTATAGGACTTGTAGTGTGTTCGTGGCAGGCACTGGCAGCAAACAGAGCTCCTATATTTTGTTCCCAGAAGCACCTATAGGACTTGTAGTGTGTTCGTGGCAGGCACTGGCAGCAAACAGAGCTCCTATATTTTGTTCCCAGAAGCACCTATAGGACTTGAAGTGTGTTAGTCCCATCACACAGAGATCCTATATTTTGTTCCCAGAAGCACCTATAGGACTTGAAGTGTGTTAGTCCCATCACACAGACCTATATTTTCTTCCCAGAAGCACCTATAGGACTTGAAGTGTGTTAGTCCCATCACACAGAGATCCTATATTTTGTTCCCAGAAGCACCTATAGGACTTGAAGTGTGTTAGTCCCATCACACAGAGCTATATTTTCTTCCCAGAAGCACCCATAGGACTTGTAGTGTGTTAGTCCCATCACACAGAGATCCTATATTTTGTTCCCAGAAGCACCTATAGGACTTGAAGTGTGTTAGTCCCATCACACAGACCTATATTTTCTTCCCAGAAGCACCCATAGGACTTGTAGTGTGTTAGTCCCATCACACAGAGATCCTATATTTTGTTCCCAGAAGCACCTATAGGACTTGTAGTGTGTTAGTCCCATCACACAGAGATCCTATATTTTGTTCCCAGAAGCACCTATAGGACTTGAAGTGTGTTAGTCCCATCACACAGACCTATATTTTCTTCCCAGAAGCACCTATAGGACTTGAAGTGTGTTAGTCCCATCACACAGAGATCCTATATTTTGTTCCCAGAAGCACCTATAGGACTTGAAGTGTGTTAGTCCCATCACACAGAGCTATATTTTCTTCCCAGAAGCACCCATAGGACTTGTAGTGTGTTAGTCCCATCACACAGAGATCCTATATTTTGTTCCCAGAAGCACCTATAGGACTTGAAGTGTGTTAGTCCCATCACACAGACCTATATTTTCTTCCCAGAAGCACCCATAGGACTTGAAGTGTGTTAGTCCCATCACACAGAGATCCTATATTTTGTTCCCAGAAGCACCTATAGGACTTGAAGTGTGTTAGTCCCATCACACAGAGCTATATTTTCTTCCCAGAAGCACCCATAGGACTTGTAGTGTGTTAGTCCCATCACACAGAGATCCTATATTTTGTTCCCAGAAGCACCTATAGGACTTGAAGTGTGTTAGTCCCATCACACAGACCTATATTTTGTTCCCAGAAGCACCCATAGGACTTGTAGTGTGTTAGTCCCATCACACAGAGATCCTATATTTTGTTCCCAGAAGCACCTATAGGACTTGAAGTGTGTTAGTCCCATCACACAGACCTATATTTTCTTCCCAGAAGCACCCATAGGACTTGTAGTGTGTTAGTTCCATCACACAGAGATCCTATATTTTGTTCCCAGAAGCACCTATAGGACTTGAAGTGTGTTAGTCCCATCACACAGAGCTATATTTTCTTCCCAGAAGCACCCATAGGACTTGTAGTGTGTTAGTCCCATCACACAGAGATCCTATATTTTGTTCCCAGAAGCACCTATAGGACTTGAAGTGTGTTAGTCCCATCACACAGACCTATATTTTCTTCCCAGAAGCACCCATAGGACTTGAAGTGTGTTAGTCCCATCACACAGAGATCCTATATTTTGTTCCCAGAAGCACCTATAGGACTTGACGTGTGTTAGTCCCATCACACAGACCTATATTTTCTTCCCAGAAGCACCCATAGGACTTGTAGTGTGTTAGTCCCATCACACAGAGATCCTATATTTTGTTCCCAGAAGCACCTATAGGACTTGAAGTGTGTTAGTCCCATCACACAGAGATCCTATATTTTGTTCCCAGAAGCACCTATAGGACTTGAAGTGTGTTAGTCCCATCACACAGACCTATATTTTCTTCCCAGAAGCACCTATAGGACTTGAAGTGTGTTAGTCCCATCACACAGAGATCCTATATTTTGTTCCCAGAAGCACCTATAGGACTTGAAGTGTGTTAGTCCCATCACACAGAGCTATATTTTCTTCCCAGAAGCACCCATAGGACTTGTAGTGTGTTAGTCCCATCACACAGAGATCCTATATTTTGTTCCCAGAAGCACCTATAGGACTTGAAGTGTGTTAGTCCCATCACACAGACCTATATTTTCTTCCCAGAAGCACCCATAGGACTTGTAGTGTGTTAGTCCCATCACACAGAGATCCTATATTTTGTTCCCAGAAGCACCTATAGGACTTTAAGTGTGTTAGTCCCATCACACAGACCTATATTTTCTTCCCAGAAGCACCCATAGGACTTGTAGTGTGTTAGTCCCATCACACAGAGATCCTATATTTTGTTCCCAGAAGCACCTATAGGACTTGAAGTGTGTTAGTCCCATCACACAGACCTATATTTTTCTTCCCAGAAGCACCTATAGGACTTGAAGTGTGTTAGTCCCATCACACAGAGATCCTATATTTTGTTCCCAGAAGCACCTATAGGACTTGAAGTGTGTTAGTCCCATCACACAGAGCTATATTTTCTTCCCAGAAGCACCCATAGGACTTGTAGTGTGTTAGTCCCATCACACAGAGATCCTATATTTTGTTCCCAGAAGCACCTATAGGACTTGAAGTGTGTTAGTCCCATCACACAGACCTATATTTTCTTCCCAGAAGCACCCATAGGACTTGTAGTGTGTTAGTCCCATCACACAGAGATCCTATATTTTGTTCCCAGAAGCACCTATAGGACTTGAAGTGTGTTAGTCCCATCACACAGACCTATATTTTCTTCCCAGAAGCACCCATAGGACTTGTAGTGTGTTAGTCCCATCACACAGAGATCCTATATTTTCTTTGCAGAAGCACCCATAGGACTTCTAGTGTTGTTAGTGGCATCACACAGAGCTCCTATATTTTCTTCTCAGCAGCACCCACAGGACTACCGACTACAATGGCTGGAAGACCGCCAGGGGGAGGCAGAGCGTGCAGAGCCAAGAACACAGGGCAGGCAGGCTCTGTTTCTAGTGGACGTGGCCGTGGACGTGGACGTGGTCGTGCATCGTCATCAGCACGTGGCCATGGGACACGCGCGTCTTTGTTTTCGGCAGCTGGACATGTGGAGCCGCATCATGCTGAAGGCTTGGTAGAATGGATGACCAAGCCCTCCTCATCCTCCTCATCCTCTCTCACCCAGGCTCAGGGTACTGGCAGAGCAGCTGCCAACGCGTACTCAATGGCATCATCAGCCACCCCTTCCCTAGACCCACCATGTCCTCCTGAGGAGTCCCCCGAACTCTTTGAGCACAGTGTTGGGTACATGCTCCAGGAGGATGCCCAACGATTCGAAGGCTCGGATGATGATACCCAGCTTGAGGAAGTCAGTAGTGTGCGCGCAGAGAGAGGGGATGCTGAAGGACAGCAATCTGGCAGTACTGTTCCACCAGCTGCAGCTTACTGCCAGGTTTGTTCTAGTGGTGAAGAGGGAGGGGATGATGAGGTCACTGACTCCACGTGGGTGCCTGAAGGGAGAGAGGATGAGGAGGAGGACGAGGAGGAGGAGGATGCGGCGTCACATGTCCAAAGAGGCCGGATGCCCCCTGGAGGCCAGCTAGAGGCCAGCACAGCAACTGTACAACACCGCAGAGCTCCGCCTGTGCAGGGCGCTGCCTCTGCACGTTATCAGAAAAGTTCTTTGGTGTGGGCCTTTTTTGAGACGAGTGCATCAGATCGCACCACTGCTATTTGCAATAGTTGTCTCAAGCGTATCTCGCGTGGCCAAAACATCAGCCGCTTGGGCACCGCAAGCATGAGCAGACATATGTCGACCTGCCATGCAGCTCGTTGGCAGGCACACATAAAAGACCCACACCAAAGAACTAAGCGGACCACTCATTGCTCCTCATCAGCTGGGATCTCCATCCCCACAACACCTTCAGTCCTCTCTGAAAGCTGCTCTGAGAGGACTGAAGGTGTAGAATTAGGTGTGTCACAACCAAGTACTTGCAGTACACCGACTCCGATTGTAGCAGGCAAATTTCCCTGCCCCAGCTGCTGGACCGTCGAAAGAAGTACACTCCCAGCCATCAACATGCCCAGCGGTTGAATGCTAGCTTGGCTAAATTGCTAGCACTTCAACTGCTGCCTTTTCAGTTGGTAGACTCGGCCCCCTTCCGTGAGTTTGTTCAATGTGCGGTTCCTCAGTGGCAGGTTCCCAAACGCCACTTTTTCTCACGGAAGGCGATTCCGTCTCTCTACCGGCATGTGGAAGGCAATGTCCATGCCTCGCTGGACAGGGCGGTCAGCGGTAAGGTGCATATTACCGCTGACTCATGGTCCAGCAGGCATGGACAGGGACGTTACCTTTCTTTCACGGCCCATTGGGTCACTCTATTGGCAGCTGGGAGGGATGCAGGACAAGGTGCAGTAGTGTTGGAGGTTGTTCCGCCACCACGCCTCCAAAACGCTACTACTGCTACTGGTTGTGACACACCTCTCTCCTCCACCCCCCCCTCTTCTTCTTCCTCCAGTGCTCTGTCCTCGGAACCAGCGGTGCTCCGTAGGCGTACAAGGGGCTACGCAAGTACGCAGGCAAAAAGATGCCATGCCGTGCTTGCGCTGGTGTGTTTGGGGGACAGGAGCCACACTGGGCCAGAGGTTCTGGCAGCTCTGCAGGGGCAGGCCGAGAGGTGGTTGACGCCACGTCAGCTTAAGCCAGGAATGGTCGTTTCTGACAATGGCACCAACCTCCTCTCCGCCCTGCGACAGGGGCAGCTCACCCATGTGCCCTGTATGGCTCACGTCCTCAACCTGGTGGTGCAGCGGTTCTTGGGCAGGTTCCCAGGCTTACAGGATGTCCTGAGGCAGGCCAGGAAAGTCTGTGTGCATTTCCGCCGATCTTATAATGCCAGTGCTCGGCTGACTGAGCTGCAAAAGGAGCTGAACCTGCCCAAGAACCGCCTAATATGTGACATGCCCACCAGGTGGAACTCAACATTGGCCATGCTGCAGCGACTGCACACGCAGCAGAGGGCCATCAATGAGTACCTTTGCGACTACGGCACCAGGACAGGGTCAGGGGAGCTTGGTTTTTTTTCCCACGTCAGTGGAGCATGATCAGGGATGCATGCACTGTCCTCTCACCATTTGAGGAGGCCACGAGGATGGTGAGCAGTGACAGTGCATGCATCAGTGACACTGTACCTCTTGTCCACCTGTTGGAGCATACGCTGCGTGGGATAATGGACAGGGCACTTGAGGCAGAACAGAGACAGGAAGAGGAGGACTTCCTTGCCTCTCAAGGCCCCCTTTATCCGGACAGTGTTCCTTCTGTCCCACCCATCACACAGGAAGAGGATGAGGATGAGGAGGAGGAGGAGGAGGAGGAGGAGGAGGAGGAGGAGGAGGAGGATTGTGTGAGCATGGAGGTGGAGCCTGGCACTCAGCATCAGCAGCAGCAGTCTTTTAGGGATGATGTACAGTCCCAACAAACCAGTGGACTTGTATGTGGCTGGGAGGAGGTGGCTGGCGATCATGTCATCCTCAGTGACCCAGAAGACTCCGGACCGAATGCCTCAGCTAACCTACGCTGCATGGCCTCCCTGATCCTGCAAAGCCTGCGGAAGGATCCTCGTGTTCTTCGGATCAAGGAGAGGGACCATTACTGGCTGGCCACTCTCCTTGATCCACGGTACAAGGGTAAGGTTGCGGACCTTATCTTGCCGTCGCAGAGGGAGCAGAGGATGAGACATCTCAGGGAGGCCTTGCAGAAAGGTCTGTGCAACGCGTTCCCAGAAACTGGGAGGTTACAAACTCCTGGTCCTGGGCGACGAGTTGCTGAGGCTTCGGTCAGTAGCAGAAGGAGCGGTGGGGAAGGTGGACGTCTGACCGATGCGTTCAGACAATTTTTTAGTCCGCAGCCCCAAGGTATGATCGGTTCCAGCAACCATCGCCAGCGTCTGATATACATGGTGCAGGAATACCTTGGGGCAAGGTCAGACTTGGACACCTTTCCCACCGAAAATCCTCTGGCTTACTGGGTCCTGAGGATGGATCACTGGCCAGAGCTTGCACAGTATGCAATTGAGCTACTGGCCTGTCCTGCCTCCAGCGTTCTTTCCGAACGCACATTCAGTGCTGCTGGAGGATTTGTCACCGATCATAGGGTGCGCCTGTCCACCGACTCTGTAACGTACCTGGTATCAGAGCCCAACTGTAGAAGGAGACCTCTCTTACAGCCCTGGCTCGAGGACCACTGGGGTTGCAACAGTGGTACAGGAGTGCAGCGAGGTAGGAGTGCCTGTATGATCCGTGGTAGCTGATACAGATGAGTAGAGAGGATCCACCTGATGAACTGGACTGGTGAGGCAGTAGCAGCAGTGGTAACAGGTGTAGGTCAGCGATCCCTGGATCTAGGCAGAGACTGGATCAGGACTAGACTGAAGCAGGTGAGACAAGCCGGGTCAAACACAGGTGATCAGGTAGTAACAGCAGGCAGAGGGTGGTCAGTAGGCAGGCAGAGGTTTGGCAACAGAAGATCAGTAGGTTCAGAAATAGCAGGGTCAAGGCAGGCCGGGTCAGGAGAGGAGAAGGCAGCAGTAGTCAAACGTAGCAGGATCAGATAACAACAGCAGGTACAGGATCAGACTCAGGTGGAGCTGCAGATCAGACAGCACTGCACTGGAGCAGTTGCTGTCCTTTTAAAGGGGAACTGGCACCAAGTTGAGTTAGTGCGCGCGCACACGCGCCTGTAGTGCATTCCTGCGCACACGTGCCTGTCGTGTGTCACTGCGCACGTTCATGCGCCGCTGCCCAGTGCGGCCCGTTCTCGTAGGAACATGTGTGCGCACGCGCGCACGTCTGTGTGCCTGTCCTGCCACAGGGTATCCCTGACATTGCCCCCCCCCAAGGGGCAGCCTCCGGATGCCCAACAGGCTCTTCTTTTCAGGGTGAGCAAGGAAAAAGGCACGAACTAACCTTCTTGCATGGATATTGCATGCGGGTTCCCAGGAGTTATCCTCCAGGCCGTATCCTCTCCATTTAACCAGAAATTGTACCTGATTTCGCCTTCTCCGGCAGTCCAGGATAGCCTCCACTTCGAACTCTTCATTCCCATCAATCAGAACAGGTTCCGGTGGCTTGGGTCCTCTGTCAGGGAAGGGATCAGGTACTGCAGGTTTTAGTAGTGAAACATGAAATATAGGATGAATTTTAAACGAGTCAGGTAAAGAAAGTTCATATGATACCTCATTTAACCTCCTCTTCACCGGGAAGGGACCAGTAAATTTGGGTGCCAACTTTTTAGACGGACATTTTAACTTAAGGTTGGTTGTAGAAAGCCATACCTGGTCACCCGGCTGCAGGTTCAGTTCTCCTCTCCTTTTCTTATCAAAAGCCTTCTTGTTGTCGGCTTGTGCTTTGGCCATTGCTTCCTGCAAGATCTTGTTGTTGTGGTTGAGGAAATCCATGGTATCTTGTACTGCCGGAACTGTAGATTCTGAAATGAAATCAGGCAGAAATGATAAATGGAAACCATAATTAGAAAAGAAAGGGGATTGACCTGTAGCTGAGTGATTGGCGTTGTTGTAGGCAAATTCTGCCAGTGGTAGTAAAGATACCCAATCATCCTGAGTAAAGGAAGTGAAACACCGTATGTACTGTTCGAGCGTTTGATTTGTTCTTTCTGTTTGCCCATTGGTTTGGGGATGGTAAGCTGAGGACAACGCCAACTCAATTTTCAACGCTTTACATAAAGCTCTCCAGAAACGTGAGGTGAACTGTACACCACGATCAGATGTAATGTTTGCCGGGACCCCATGCAACCTGACGATTTCCTTAATAAACACTCGGGCCGTCTCCATAGCAGATGGGGTACTCTTTAAGGGTAAGAAATGAGCCATTTTGGTTAATCGGTCCACTACTACAAAGATTGCTGTGCATCCCTCGGCCGGTGGAAGTTCTACTATAAAATCCATGGAGATCATCCTCCATGGTTTATCAGGAATGGGTAGAGGTTTTAGCAGGCCCCAGGACTTACTTCTTGCTGTCTTGTTCTGAATGCAAACAGAGCATGAGTTCACATATTTCTTACAGAAGGTTTCTAGATCAGGCCACCAAAATGTACGTCGTACAAGTTCAAGGGTCTTATGTATGCCAAAATGGCCTGCCAGCGGATGGTCATGGAACATCTTCAACACCCCAACTCGCACATTCTCAGGAACAAAAATGTTGTTTTCTTTCCAAAGCAGACCATCTCTAGAGGTTAGCATGACTCCGGGGGGGCTGAGCATGTTCCTGGAAGCCTGTTTGATTTGAGACAAGAGATCCGTTTGCAACAGTAGGAAGTTCCCTGTAGGTAGGATGGTATCTGGTGTTGATAAGTCCTTAGGATCATCGTACATACGGGATAGAGCGTCCGGTTTTGTGTTTTTTGATCCAGGTCGGTACGTTATATGGAAGGAAAAACGAGTGAAAAATAGGGCCCATCGAGCTTGTCGTGGCTTCAGTCTTTTGGCAGTTCTTAAATATTCTAAATTTTTATGGTCGGTATATATTAGTATGGGATGGTTAGCGCCCTCCAACAAATATCTCCACTCCTCCAGTGCTGCTTTGATGGCCAGTAGTTCACGATCTCCTACATCGTAATTTCTCTCTGCTGGAGAAAGTTTCCGTGAAAAGAAGGCCACAGGGTGCATTAAGGCCTTAACCCCTTGCCGTTGGGAGACAACCGCCCCTACTGCTGTTTCAGAGGCATCCACCTCAAGGATATAGGGTAAGGACGGGTCAGGATGGCTGAGGATAGGAGCCGAGGTGAAAAGCTTTTTTAGCGTTTCGAAGGCGCTCTGCGCCTCGGAGTTCCAGCAGAATCGCAGGTTTTGTTTAGTTAGTTGTGTGATTGGGGTGATTATAGCAGAGAACCCCTTAATGAATTTTCTATAAAAGTTCGCAAAACCTACGAAGCGTTGTACCCCCTTCTTGTCTGTGGGTACAGGCCACTCCAGTATGGCGGACACCTTCTGGGGATCCATTTCAACTCCTGCTGTAGAAATTACTAATCCCAAGAACTGGATGCTCTGCCGCTCAAATTCACATTTCTCCGGTTTTGCATATAGTTTGTGTTGGCGAAGTCGGCCTAGGACGATGCTGACATGCTCTCGGTGTTGATCAAGGGACCCAGAGAAGATTAAGATATCGTCCAAGTAGACAATTACGAAGATATCCAGTAAGTCTCGGAACACGTCATTAATGAAATGTTGGAAGGTGGCCGGGGCGTTGCAAAGCCCAAAGGGCATGACCAGATACTCGAAGTGCCCGAATCTGGTACGAAAGGCCGTCTTCCACTCATCTCCTTTTCGAATGCGTATCAGGTTATAGGCACCTCTCAAGTCCAGTTTAGTAAAAATTAGTGCAGATCTCAGTTTCTGGAACAACTCAGTCATGAGGGGCAGAGGATAGCGGTTCTTTACCATAATTTTATTTAACTCCCTATAATCCACACAAGGACGGAGAGAGTGATCTTTCTTAGCTACGAAAAATATCCCAGCTCCGGCCGGGGAGGTGGATGAGCGGATGAACCCCTTCTTGAGGTTATCATCAACATATTCTTTCAACGCCTCTTGTTCCCGTTCTGATAATGGGAATACACGTCCGAACGGGATCGCAGCTCCGGGTAAGAGGTCAATAGGACAGTCATATGAGCGGTGAAACGGCAAGGTATCTGCTCCCTGTTTGCTGAAGACATCAAGGTACTGGTGATAGGCTTTAGGTACAGACTGAAGAACATCTTGATCAGAGTCCATGCAGAGTAGGGTTGCTGGTGTGCTTATAGGTTCTGGCAGGCAATGCTTTTGACAATATGATGATGAAAACTTGATCTCCCCGGACACCCAGTTGATCTGGGGGTTATGGGCCTGGAGCCAAGGTAGACCCAGGATGACCAGAAACAAAGGAAAGGTGATAACATCAAGAGTCAATAGTTCCTTATGTTGAGATGAGGAAGTAACAGGCAAAGGAGGTGTTTCTTGGGTTACTGGTCCAGATCTGATACGTGAGCCGTCAGCTAAAAAGACGGATAGTCCATGCGTTTTTGGCTGCAAGGGAATATGTTGCTGCGCGGCAAAGTTTAAATCAATGAAGCAACTACAAGCTCCGGAGTTCACAATAGCGTTAACTGGAATAGTCTTTCCTGAAAGCTGGACCAGCAGAGGAAGAGTAAGGTGGTTTGCCTGGGCAGGCAGCATTGTGAGGTTAGTGGGAGAGAACCTGTTGAATTTTGCAGGACACCCATGAACATAATGGCCGGCTCTTCCACAATAAAGACAAAGATTCCTCTGCCGGCGGCGTGAACGCTCCTCTGGGGATAATGTGTGTCGCATTACTCCGAGTGGCATGGGCCTGGGAGTGGCAGGTGCAGGGTAGACAGAACTTGAATTGGCAGGGAGCTGAACTGGGATCTTGGGTGTCATCCATACAGGGTGATTCCGCTGGGTGCTTTTCTCTGATTGGCGCTCACGGAGCCGTCGGTCAATCTGAATTACTAGACTGATAAGTCCTTCCAAGGTATCAGGTATCTCCACTCGAGCAAGTTCATCTTTTAACCTCTCAGATAAACCCATGCGGAACTGGTGCCGCAGAGCTGCATTGTTCCACTGGGTGTCTGCGCTCCAGCATCTAAAGTCTGCAATATAGTCCTCAGCTGCTCTGTGGCCCTGCTGGAGTGCATGGAGTGCGGCTTCTGCCGTGGAAGTGCGTAGTGGATCGTCATACAATAGAGACATAGCATCGAAAAAAGATGACAAGGTATGCGTCTGTATGTCGTTTCTTTCCAGCAACCGGTTTCCAGGCTTGAGGATCCCCTTGCAGCAGGGAAATTATAAATCCTACCTTGGTGGATTCCAGCGTGAAAGTCCGAGGTTGCAAAGAAAAATGCAGGTGACATGCGTTGCGGAAGGCCCGAAACTTGCTGCGTTCCCCAGAGAACTTCTCAGGAATGGGGACTCTGGGCTCAGGTGGGGGTGTAGTGAAGGATACTGGAGCTGAGCTGACAGGAAGTGCCTGAATTTGTCCTTCCAACTTAAGATACCCCTCATGTAGGGACTGAACAGCTTGTGTAAGGGCTGAGAGGTGGCGGCCCACTTCCTCCATCTGTGAGGCTCCTTCTGTAGGCTCAGTCATGGCTGTCTGATACTGTAACGTACCTGGTATCAGAGCCCAACTGTAGAAGGAGACCTCTCTTACAGCCCTGGCTCGATGACCACTGGGGTTGCAACAGTGGTACAGGAGTGCAGCGAGGTAGGAGTGCCTGTATGATCCGTGGTAGCTGATACAGATGAGTAGAGAGGATCCACCTGATGAACTGGACTGGTGAGGCAGTAGCAGCAGTGGTAACAGGTGTAGGTCAGCGATCCCTGGATCTAGGCAGAGACTGGATCAGGACTAGACTGAAGCAGGTGAGACAAGCCGGGTCAAACTCAGGTGATCAGGTAGTAACAGCAGGCAGAGGGTGGTCAGTAGGCAGGCAGAGGTTTGGCAACAGAAGATCAGTGTCACTGCGCACGTTCATGCGCCGCTGCCCAGTGCGGCCCGTTCTCGTAGGAACATGTGTGCGCACGCGCGCACGCCTGTGTGCCTGTCCTGCCACAGGGTATCCCTGACAGACTCGGTTGATCGACTGACCTTCATCAAAATGAATCAGTCTTGGATCACCACCAGCTACCAGGCACCTGAAGCGGATATAACGGAATAATTTATAATGTCACATCCCTTCAAGACTGCCTATGCTGATGCTGAGTGACTGTCCTCTTATGTTCACTGACTATCCTCTTCCTCCTCCTCAATGATCCATGCCACCACACCAGTGCCTAAGGCACAATTTTTCAGCCCCTGTATAACAGGGGCGTGTACTTACAATTTTTTTAAAAAATGCTTCGCAACACGTGTGACTGCTGTGCTCCAAGTACAGTATCTGTGAGGGATTGCAGTGTTGTGGCACCAGCACCAGTGCCTAAGGCACAATTTTTCAGCCCCTGTTTAACAGGGGCGTGTAAGTACAATTTTAAAAAAAAATGCTTCGCAACACGTGTGACTGCTGTGCTCCAAGTACAGTATCTGTGAGGGGTTGCAGTGTTGTGGCACCAGCACCAGTGCCTAAGGCACAATTTTTCAGCCCCTGTTTAACAGGGGCGTGTAATTACAATTTTTAAAAAAAATGCTTCGCAACACGTGTGACTGCTGTGCTCCAAGTACAGTATCTGTGAGGGGTTGCAGTGTTGTGGCACCAGCACCAGTGCCTAAGGCACAATTTTTCAGCCCCTGTTTAACAGGGGCGTGTAAGTACAATTTTAAAAAAAAATGCTTCGCAACACGTGTGACTGCTGTGCTCCAAGTACAGTATCTGTGAGGGGTTGCAGTGTTGTGGCACCAGCACCAGCGCCTAAGGCACAATTTTTCAGCCCCTGTTTAACAGGGGCGTGTAATTACAATTTTTTTAAAAAATGCTTCGCAACACGTGTGACTGCTGTGCTCCAAGTACAGTATCTGTGAGGGGTTGCAGTGTTGTGGCACCAGCACCAGTGCCTAAGGCACAATTTTTCAGCCCCTGTTTAACAGGGGCGTGTAAGTACAATTTAAAAAAAAAATGCTTCGCAACACGTGTGACTGCTGTGCTCCAAGTACAGTATCTGTGAGGGGTTGCAGTGTTGTGGCACCAGCACCAGTGCCTAAGGCACAATTTTTCAGCCCCTGTTTAACAGGGGCGTGTAATTACAATTTTTTTAAAAAATGCTTCGCAACACGTGTGACTGCTGTGCTCCAAGTACAGTATCTGTGAGGGGTTGCAGTGTTGTGGCACCAGCACCAGTGCCTAAGGCACAATTTTTCAGCCCCTGTTTAACAGGGGCGTGTAAGTACAATTTTAAAAAAAAATGCTTCGCAACACGTGTGACTGCTGTGCTCCAAGTACAGTATCTGTGAGGGGTTGCAGTGTTGTGGCACCAGCACCAGCGCCTAAGGCACAATTTTTCAGCCCCTGTTTAACAGGGGCGTGTAATTACAATTTTTTAAAAAAATGCTTCGCAACACGTGTGACTGCTGTGCTCCAAGTACAGTATCTGTGAGGGGTTGCAGTGTTGTGGCACCAGCACCAGTGCCTAATGCCGCGTACACACGAAGGGACTTTTCCCGGCGGACCTAAGTCCAGCGGACAATCCGCTGGACTTTCCAGCTGGGTCCGCTGGACTAAAAAGCGAACGGACTTGACCACACACGATCACGCAAAAAGTCAGACGGTTCACGCGATGACGTACAGCACGTACGACGGGACTAGAAAACGAAAAATACTAGAAAAATACTTGCTACTGAGCATGCGTCCTTTTTGGTCCGCCGGACCATACTACACACGGCCGGATTGTCCGCTGGACTGCCAAGTCCAGCGGATAATTTTAAAACAAAAAACTTAAAACTTTAGTCCGCCGTACTTTGGCCAAAAAAAGTCCGCCGGCGCCCACACACGAGGGGATTATCCGCTCGACTTCGGTCCAGCGGATAATCCCGCGGGATAGTCCCTTCGTGTGTACGCGGCATAAGGCACAATTTTTCAGCCCCTGTTTAACAGGGGCGTGTAATTACAAATCTTGATCTAATAGTTCACAGCAGGGCCCATTCCTGCGCCCACCAAGAGTAACTATGAGGGCCTACAGTCTTGTGGCAACACCGTCCACCACCACCGCCAAAGGCCCAATTTTTCTGCCCTGTTCATCAGGTGCTTGCAATTACAAATCTTGATCTAATAACTCACAGCAGGGCCCATTCCTGCGCCCACCAAGAGTAACTGTGAGAGCTTACAGTCTTGTGGCAACACCATCCACCACCACCACCGCCAAAGGCCCAATTTTTCTGCCCTGTTCAACAGGTTCATGCAATTACAAATCTTGATCTAATAACTCACAGCAGGGCCCATTCCTGCGCCCACCAAGAGTAACTGTGAGAGCTTACAGTCTTGTGGCAACACCGTCCACCACCACCACCACCACCGCCAAAGGCCCAATTTTTCTGCCCGGTTCAACAGGTGCATGCAAGTACAAATCTTGATCTATTAACTCACAGCAGGGCCCATTCCTGTGCCCACCAGTCTTGTGGCTACACCAACATCTAATAGGGCAAATTTCTGCAGAGTATATACGCCAGGCCCCTACTTTCAAACATCCAACTTACAAACGACTCCTACTTGCAAATGGAAAGAGAAAACAGGAAGTGAGAGGAAATCTACCCCTAGGAAGGGAAATTCTATCCTGTTAGATTTAATTTGGGAAAAAGGCATCTCCTCTCTACTGATACTTTATCACCAATCCTTGTTTCAATTAAAACCCCACTTTTCCAAAAACATTTGTCATTGGGACAGAAAGTGAGGTGACATGTTCTGAACAGATGTGCAAAGACAGCAAATGTTACATGGGTGATAACCCCTCCCTATGTTCTCCAAAAAGCTTAAAAATAGATTTTTTTGGGATGGAGCTACACTTCATAATGTACCTGTTCAGATTCTACTTAAGAACAAACCTACAGTCCGTCTCTTGTTTGCACCGCCTATATACTGCTGTTCAGAGTATATAGGGTTGTAGGTATAGGGTTTTTTTTGGGTGCGGGGTCCCCCTTAATATCCATACAAGACCCAAAGGGGCTAGGGTGGGGGGTGGGGTGATGGGGTAGCCATGCCATTTTTCTCAAGGATTTTCAGCCATATGGCGGCCAGGACAAGACATGACATTAAAGCCGCAAGTGGTTTTAAATGGCTTCTTTTTTTCCTTTACAAATGTCATTTTGTGCAAGGATAGTTCTAAACACGGGAAACACATGCCACTTCACAGGCATACTTTAGACACCCCCCAGGTACCAAATTTAAAGGAAAATTTCACTTTTTTTTTTTCACTTTATGCATCATTAAAATGACTGCTCCCGAAAATACGTTAGTTTTTAAAAGTTCTTTTTGCATTGATATATGTTCCCTGGGGCAGGACCCGGGTCCCCAAACCTGTTTTATGACATTAACATGCATATTGGCCGTTGTAATTAGCACTTTTGATTTCGAACGTTCGCGTCCATTATAACGTATAGGGTTCGAAATTTCGCGCGAACTTTCGGTCCGTTCGAAGGTTCTGGTTCGAACCGAACCCGGGGGTGTTCGGCTCATCCCTAGTGCCAACTAATAGCAAAAGTCTATATGCACCACCTAGTAGTCACTGTTATTCCTAGGTGCATACTCAGATCTTTCGATCAGCCTGGCACTCAGCTTGGGAATGCACCCCCTCACTCACGCTGAAACTCATTGTAATAAGCAATAAATGTTTTCTGTATAACTAGGAGGGATATGCAAAACTTACAGTTTCTGCTTTATTGAAATTTTACAAAATTTCCCCATACTGACAAAGAGCATTGGAGTCAAAGAAAAAGTGAAATTACTTTAATTTTAACCACTTCCCATCCAGGGCAATTCTGACACTTCGCTCCTACATATAAAAATCAACTTGCTGAGAACTTGAAATGTTGAAGTTCATTTTTAGGTTGCTATTTGAAGCATGAATGGGGGAGCATATTGCTGTATTCATTGTTAGAGGTTTTATTCCAATCCTGCAATGAGTGGGAAAACACATGCATGATTCTGATCATACATCCATGCAGGGTTGCCAACCGCCAGTAAATTTACTGACAGTTTGTAAAAATCTGTGATTTTTTTTACTGCCAGTAAATATCAGGAGCTGATAATTTCATGCTGTGTTGACTTTTTAAGTGTAAATCAAGCAAATTACATTGTTATAGGTATTGGCAGTGTTTCCATATCATGTTTATACTATTAAAATATTCACTGTGTTGGTTTTCAATAGGAGTTCTGAAATTTCTCAGGTTGCCTGTAAAAAATGTGCACCGCCAGCAAATTTGCCATGTTTTGTCAGTAAAAAATGCTGTGGGAGGTTGGCAACCCTGCATCCATGTGAGGGTCCTGTTTTGCCGGAATGGGGTGCACAGGTGTTATGTGGATCTGCTCGCAGGCAGTCCCATTTGTGTTAATTGGGACACAGTGGCTGCACGAAAACAACCACTGATTTAAATTTGACATCCATATGGTTTTGGGTCCTGGAACGCAGACAGTGTGCGATTTGGGACCAAAACCCGCACACATCCAAACCCGTGGCCCTGTGTGAGGGCTGTATTCTGCCTGCACAAGATGCACAGGCGTTGTGTGCCTCTGTGTATAGACCATCCCATTCACGTCAATTGGGATACAGTGGCTGCTTGGACATAGCCACTGCTCCCAACTTGACATCCAGGGGGATGCACGGCCCTGAATGCATTCTGTCTTTGTTCAGGGAGCCATATCCACACAGCTGTCAAATTGGGAGCAATGGCTGTGTACATACAGCCACCATGTCTCAATTCCCATGAACGGTACTGCCGGCACACAGATGCATTGAACATCTCTGCATTCCCTTGCAGGCAAACACAGCCCTTGCATGGGCATATGCTCAAGTACACATGTTTGAATAAGACCTAACTATTCCCATCTGAATCAGGCCTTCTGTAAAAAAAAAAAAAAAAAAAAAAAAAAAAGATTATTTCTGTAATAAGTATGTAATTTTGCTCTTAGACATGTATTCCTCATGAGTGTGGTTTTATTTATGCATTTATTTTACTGTTAATAAATATTTAATTATTTACTATTCAAAGTAGTATATGTTGTCTGTTTTACAAACATTATAAATATGTAATAGGTATGTTCCGTTTCTAATCATCTAGTCAACTAAAAATAAAAGTGAAATACAGTATATGGAAAAACACTGAATGGGACATAGTAGTTGGAGCATGAACAGCTGTAAAACTTAAAAAACACTGTTTGAAGTTTTGCAGCGTGCAGTCACCATAACAATGTCCTGTGAGCAAAACATTTTTAAAAGACAATGAAGGTCAACGTTTAACACCAGGAATTTTTTTTGCACTTACAGCTTTGAAATATTTAATTCACTTTTGAAGTAGAACTCCAAGCAACAAAAATTGTATTTAAACAGTGTCACATGTTGTCACCCGGATAACCTGACATTAGTGACCAGCGCCACAGAACAGCAATGTTGGTTCTCTCTACCCATCTCCTTCTCCCAACCAAAATGCCAGCAATGTTGAAATTTTTTGTATTTTACCCACTTGCCTGAAGGTTTTGCCCCCTTTGTGACCAGAGCATGTTTTGCTATTCAGCACTGTGCTACTTTAACTGGCATTTGCACGGTCATGCAACACTGTATGCAAATACATTTATATAATTTTTCACAAAAATAGAGCTTTTGGTGGTATTTGATAAATAATAGGTTTTTTATTTTTATTATATAAAACAAAAAAAAAATGAAAATTTTCCAAAAAAAACCCCCACAATATATTCTACTTTCTGTTATAAAACATATCCAATAAAGAAAACCAAATTTCCTCATAAATTTAGGCCAAAATGTATTCTGCTACAAAAATCCCAATAAGTGTATATTAATTGGTTTGTGTGAAAGTTATAGCATCTACAAATGATAGTATACAGTATATACAGTACTGTAATTTGTGCAGCTATGATGCTATACTGGTAATTGCAGTGATCAGTGACTTATAGTGGGACTGTGATAGTGTGGCGGCAGTCTGGCACTAAAAAAATCTCTCTGAAAGGTACACTGACTGACACTGACATCAATAGTGGCACTAATACAGTGATCAGATATAATATTGTACACTGTATTAATGACACTGGCTGGGAAGGGGTTAACATCAAGGAGCAATCAAGGGGTTGACTGTGTGCAAAACATGTAATATGTGTAATATGTGCTGCTTTTACTAACAGATCTGGCTGTTTTTCTCCCCGCTTTACTGGGAGAAGAAACAGCCAGGTTACTGATCTGTGTACAGAGCTCTGTGTGTTTGTAAACACAGGACTCTGTACTGTGATTGGCTACAGCTAATCAGCAGGTCTCAGCAATAAATCTTTGGCTGGGACCTACTGCCAAAATCCTGCTGTAGATAGTGACAGTACAGTATAGCAGTCAGCATGCGCATGTGCACATGTATGTCATCCAGCCAGCCCATGCCGCTCTCACCCGCAGTAAATGTACTGTGGTTGGGTGGGAACTGGTTACATTTTCAGAAAAATATATTATTTAGAAAACCAGCTCTGTATCCCTGTGTAGCAGGTATGATGTATGAATGATAAGCCAAGCACAATACTGCTTTGCTATTGCACTATTCAGTCTGTTAAAAGCCTATATGATCCCAATGGCACTGATTTTGATGCTCTCTGTTCACCGTTCCCTCTCTCCCCTTTTTGGAGGAGACAATACGTATAACAGTTGGCTAAAAGTTAGGAGAATGAGGCAGGGAGGAGAATGGCTGTCAACAATAACAGTGTTCTGCTGTCCATACACTAGTAGAATCTTGTTCGCAAACATTTGTTTTAAGGGCGTTTGATTTTCTAGCCATTAACAGGGTTTACATTAACATTCATTTTTAACCATGGTACTGTAATAGAAAATTTTCCCTGACCGATTAAAACATCAAAATTCCTTTCAATTTCTCTTTCTGACCATGTTTAGATGATATGTGGAGTACAGAAGTGTGGGATGATGTTGGGTAGGGGGTGACAGTGTAAACCCTACCAGCACATGAAGCTTCTCCTAATAAAATGCGACAAAAGGGCTGCTTGGCACAGAAGCTGTCTGGGGGTCTGGTCACCTAGACAGGATGTAGATTCCTTCTGCCTATTAAGCTGGCCAGGAACCAGCCAAGAATGGAACCATGTATGGGCAGGCTAAATGTACCTCAGTTGATCAATCCATCAACTTGGGTACCACCAGCCTGTCGGGTGTTACATATGACTATTGCCAGCGACTATTATAGCTGCTAGCAATAATCACTGTGTTCTCCCAGAGGGGACAGCTTCCCCCCCCCCCCCCTCCAGGAGAACATTCTGCGTTAATGATTTTCCTGTCAACACTGTCTGTGGTTGCAGGAAAGAAATTTGCTCCATCTATGGCCAGCCTTATAGGTAATCTATGTAGCTACTTTTAAGAATTCAGGGACCTACGAACAAAAAATAAAGCAAACATTTCTTAAAGGTATGCCTACATCTTAAAGTTTATCCAAAATGTGCTACATAGTTACATAGTAGGTAAAGTCCATCAAGTCCAACCTATGTGTGTGATTATTTGTCAGTATTACTTTGTATATCCCTGTATGTTGTGGTCGTTCAGGTCCTTATCTAATTGTTTTTTGAAACTATCGATGCTCCCCGCTAAAACCATCGCCTGTGGAAGTGAATTCCACATCCTTGCCGCTCTTACAGTAAAAAACTTTCTACGCAGTCTAATGTTAAACCTCTTTTCTTCTAATCTTAATGAGTGGTCACGTGTCTTATTCAACTCCCTTCCACTGAAAAGTTTTTCCTTATCGTGGGGTCACCAGTATGGTATTTGTAAATTAAAATCATATCCCCTCTCAAGCGTCTCTTCCAGAGAAAATAAAATCAGTGCTCATAATCTTTCTTCAACTAATATCCTCCAGTCCCTTTATTAGCTTTGTTGCCCTTCTCTGTACACTGTATTTCCAGTACATCCTTCCTGAGGACTGGTTCCCAGAACTGGACAGAATATTCCAGGTGAGGTCGGACCAGAGTCTTGTAGAGTGGGAGAATTATCACTTTATCTCTTGAGTTAATCCCCTTTTTAATGCATGCCAATATTCTGTTTGCTTTGTTAGCAGCAGCTTGGCATTGCATGCCATTGTCGAGCCTATCATCTACTAGGAACCCCAGGTCCTTTTCCATCCTTGATTCCCCCAGAGGTTCTCCCTCCAGAGTAGATTGCATTCGTATTTTTGCCACCCAAATGCATTATTTTACATTTTTCCACATTAAACCTCATTTGCCATGTAGTTGCCCACCCCATTAATTTGTTCAGATCTTCTTGCAAGGTTTCCACATCTTGCAGAGAAGTTATTGCCCTGCTTAGCTTAGTATAATCTGCAAATCCAGAGATTGAACTGTTTGCCCCATCCCCCAGGTCGTTTATGAACAAATTCAATAGGATTGGTCCAAGCACAGAACCCTGGGGGACCCCACTTTCCACCCCTGACCATTCAGAGTACTCCCCATTTATCACCACCCTCTGAACTCTCCCTTGTAGCCAGTTTTCACCCTATGGTCCATACAAACAGACCGTACTTTGTACAATAAACGTTTATGGGGAACTGTGTCAAATGCTTTTGCAAAATACAGATACACCACGTCTACGGCCTTCCTTTATCTAAATGGCAGCTCACCACCTCATAGTATGTTAATAGATTGGTTTGGCAAGAATGATTGTTCATGAATCCATGCTGATTACTGCTAATGATACAGCCCATCGGAGTACCTGAGTACCTGTCACCAGCCCATCGGAGTACCCGAGTACCTGTCACCAACCCATAGGAGTACCCGAGTACCTGTCACCAGCCCATTGGAGTACCCAAGTACCTGTCTCCAGCCCATCAGAGTACCCGAGTACCTATTTGCAGCCCATGCCTCATAGAATACACGTTGGGGTGTTTGCTTTCCAAAATGTGGGTAATTCCATTGTCCTGGTGCTCCAGGGCCTTCAAAAGTGTGATAGGTAGGAATGAGATGTGCAATTTATGCTCCTAGAACGCCTGAAGGTACTACTTCAATGTTGGGCCTCTGTATATGGCCAGGCTGTGAAAAGTCTCACACATGTGGTATTGCCATACTCAGGAGGAGTAACAGAATGTGTTTTGGGGTGTAATTTTTGCTATATACATGCCATGTGTTAGAAATATCTTATAAATGGACAACTTTGTGTAAAAAAAAAAAAAAGATTTTCATTTTCTTTCCACGTTTTCTGAAGACTTGTGTAAAAAAATTAACCGTTCAAAAGACTCCTAATGCTTCATAGAATATACTTTGGGGTGTTTTTTTTTTCCCAAAATGGGGTCATTTTGTGGGTAATTCCATTGTCCTGGTGCTCCAGGGCCTTCACAAATTTAATAGGTCGTTAGGAAATTAGAGGTGTAATTTATGCTCCTAAAACCCCTGATGGTGCTTCCTGCATATTGGACCTCTCTGTGTGGCCAGGCTGTGTAAAAGTCCCCACACATGGGGTATCGCCATACTCGGGAGGAGTTTCAGAATGTATTTTGGGGTGTAATTGGAAGTTTACATATGCTGTGTGTGAGAAATAACTTGTTATTTTGACAATTTTGTAAAAAAAGGAATTGTGGGAAAAAATTCAAAAAACTCACCATGCCTCTTACTAAATACCTTGGACTGTCTAATTTTCAAAAAGGGGTCATTTGGGGGGTATTTGTACTTTCCTGACATTTTAGAGCCTCAAGAAATGAGATAGGCCGTCAGTTCACCAGGTGTGATCAGATGTGATTTTCAATGATTTGCACCATAGCTTGTAGACTCAATAACTTTCAAAGAGACTAAATAATATCCACTAATATGGGTTATTTTTACCAAAGAGATGTAGCAGTATAAATTTTGGCCCAAATTTATGAACAAAAATTACTTATTTGCAAAATTTTATCATAGAAACTAAAAAAAAAGTGTTTTTTTTTCAAAATTTTCGCTCTTTTTTCACTTATGTCGCAAAAAAATAAAAAACCCAGTGGTGATTAAATACCACCAAAAGAAAGCTCTATTTGTATGAAAAAAATGATAAAAAAATTGTTTGGGTACAGTGCTGCATGACTGAGTAATTGGCATTCAAAGTGTGAGAGCGCTGAAAGCTAACAATTGGTCTGGGAAGGAAGGGTGTATAAATGCCCTGTATTGAAGTGGTTCAATTTTTTTTTTAAAACAAACACTGTAGCTGCTGACTTTTAATAAGCACACTTACCTGTCCAGGGTGCCCTCAATGTCGACCGCCCGAGGCCAATTCGTCCATCGGATTGGGTCCTGGCGCCGCCATTCGAAGTAAGGGAAACAGGCAGTGGAGCCTTGCGGCTTCACTGCCCATTTCCTGCTGTGCACGCGTGAGTTGCGCGGCGCTTTGTGAATGGCCGCTGTGTTCTGGGACACACACAGTTCCCAGAACACACCGTGCCACCTTCCCCAGAAGAAAACGCTAGGAGAAGACTGAAGATCACGCGTTGTAGGAAGTGGCAGATTAGGACGATCTGCCTAGCAACAGCCATTCCTGGTAAGTAAAACATTTTTTTTTCACATTTTTAGGAGCATTGTAATGCAATTTTTTTTTAGGGTGGACCTCCGCTTTAAAGAATTTATTGGGATTTTTTTTGCTCTCCTCCGCTATGTGTCTTTTGTGTTCTATCTTAGCCGCCCTAATTGCACCCTTACATTTCTTGTTGCATTCTTTGTAAAGTCTGAATGCTGATGATGATCCCTCAGCCTTGTCTTTTTTGAAGGCCTTCTCCTTTGCTTTTATATGCCTTTTTACATTGGAGTTAAGCCATCCAGGACCTTTGTTCGCTCTTTTAAATTTATTTCCCAATGGGATGCACTGGCTAATGCCCTTATTTAAAGTGGTTGTAAACCCATTTTTATAAGTTTATGCTACAGGTAATATAGTATAAGGAACAATCAGCGCAAACCAAAAATATACGTTAAACTAATAAGTGCAAGCTGAACACAAAAAAGGTAAATCACAAATCCTTCACAGTATAATATAAAAAGAGAAATGTGCAGCACAAACAATAATTAAATAACATAAAAGTTCATGTCCGGAAAATGCGAAGTGATGTGGATGAGAACCCCCGTCGACTTGAAATCATGAAACAGATTATTCAGTGATAAATCCTCCACCATACGGATAAGATACTCTTACCAGGTGTTATATATAAATACGCATGGACCCAATCAGGGATGTACATAAGACTCCAAACCCATCCAAGACTCAATCTGAAGCTGGTCGGTCAGGAAACTGCTATATTTAGATTGCGAGGTGACTAGCTAGCTCCGCCCACCGCTGACGAAGTCCCAAGGACGGGGGGAGGAGCTATCGCGTCACCCGCGTCCTATTCATTGCATACAGCGGCTCCACACCGCAGTCTTTTTCTATGCAATAGTTTCTTGTTTGCCATTTGTTATTTTTATCTTGCGCTACAGTGTTTCTCTGCATCATCCTGAGACACAGAGGCTTGCATGCCTCAGAGAGTAAACACATTGCGCTGCTCATATGTGAGCAAGTTTTTTACTTTGTTTTTAAATAAAAGAGGATTACAGTGTACACTTAGATCGCATCCCTTTTTTTATTCTGGGGAACATATCAGCATGATGACATCTTGCTTGAAGCTGCATCTTCAACCCTAAGATATCCCTGGTTTCCTGACCGACCAGCTTCAGATTGAGTCTTGGATGGGAATGGAGTCTTATGTACATCCCTGATTGGGTCCATGCGTATTTATATATAACACCTGGTAAGAGTATCTTATCCGTATGGTGGAGGATTTATCACTGAATAATCTGTTTCATGATTTCAAGTCACCGGGTGTTCTCATCCACATCACTTCGCATTTTCCGGACATGAACTTTTATGTTATTTAATTATTTAATTATTGTTTGCACTGCACATTTCTCTTTTTATATTATACTGTGAAGGATTTGTGATTTAGCTTTTTTGTGTTCAGCTTGCACTTATTAGTTTAACGTATATTATTGGTTTGCGCTGATTGTTCCTTTCGATACTATATTCACTTTCAATCACATTTCTATTAGCTGCAACCATGGATGTTTTTCACTACCTGGATAACAGGGAGGTGAAACTTAATGAGGTGTTTTCCGATGCACCATCTCCTGCCAATCCAGATGATTTATCTGTATGCTTTAACGGCTTCCCGACCGCCTCCTGCACATATACGTTGGCAGAATGGCACGGCTAGGCAAAACCACGTACAGGTACATGGCCCTTTAATTGCCTAGCCGTGGTCCGTGACCACGGCCACGGGACCAGCGTACCCAATCGCTGCTGGTGTCCCGCGATTGGGTCACAGAGCTGAAGAACGGGGAGAGGTCTGTGTAAACAAACCTCTCCCCGCGCTTCCTACTCTGCCTGTCATTGATCGGCTGTTCCCTGTCATCGGGAAAGCTGATAAATGACATCAGACGTCAGCCCCGCCCCCTAATGTTAAAAAAAAACACACACGTCACAGCCCATAACCCCTCCCCTCCCCCTAGTGGTTAACTCTTTCCCTGCCACTGTCATTTATACAGGAATCAATGCATTTAAATAGCATTGATTGCAAAAAAATCTGGGGGGTGTGACCAGGTGTGAGGCGGACGTGAGATGTGCGAGGTGAGCGGTGGTATGGAGTGAGTGAGAGCTGTGAAGCCGCTGTGTGGACTCCCTCCCCCCTTGTTACCTGCTGCACCTGCTAAAGGAACGCACTGGAGAGAGGCAACGGGACAAGCGCTGGGTCTAGGTGAGAGAGAGCCCTCCACGTGGGAAGCCGCTGCTCTGCATTCCTGACCTGTGTAGCTTATCTGCATTCCACTGGCACGCCGTAGTGGATAGAGATGCCCTGGATGCCCTGACCCCACAACGAGGATGAGGGGAGCCATTGTCTAGCTGCCCTGTGTTCCGGAGCCTGCAATTTTACCCAGCTGTAGTGGATGCTGTAGTAGTGGATGCTCTGAACCCATATGATCATACAGGATGGAACATGCAGCTGATTTGAAGGGGCTTGTATAATCCTGGTCGGGTAGAGCTTTGTTGCAAGGAGATAAGAAGCTGATAAGACGGCAGAGGAACGGTAGGAAAACTAAGTTTATATACTGCTGGAGCTGGTAAGAAAAGCGTTTTTAAAAGAGACTGAAGTGAGATAATCAGTTGCCTTGGAGATATATAAATCAACCCTGCTCTGCCTTGTCTCTTAAACAAACAAACTTTGTCTCGCTGTTTTTTCCTTCTTTCAGTGCTGCTTTTCTGGAGGAGATAACTGGCAATCTCACCCCCTGCTGCAATGTTTTAGTTGATGTAGGAGCTGAATGAATTGCTACTTATAAGTAAACATATGAGCTATATGACTACATTGCTACATACTGCTACAGTGTGTTATATGACATTTATGCAAAGATCAATGGTGAAAAAGAATCAGGGTATATGAGACTGTTTATTGTAATGGAGGACACTTTAAGTAATTGCCCTGATCTTTATCGATCACCTGTTTCTTTTCTCTCTCCTCCTTGAGACTTTTTTGATTGCTTTGAAGCCTGAGGATTTATTGTTTCTTGTAATATAACACTAAAAAAAGTGTATGGGCCTGTTTATGAGACACTGAAGACAAAAAGGACTGTTGCTTAAGAAGTTGAACCATTGACTGTGCTATACAAAATAATTATTTATTAAAGGGCTGAATTATGTGGAAAATACGTGGTAATCCATGGTAACCATCTGAATTATATGGATTCTTGCCCCTTTTTTATAGTCCTTGTTGCCCCCAGGTAGCCACCTATGATATGTGTGCTTGAAGGTACAAGGAGAATTGAAAGCAAAGGACTCTAATACTGGCATATAACATATGAACTGTTCGTTTTTTTTTCTCCCCCTCTTTTTGTTTTTTTTTGCAATTATAAAGACTGTGTTCTGCCTCCCAACACGTATTGGAGAGCAAATAGGTGGGGAAGGCAATTCCGTCTGTGGGTGCTCTTCTGCCCCCCCCTTCCCTTCCCTCACCCTCACCCTCACCCTCATCCCCCAGTGCTCCCGGGATTCAAAGTAAAAACTCTCCACTGTGATCCATCCTGTGCTGTTTGTATTGCTGCTTTGTCGCTGGACTCTACTCCTCAAGGTGTCACTTAACCAAAATTTAGTAAACATCTATAATAGTGCAAAATTATAAACTGTGCGTTGTTGCTAAGCATCTGCACTGACCTCTACCTCAACTATAACCGGAGGAATGACGCCTTTGATTCTTCTTTGACAAATATAAGCTTTGCTTTGCTTTGTGCCATATATATGGGCTCACTTTCTTTCAACTACAAGTGTTAGACTGCTCTGGCCATTAGTAAAACATAGGCTGCATGCTGCGATTTATATATGAGATTTGTTGAGATTTGTTTCTCTCCTGCAACCAGAGGATTGCCATACGCTAAAAATAACTGCCTTGGGCCTGACCTTCTCCGCTATAAATAGAATGGGCGCAAAGATTGTTCCTCTGTAAAATATAAATATAAGCTGCACACCTACATATATACCTGGCCCTCTTTAACCGTGAATAGGGGACGGCCTATTGGTAAGATATAAGCTGCATGTTGAGCTTATCCTCCTGCAATTAAGAGGACTACCCTTTGTAAATCTATTCTAAATCCATCACCTGGCGAGATTAGATTTTGGGGGAGTTTGGTGTGGCAATATGTCAGCCAGGAGGAGAATGGATGAGCAGGCCAACCAGGAGAATGTCGGGACACAATCACTAAGATCAGCCAAAGACAAAGACAAGGAAAAGGGGGTTCAACCCACAATAACAAATGGGGCATCAGCTGCAGCAAAACTGGAAAAGTATGCTCACACCCCAGATCACACTCCAACTAAAGGAGGACAGCAACCCCAGGTTAAAATGCCAACTGATAGAAAGAGCCAAGGACAACCAAACAACCCAGTAGGGGCCCCAGTAAAGAATTCAACCAACAAAAATCTGGGGGTCCCGGGGAAATCAGAACTGGCCTCGGTTCAAGCATCAATGGTAGAAGCAGAGCCGACACTAAAAGATGTATTGACGGCGGTTAATATATGTAAACATTCCCTAGGGGAATTATGCGGTCAAATGAAAAATGTTAAAGATGAACTGTCCTTGATGCGCCAGGAGCTTGAAAAGACGGCTGACAGAATAACAGCAACTGAAGGGAGAATTAGTCAAATCGAGGATGATATGTACCCATTAAATCAAGAGGTTAAAAGTCTAAAAGAGCAATCGGATACATTTGCAGGAAAACTGGACGAATTGGAAAACAGACTCCGAAGGGATAATGTGAGGCTGGTAGGCCTACCGGAAAAGAGTGAAGGATCTGATCCGATCATATTCATGGAAAAATGGCTCATGGAAGTATTTGGAAGAGAGACATTCTCACAACAATTCTCGGTTGAAAGGGCGCATAGAGTTCCGTCTAGACCTCCACCCCAAGGAGGGCACCCTAGATCTATGTTAATGAAATTTTTGAATTTCAAGGATAAAGTGACGCTTCTCCGCAGGGCTAGAGAGATGGGGAACATTTTTTTTAATGGAGTTAAAGTTTCATTATATCCTGATTTTTCACCCGATTTGCAGAGGCGTAGAGCAGGTTTTATAGAGGTTAAACGTAGACTCCAGAAATTTGATGTCATTTATGCATTATTGTACCCAGCCCGGCTACGTGTGGTAGCTCTGGGAGAGACCTTTTTTTTTGATTCCCCTGCAAGTGTGACAACATGGCTGGAGGATAGAAAAGGCCAACTAATAATCAAAACGAGGGGATAACAAGGTTAAGGGAAAGGGAATAAACATAGAGGGATGGGAAGGGATGTGTCCTTAGAGATGTGTGTTCCAGAGAAATTTAATGTGTACATATACGGAGTGGAGGGTGGTGAGTGTCACATAGCACGAAAGGGAGGATATGATTGATTGGGGTAAGGATAAAAATATAGTTTTTGATGTGTGTAGGGTAGGGGAGGGAGGAGGGTGGAGGGTGGGAGTGGGTTTGTATACAAGAGAGGGGGAGGGAGAGGGGAGGGTGGTAGGTACGGGAGGAGGGCGGAGGGTGGGAGTGGGTTTGTATACAAGAGAGGGGGAGGGGGAGGGGAGGGGGAAAGGTATGGGATGCTTGGCAAGGGTCACAAAAAAAGCCTCTGGGGATAACCTAGAATGGTACATGGGGGGAGGGGGGAGGTGGGGTCATCGATGTAAAAATTGGGAAAAACATGTAACACATATGAAAGTAAGCGGCAAGCAAAAAACACTTATAGATAAATATTTAGAAGAAAGTTTCACATTCTCTCACTTAGAAAGACATATCAAGATACGTTGCAAAATTTGGGAGGGAAGAAAAAAGAAAAAGAAAGAAAACACTGATAAACAAATATATAGAAGAAAGATTCACATTTTATCACATAGTGGGAAATATTAAGATAGGCAAAGGATTTTTTATTTACCTTTTTTTTTCACAAGGGTTTTTCCCTCTTGTTAAAAGTTTCTCTTCCCTTTCTCGTTTTTTTCCCTCTCTATTTTTTTTTTTTTTTTTTTTTTTTTTTTTTTTTCCCTTTCCCCTTCTCTCCCTTTTCCCCCTCTCTCCTTGGTGTTATGTTCTAGGCATCAATAGGGATTCCATTTTCTATTGCTTTCTTTTCTTGATAGCCTATGCAGACTAGGGTAATTAATATCGGTTCCTGGAATGTACGGGGGTTGGGTACACCGGCTAAGAGAGCAGCTGTGGTAGAGACCCTGGAAAGGAGTGATGTAGGATTGATCTGCCTACAGGAGACACATTTAACCCAAGATACTAAATTACTAAATCAGAGTAAAAAATATCAACATCAATACCACTCGGTACACACCTCCTACTCAAGGGGAGTGGCGGTGATGGTAAGAAAAGAGGTGGGCTTCACCTGTCGGCAGACCAGTATAGATAGGGAAGGACGGTATATTTTCCTGCATTGTGTAATAGAAAATCGAGAATATGTTCTCGCCAATATTTACATCCCCCCTCCGTTTAAGCTTGATGTGATGTATAGCCTAATGGAATTTTTATCAGACAAAGCTGGGATACCAGTCATAGCAGTAGGGGACTTTAATGAGGTTATTAATAAAAAATTAGACAGGTTTCCTTTAGGTACACAGAGGCAGAAGGTAGATGAGAGCCGATTACACCAGTTCTTACAAGAAGTAGGGCTGTTTGACATGTGGAGAGTGAGAAACCCGGGGGTGCTGCAATTCTCGTGTTTCTCAAGTTCCTATTCTACTCTTTCACGGATCGATTTAGCCTTGGGAAATGGAGAAGCATGCCAAACAGTAAGGGATATTGAATATCAGCCTAGGGGGGTATCGGACCATGCCTTGTTGATTGTCTCAATAAATTTAGAAGGGAAAAGACCTCCCAGAACATGGAAAATGAATCCAGTCTGGTTCGAAATAATAGGGGATCCAAATGAGGTGCTGTTAAAACTGGAAGAATTTATAGAGTTTAACAAAGAGACAGTGACAAGAGGAGTAATGTGGGATGCACTGAAGGCCTATCTGCGAGGTATCCTTATTCAATTAGTCTCAAAAATCAAAAAATCCTCAAGAGAATGGGAAAAAAATAGTAAGATGGAGTTGATGAAAGCAGAAAGAGAATACGTTGAAGACCCCACCCCAGAAAGACAAAGTAGATGGCTAACTAAACAACAGGAATACAAAGAAGTAATTATTAGGAAATCAGAGAATAAAAGACTGTTTCAGAAACAGGTGGCTTATGGGGAGGGGGAAAAGGTCGGAAAGATGTTGGCACAGTTGGTGAGAGCTAACTCCCCTCCCTCCACCGTCCCAGCGATTAGGACGGAGAAAGGAGAAATCTCATTAAAGACGTCAGTAATTACAGAGACTTTTAGAATATACTATGACAAATTATATAAATCGCGGGGGACGATGGAGGAAAGGGAAGCGGACACATTTTTTAGTAACGCTGAAATTACGGCTCTCACTGAAGAAGAAAGGGAGGCAATGGAGGCACCGTTAACGCTGGAGGAAATCCAGCTGGCGGTAAAAGAAATGGCCAATCAGAAATCACCAGGACCAGATGGTCTCCCCGCGGAAACCTATAAGCAATATGGGAAAATTCTACTGCCAGAACTTCTTAAGGTATTAAACTGGGCAAAGGAGGAGGGGAAGTTGCCAACGTCTATGACAGAGGCAACGATAATAGTTCTGCATAAAGAGGGGAAGGACCCATTAGAGACCAAGTCTTATAGACCGATTTCCCTACTCTGCTCGGATGCTAAAATATTAGCTAAAGCAATGGCAATTAGATTAAACAAAATTATCTCTAGATTAATACATCCTGATCAAACAGGGTTTATACCCTGTAGGTCTACTAGTATGAACATTAGGAGACTATACCTTAATTTACAGATACCAATAGAGAACATGGGTACAAGGGCAGTCATGGCGTTAGATGTGGTTAAAGCTTTCGATAGCTTAGAGTGGGGATATTTATGGCGAGTCTTAAAGGAATTTGGATTTGGCCCCTCGTTTATTAAATGGATTAAAACCCTGTATAAGGGTCCCAGTGCTAAAATTAGGGTTAATGGTGAATATTCCGAGGGGATTCAATTGGAGAGAGGGACAAGGCAGGGCTGCCCATTGTCCCCCCTGCTCTTCGCGCTTGCAATGGAACCCTTAGCAAGTGTAATTAGATCAAACACAAATATGCAGGGGTTCCGAAGAGCAGGGGGTGAAGAGAGAATCGCACTGTATGCGGACGATGTCCTTCTCTTCCTGGGGGATACGGGGCAATCCCTCAGGCAGGTGATGAACATCCTCACGGACTTTGGTAAAATCTCAGGACTCACCATAAACTGGGAAAAATCTGCATTATTGCCTATAGATCCTCTAGGGAACCAGAACGTACAGGATATTTCACAGCTAGAGGTAGTTGAACAAATGAAATACTTAGGCATATATATAACAAGGAACCCTAACAATTACATAAATGATAATATAGTACCGCTTTTAGCTAGATTTAAAAGTAAAATTGCAATCTGGAGACGTCTCCCATTGTCGATCGCAGGGAGGTGTAACCTAATCAAAATGGTATGGCAGCCACAGCTTCTGTACCTGCTGCATAACTGTCCAATATGGATAGATAAAAAATGGTTCAGAAAGATAGACACGTTGTTTAGGGAACTTATATGGAAGGGAGGTCAGCCTAGGATTGGGTTACAAACACTACAACTAGCAACAAGAAAGGGAGGAATGGCAGTACCGCATCCACGGAGCTACTTCCTAGCAGCCCAACTGCAACATCTAGGAACTATGACAGGAGGAAGCAACAAGGAATTAATGATTGCAGGAACCCCGCACAAATCAATAGTAGAAGCCCTTGAGGCAAATTCCTTTCTTTACAGAATCCCCACGGTGAGACTGGCCTTAAAAGTGTGGAAGGCAGTAAAAGTAATAAAAGGGTTAGAGGGTATGACAAAATACACCCCCCTCTGGAATAATAAAAACTTACAGGAAGTAGAAAAGATAGGGAAAATTAGAGAGTGGGAAATAAAAGGGATAGATAAGTTGGCACAGATGTACGAGGGCAAGGTATTGAAGACATTTACAGCACTGCGAGCGGAATATGATATACCCAAACACTCCTTCTATAAATATCTACAAATTAGACACGCTTTAAATAGTCAATTTAAGAATCAAGATCCAATTTGGAACAACTCTCCAGTGTATCAAAGAATAGGCTCCCAAAACAAGAGTAGAGGATTTATAGCAGAAACTTATTCACACATATGCGAAGGTAGCATAGAAAATCCAGAACAGCTTAAGTGTAGGGGGAAATGGGAGAAAGAATTTGGAACGTTCTCAGATGAACAGTGGCTGAGGATATTGGAGAAAGGACACGTGGTATCGGTCTCGCCTGCTCAGAAGGTCTCATATTTGATGCTGTTACACAGGACATACTATACACCTAAGAGACTATATGAGTTCGGATTGAGAACAGATGCCAGGTGTCCTAGGTGCCAGGATACTGGGGATTTAGCACATATGGTATGGAAGTGCCCAAAACTGCACCGTTACTGGACTGAAATCCTTAACATCCTGAACACCGTATTAGAAGTTAGACTGGAAATGAACCCCAGACTGTGTATAATGGGATTGGATGAGGGGATAAATGGTGGTCCCTCTGTAATCAACGCTGTGATGAGAGGCTTGTTCCAGGCGAGAAAATTAATAGCGCAGAGGTGGCAGGCTGAGAAACCCCCAAAGGTAGGAGAATGGAAAAGGTTAACAACAGAAACAGTATGGAAAGAAAGAACAGTGTATATAAGGAGAGGAAATCTGAGAGAGTTTGAAGCTATGTGGAGACCATGGTTGGATAAATTGGAAAATCCACTATGGGGTGGGGGGAGAGAGGGGGAGAGGGAATAAGTCGGGTGTCAAGAGGGAAGGTTGGGAAGGATAAAGGGGACTAAAGGTTGAAGGGCACTCCTTGCAAAGAGTGAGAAGTGGAATTTTTTTCTTTTCTTCTTTTTAAATGTATGTACTATGTAAGTAAAGAATGTATTTTGTATAATAATGAAGAAAATAAATAAAGATTATATAATTTAAAAAAAAAAAATAGCATTGATTGCTGTATAAATGACAATGGTCCCAAAAATGTGTCAAAAATGTCCGATGTGTCCGCCATAATGTCGCAGTCACAATAAAAATTGCTGATCGTCGCCATTACTAGTAAAAAAAAAACTATTAATAAAAATGCTATAAAACTATCCCCTATTTTGTAAACGCTATAACTTTTGCGCAAACCAATCAATAATCGCTGATTGTGATTTTTTTTTATCAAAAATATGTAGAAGAATACGTATCGGCCTAAACTGAGGGAAAAAAATGTTTTTTTATATATTTTTTGGGGATATTTATTATAGCAAAAAGGCAAAAAATATTGCATTTTTTTCAAAATTGTCGCTCTATTTTTGTTTATAGCGCAAAAAATAAAAACCGCAGGGGCGATCAAATACCACCAAAAGAAATCTCTATTTGTGGGAAAAAAAGGACGCCAATTTTGTTTGGGAGCCACATCGCACGACCGCGCAATTGTCAGTTAAAGTGACGCAGTGCCGAATCGCAAAAAGGGGCCTGGTCCTTTGGCTGCCAATTGGTCTGGGGCTGAAGTGGTTAAGAAATTAGGTTATGCCTTTGAAAAAAGATTAAAGCATGGTGGGATACTGCTACATTTGAGCAGTATACCAAGTGTAAATTAATTCCCAGAAGATCTACCACCCAATGATGGCCTAACTGATGATGAGTCCATGTTGGAATGGCAGAATTTTTTTCTTCAGAAGAGTCAGGATTTACTAGATCTTCTTCTTATAAGAAAACATACAAAAATGAAACTTTTGGATAAGCAAATTTCTGAGTTTAAAATTAAAATAGAACCATTTAAAGAGTCACCTGATTTTTCTAGGCTATCAAGTGAATTGAAAAATAAAATGTCTAAATGGGATAAGGAAATACAGGAGAAGAAGAAAACTAAATACATCAGAGACTCTGGTGATTTTTCCCGAGGAGAAGCATTTAAGTGGCAGTATAATCCATCCAATATGGAGGTAGCCCCTCTGAATGTTCCTTTTAAACATACCTCAGCTACTCCAAGTACGCCTACCCCAGTCAATGTAGGACTACCATTAGGTAGAGGACCACCCAATAGAGGAAGTGGTCGCCTGAATAATAATAGAAGTAGAGGTAATACCAACAGAGGAGGTAGGGGGAGGGGATACCATCAGACACCCACTAATCCCCAGTATATTCAACAGGGACATGGGAATGAACATGGGGATGTGTACAGAACATCAAGGGGAGGATTCCCTAATCGAGGGCAACCCTATTATGGCAATTATGGTCAAGGCCAAAGAGGGAATGATTATGCTGGGCCTACTGTACCATATTATGAACGACCTCCCATACCCACTCAAAACCGTTTCACACCATTGTCCCAGGAAGACCCATCATTTACTGAGGGTTTTTTAGGCCCGCGCCAATCACATTGGCAAGACCCATGGGGACAGACACCCACAGGGAACAAACAGGGGGGCAAAAGAAGGGAAAGAGAGAAAGAAGAGCAGGAAGAAGAATACAAAAGGCAAAAACTGTAATTGGTGTTGGCATTTACAACATTAGAGATTCTGTTTTGTCAGAGGACGAACTAAAGGTCCTTGATAAAGGACTCAAATTCGCTCCAGTTCACAATTTTCAGAAATTTGTGAGATCAAACGCAATTTCCTGTCCAAACCGGGTGAATCTTTCCCAGTGCCTGTTAATGTAGATGTTAGAGAGGGGGCCACACAGGATATTCACTCCAATCTAGCCAACAAATCTGTGTTCAATCCACCCAAAAATGATCATAGGCATATTGAGGTTTTTAAAAATATGGTCTCTAGTGATCTAGAGGCGATGAAAATAAAAAAAAGTGAGAGACCCTTACTTTCTGAAATCGGGTATAGCCTCTTTAGAGAAAAATAAAAATGTTGTTGTCCGTCCGGCGGTTAAAGGAGGTGGTTTGGTGGTTATGAACAAAACGTACTACATATATTTCCTACCCAAAGTGCATAAGGACTCACAGAGACCTCCGGGTAGACACATTGTAAATGGGATTGATTCAGTAACTGCCCGATTAGGTCAGTATATTGATTTCTTTCTCAAACCATTAGTCACCAAAACTACTGCATTTTTGAAGGACACAAAACATGCTATCCAGGTCATTGAATCCACGCCTGCCAGTGGCAATACCTTTCTTGTAACGGGGGAGACGTGGGTTTCCCTGTATACCATTATAGGTCACCAAGATGCCCTTCATTCAGTCAAATAGGCCCTTGAGGGATCTGATTTATCTATTACCCATCAGAATTTTCTTCGGGAGGCTCTTGATTTTTGCTTAAGCAAGAACTATTTTTGGTATGACCACAAATTTTTCTTACAAACTCTCGGCGTTGCAGTGGGTACTCGTTTTGCTCGAGTGTAGCCAATATTTTTCTGGCTTTCTGGGAGGAAAAGACCATCTTTAATAATAGGCCCATGGAGTTGAAACAGTACTACAGATATATTGACGACCTTGTCATCATTTGGGAGGGGAATATGATTGGCTTACAACTATTTATGTCCAAACTTAACGGAAATACTAAAAACCTCAAATTATCGTGGAATGTTGATGCTGTTCGCATAGCATTTCTTGATTTAGAGATTTTTAGGGATGGCTCATCTCTCAAAACTAAAAACCACTTTAAAACCACCGATAGAAACAGCTTTATCCCCTTGGGTAGTTGCCACCACCAATCCTGGTTGTGCAACATACCAAGGGGACAATTTATACGCTTGAGACGTAACTGTTCTCTAGAAACAGATTTTCTCGCTCAATCAGATGTTCTGGCCGAGCGTTTTTCAGAAGGGGTATGATAGAAACGCTATCACTAGTGAGATCCAGAATATTGGTAGTATGGATCGCACTACCTTAGTGTTATGCGGCGTACACACGCTCGGACTTTCCAGCGGGATTGTCCGCCGGACCTAGTCCAGCGGACAAACCGCCGGACTTTCCAGCGGAGGTCCGGCTGACAATCCGCGGGAAAAAGTCCACGGGACTTTTGAAATGAACGGACTTGCCAACACACGATCGGAAAGTCCGTTCATTTAGAACGTGACTGCAGGTAGACGGGACTAGCGAAGGCAGTGAATGCCGCCGCGCTAGCCCCATCACCTGGTATGGATTTAAAGGGGATACCTACGCCGAAAAAACGGTGTGGGGGTCCCCCCCAAATCCATCTCAGACCCCTATCCGAGCACGCAGCCCGGCCGGGCCAGGAAAGGGGGTGGGGACGAGCGAGCGACCCCCCCTCCTGAGCCGTACCAGGCCGCGTGCAATAAGGCCGCGTGTAATAAGGGGGCCCCCAGATCCGGCCCCCCACCCTATGTGAATGAGTATGGGGTACGATGTAACCCTACCCATTCACCTAAGGTGTAAAAGTGTAAATAAAAAAACACACAATTTTTTAAAATATTTTATTGCACAGCTCCGGGGTCTTCTTCCGTCTTGGGGGGTCTTCTCGCCGGACTCCTCCACTCTCTTCTGCTCTTTTACCTAGCTCTTTCACGAGTGGAGGAGCCTGGCTTTCCTCTTCGTCGCAGCCGTCGTCGTCTGGGGGTCTCGTTCCGCCTTCGGGGGTCTTGTCCCCACTCTTCGGTTCTTCTTGCCGCTGTCGCCGCCTTCTGCGCCTTCTGCGTCGTCGTCTTCTTCTTCTCCTTCCGATGTTGACTCGTCGCTCTCTCTGGCCGGAATGGCAGAGACACGCGGTTTTGTGACTTACATAGGGACAAGGGGGGGTCACATGCTCATGTCACATGGTGACCCTGCCCCCATATGATGTCACAGTCCATGCATCCTCTGGGACTGTGACATCATAGGGGGGTGGGGTCACCATGTGACATGAGCATGTGACCCCGCCCCTTGTCCCTATATAAGTCACATCACAGCGTGTCTCTGCCATTCCGGCCAGAGAGAGCGACGAGTCAACATCGGAAAAAGAAGAAGAAGAGGAAGAAGAAGGTGGCGCAGAAGGGGGCGACAGCGGCAAGAACAGAAGAGACCCCCGAAGGCGGAACGAGACCCCCAGACGACGACGGCGGCGACGAAGAAGAAAGACGGGCTCCTCCGCTCGTGAAAGAGCTAGGTATAAGAGCAGAAGAGAGCGGAGGAGTCCGGCGAGAAGACCCCCCAAGACGGAAGAAAACCCCCGGAGCAGTGCAATAAAATATTTTAAAAAATTGTGTGTTTTTTTTTATTTACACATTTACACCTTAGGTGAATGGGTAGGGGTACATCGTACCCCATACTCATTCACATAGGGTGGGGGGCCGGGATCTGGGGGCCCCCTTATTAAAGGGGGCTCCCGGATTCCGATAAGCCTCCGCCCGCAGACCCCGACAACCAACGGCCAGGGTTGTCGGGAAGAGGCCCTTGTCCTCATGAACATGGGGACAAGGTGCTTTGGGGTGGGGGGGCGCACGGCCCCCCTTTCCCCAGGGCACCCCCCATGTTGAGGGCACACGGCCTGGTATTGCTCAGGAGGGGGGGCGCTCGCTCGTCCCCACCCCCTTTCCTGTCCGGCCGGGCTGCATGCTCGGATAAGGGTCTGAGATGGATTTGGGGGGACCCCCACGCCGTTTTTTCGGCATAGGGATTCCCCTTTAAATCCATGCCAGGTGACGGGGCTAGCATGGCGGCATTCACTGCCTTCGCTAGTCCCGTCTACCTGCAGTTACGTTGTAAATGAACGGACTTTCCTCCGTGTGCGAGGAAAGTCCGTTCATTTCAAAAGTCCCGCGGACTAGCACACAGACCGCGGGATTGTCCGCCGGACTTCCGAGTCCAGCGGACAATTTTAAGTCTGAACTTAAAACTTAGTCCGCCGGACTTTTGGGAGGAAAAAGTCTGCCGGCGCCCACACACGGGCGGATTGTCCGGCGGACTCCAGTCCGACGGACATTCCCGCGGGAATGTCCGCTCGTGTGTACGCGGCCTTAGACTCTCAGCCTAAAAAAACACAGAAAGCTGGATCTGAATTCAGAATTATCTTGGACTACAACATCCAACATAAAAAATTTGAAAAAAAAAAAAAAAAAAGAAAAGATAATATCTTGGGAAAAGTATTACCCTCTTGCCCAAAGTTCATTTACAAAAAGGCACCAACACTTTTACAAAAAAGACACACCACACTAGGGGCAGACCCCCCAATTTTGAAGGAGAATAAGATTTTTTCTTTCCTTACCGGTTTCTATGCCTGTGGACGTTGCCCCCCTTGTAGACAATGTAAACATAATGTTAAGAGGAGAAAAGATTTCTCCAGTTTCACCACTGGTGTTACATATCCGATCAAAAATTTGATCACTTGTATGTCCTCGAATGTGATTGTGGGAAAAAATATGTTGGGAGGACCTCTAGGGTAGCATAGGGGAGCATGACAATAATATTGAAAAAGGCCTTATAACACACAATGTTTCCAAACATTTTAGGCTACATCATAATAGGGATCCTAAATGCCTTAAATTTTGGGGACTTGAAAGGGTCACTCAACATTGGAGAGGGGGGAACTTTATAAGACAGCTTAGTCGACGTGAATCCTTCTGGATTCATGAGATGCAGGTACTTGTTCCAAGAGGGATGAACGTCGACTTTGACTTAAATTGCTTCATATCAGACAAATAAATTATGGTTTATTTTCTCTTTTTCTCCTTTTTATATTTTTTTTCTTTCTTTTTGCTCAAGACGAGTTAGGAAGGATATATGATAAAATGTTATGATGCTCAACATATGTAATGCATTTAACATTGTGAGTATCCAATGATGGACGCGGGTGACATTACTATCCATTTGTAACATGGGTACAAATAGGTTTTTAACTAATTAACTTTTTATGTATCCTAAAAACATTTTTTTACATATATACTTATTCACATTTATTTTCATTGGCTCTTTTTTAATAATAGCCTATTGACGGTGGTTAATTAATAATATGGTGTCTCATATGTATTACCACTGAACAGATCAATGTAAATGTGTCATTTAAAATTTTTAATTTATATTTTATATGTTCTTTCTGCCTGCTCGGTGTTCCCATGGCGATATGGTGTGAAATTGTGGCAAGGAGGATGTCTGGCGCTTGGATTTCCGCCGCTGACGTGTCTGCGCACACATCACGCCTCTTACAGACTATCCTGGCAGCTATATTTAGATTGCGAGGTGACTAGCTAGCTCCGCCCACCGCTGGCGAAGTCCCAAGGACGTAACGTGCGTATGGGGGAGAAGCTATCGCGTCACCCGCGTCCTATTTATTGCATACAGCAGCTCCACTGCGGTCTTTTTCTTTTTTTTTATTTCAAAGTATTTTATTGAATTTGACAAAATACAAACAACGGTAAATTACAAGGTACAATTAACAGTAGATTCAGGCATCTGCAACAATGGGTAATACATGACTACTAGGTAAGAGAAGCAATTAACCAGGCATCGGTTGCAAGAAGATAAAACGAGATCGTAAGGTCCAATTTATAAAGTGAGGGAGGAGAAGGTCTAATGGGCTATGTAACGAGCGAGGGTTCCCCACTACCAGGCACCCCGAATGGGAGCTGTCTGTGCCCTATAGGGGGAACCCACGACGTCCCACCACCCAGCTATGTGATTGACCAGTATCGGACAAGACCTACTCTGCAAGGTTACCAATAGTCAAGAAGGTACCCATAAGTGTCGACCTGTCATTCAATGCACAAACTGTAAAAAGGGAGTAAAGCCAGGAGCAGAAGGCAGAAAAGTGAGAAGTGAAGGGGGATTGAAGAAGAGAGTACGGGGGTTAAAGAGATGAAAGAGGAGGAGAGATGAGAACAGACAGGAAATTCGGAGCAGCAATTATAGTGATAAGTTTAGGAGATTATGGAGTTAGTGAGCCAAGGATTACCAATGTATATGGCCCAGGGTTCCCAGGTAGATTCAAATTTACGGACCGTGTCAGAGATAATGTTGGCTAGTTTCTCTTGTGAATTATCCAGGACACTTTCTGAATGACTGCCGGGAAGGATATCCTGGGTTTTTTCCAGGACTTGGCTACCGTAAGTTTGGCCCCCAGTAAAATAAATTTAACAAGACTTTGTGTGGCTTTGGATACATTTGGAATATGAGCATTGAGAAGGGCCACCATAGGAGATCTGGGGATCTGGGTTCCTGCAATCCTATCAATCAAGTTAAAAACTTTTCTCCAGAATGGGCGTATTCTGGGACATTCCCACCAAGTATGTGACATGGTCCCAATGAGCCCGCACCCCCTGAAGCACAGTGGACTAGCCGTCGGAAAAAGGAGGTAGTACCATCTGGATATGATTTTCAAGCTAGCTTCAATGAGTGTAGTGTTTAGAATGCTCTTGAAAGAACTAAAGCTTGCGTTCTGCCAGGTCTCCAGTTCCCATTGAAACTGGAAGTCTGCCTGCCAACTTTGCATGTAGGAGGTTTTAGTGGTCGCTGAGGTGAGTGACGAGTAGATTGTCGACACCCCCCCCGCTGATCCATGGACTGACCGCACCATATTTCATATTCCGTAAATCGAGGGGGGAGGGGCTTATTCGTCCAGAGTTTGTGTAAATAATGAGAGATTTGTCTAAATCTGAAATGTTCAGAGGCAGGTAGGTCCAACTGCTTTGAGCAATAGGAGAGAGTAATCGGGCCCGAGGTTGAGAAAAAGTGACCGATTCGGTAAAGCCCCTTATCTAGCCACCATTTAAATGCTTGTATATTTTGTCCAGGGGGAAAATCAGGATTGTGAAACAAGTGGGACAGGGGTTTATAATCAGAGATTAGGTTCGTAGAGGAACGAACCTTGTTCCAGAGGGCAAACATATGCGAGAGGGTAGGGGCCAGAATTGGGGGACGCAATTTCGGGTTCGACCAGAGGAGATAATCCAGGGTATGATGGGGTACTGCTTGCCTTTCTATAAGGACCCAATCCGGCTTCTCGTATTTAGAGTACAGCACGGAGAGTTGGCCAATCCGGGCTGCAAGGTAGTATTTATATAAATGGGGCAATCCCAAACCCCCTTTCTTTCTATGTAGGTACAGTGTGTGTTGCGGAATTCTATAACCTTTTGAGCCCCAAATAAATTTAAGGATCTTGCTTTGGAATGTTTTAATATGATCCCTTTTGATAGGGATTGGTAGAGAACGAAAGAGGTAAAGGAGTCTGGGGAGCAATGTCATTTTCACAGAATTTATCCTCCCGAGCCAAGAGAGATTATGTTTAGACCATGATTGGAGATCCAGCTCCAATTTCCGGTACATGGGAGGGTAATTAGAGCTATAAAGATTCTCTATTTTGGCCGTGAGGTCAATGCCAAGGTATTTAATGGAGGATGTGTTCCAGTGGAACTTAAAGTGTTGTCGTAGGGAATCAACTGTTGAAGGGGGGAGTGACACATTGAGATCGTTAGACTTATTGTAATTTACCCGAAGCCCATATATGTGGGCAAATTCGTCCAGGGAGGCACAGAGGTTTGGTAGGGAAGTCGTCGGGGAGGTGATGAAGAGGAGTATGTCGTCCGCGAAGAGTCCACATTTGTGGATCTGGGATCCACAGCGGACTCCGTGAATGTTGGGATTCTGTCGGATGGATATAGCTAGTGTTTCTATGGCTATAGCGAAGATTAGGGGGGATAATGGACAGCCTTGCCTGGTGCCTGTAGCGATGGAAATAGGTTGGGAATAGTGACCCAGTAGTTTGATTCGGGCGGTGGGGTTGGAGTATAGGGCTTGTATTAGACCCAGGAAGTTCTCGCCAAAGCCCCAGCGTTTCAGGATTTCAAATATATAAGGCCAGGAGACTGAGTCGAAGGCTTTTTGGAGATCTAGGGAAAGAAGCATACCTGGTTGTTTAGGGCCCCCATCCCATCCCGATTGAAGTAAGGAGACTATATCTATGGCTGTCCCGACCTGGTCAGGGCCCTGTCTGCCCGGGATGAACCCCACTTGATCTTTATGTATGTATCTGTGAGCGAAAGAAGCCAGACGGTTCGCTAATATTTTAGTGAGAATTTTCAAGTCACTATTGATAAGCGATATAGGTCTATAATTACTGACCTCCTCCGGATTCTTATCCGGTTTTGGTATGACTGCGATGAAAGCGGAGTTAAGATGGGGATCGAGTGGGGTTCCCTTCACTTTAGAATTAAGAAATTTAGTAAGGTGGGGAATCAGGGTAGAAGGAAATGTTTTGTAATATAAGTTGGGAAGGCCATCCGGGCCTGGTGCCGAGTTAGATTTTAGATTTTTAATGACAGTCTGGACCTCTTCTTCCGAAAAGGATGCTTCCAGTATTTCCTTGTGTTCAACCGAGAGGGAAGGGATAGGGATCCCGTCGAGATAAGTGGAGACAGCAGTCTTGTCAGCTGTGTTTTTAGTACCGTAAAGATTGGAGTAGAAGTCATGAAACACTTTGAGTATTTTAACGGGGTTAGAAGTTCTGCTCTGTCCAGGGATTCTGATTTTGGGCATTACGTAGGAACGAAACCTAGGTGTAAGTCTGGAGGCTAACATGGAACCCAATTTGTCCCCCTGGGTGTAAAATCTGTTCTTACTCCATCAAATTTGTTTTTTGGCTTTTGCAGTCAGCGCCAGGTTAAGTTTGAGTCTGGTTTTGTCAAGTTGGGCCCACAAGGAGGGTGACGGGTGTTTTTTGTGTTGGGAGCTAAGGGAGGTGTATAGGTCGTCAAGTCTTTTAATGTCCGCTGTCCGTTCTTTTTTGATTTGTGTCGTTAATTTAATTATTTCGCCCCTGATAAACGGTTTGTGGGCTGCCCACAGGGTTTCTGCCGAGATCCCTTCGGTGTTGTTAAGTGAGAAATAATCTGTGAGAGAATTCTCCAGCATTTGAACTCTCACCGGATCCGAGAGCAGAGACTCGTTCAATCTCCATTGACCGAATCCCGGCTTCGGGTATCGTCTGTCCATGGATAAAGTAACAATGGCATGGTCTGAAAGAACGGTGTCAGTGATTCTCGAGGAAGTAATTCGGGGGAGAGTACGGGTCTGGATCAGGAGGTGGTCAATCCTGGCGTATAGGTTATGAGGAGTGGAAAAGTGGGAGTAGTCTCTCTTTCCAGGGTTGAGTTCCCTCCAGACATCCGCTAAGCCCTGAGCATGTAAAAGTTTGGCTATCTTGAGGCTTTCCCTAGAGGGCCTAGTAAGTTGGGAGGAAGGGGGTTTGGATCTATCCAGAGACTGGTCGAAAGCGGAATTAGAGTCCCCCCCGAATATGACCGCACCTTCCAGGAGTGGAGATAGAGAGTCAAGCATACGTTTGAAGAAGGCTGCTTGCCCCTTGTTGGGCGTGTAATATGAGATGAAGGATAAGAGTTCCTCCCTAATGGTCCCTTTCACAAGGATATATCTGCCCTCGGGGGCCTTCATTTCTGAGGTCAAGGAAAAGTTACAGCTTTTGGCAAAAGCAATAGCAACCCCTTTAGTCTTGTTTTCTGCGTTTGCCAAAAAGAAAGTGGGGAAGTGGGCATGAAGGAATTTGGGGCTATACCGAATCGGGAGGTGTGTTTCCTGAAGCATGACAATATCAAGCCTGGAAGATTTATATGTATTGAACAACTTCTTTCGTTTCGTGGGGGAGTTCATACCCTGCACATTGTGGGTGGCTATGTTCAATTTGTTCAGTGTGCGGTCAGCCATGGAGACTATAGGGGGGGAAGTGCAAAAATCTACCATCACTTACCTTGATGAGTTCCGTCCCGTAGTGGGTGTGAGGATAGACATCTGAACCACGGCTTATAGATGATACTGGATGTGCTTCTCGTGGGAACATGTTCACTAGAAAAAGAACATAGGTTAATTGCTGCTCCGAAAGAAAGAGAGGGGAAGAGGAAAGAGGAGAAGGGAAAGAAAAGAGGCCTAGCGCGCTCTCATCTGGTGACAGAGAGGACCAGATGGAGAGGCCAGACCGAATGTTCACCCTGCGCTTAGAAGCACGGGGATCCAAAAAAGAAAAAAAATTCTCCATGCCAAACTTGGCCTGGAGATCCTAACCCTACGAGTCCGGAAGGGAGTCAGAGGGATAGGAGGAGGCGCATGTGTACCACCCCAGACCCGGGCCTAACGGGTCTGAGTGAGATGAAAAACAATAAACATAAATTGAAACCAGTCCTGACCGCGGTCTTTTTCTATGCAATAGTTTCTTGTTTGCAATTTGTTATTTTTATCTTGCGCTACAGTGTTTCTCTGCATCATCCTGAGACACAGAGGCTTGCATGCCTCAGAGAGTACACACATTGCGCTGCTCATATGTGAGCAATTTTTTTACTTTGTTTTTAAAGCAGAGTTCCACCCTAAAGTGGAACTTCCGCTTATCGGATTCCCCCCCCCTCCGGTGCCACAATTGGCACCTTTCAGGGGGGAGGGGGGTGCAGATACCTGTATACAGGTATCTGCACCCACTTCCATGACGAATTATCCGGGGTGCCCCGTTGTGTCTTGGGAAACACAGTTCCCAGGACACAGCGGGGACCAATAGAGGCGCGCAGCGTGACTCGCGCATGCGCAGTAAGGAACCGGGCAGTGAAGACGTTGCGTCTTCACTTCCTGATTCCCTGACAGAGGATGCCGGCGGGGCAGCGAGAGACGAGCGGTCTCTTGTCACATTCTGCCTACACCGCTGGAACCAGGAACAGGTAAGTGTCCATTTATTAAAAGTCAGCAGCTGCAGTATTTGTAGCTGCTGACTTTTAATATTTTTTGTGCAGGTGCAGCTCCACTTTAAATAAAAGAGTATTACAGTGTACACTTAGATTGCATCCCTTTTTTTATTCTAGGGAACATATCTGCATGATGACATCTTGCTTGAAGCTGCATCTTCAACCCTAAGATATCCCTGGTTTCCTGACCGACCAGCTTCAGATTGAGTCTTGGATGGGATTGGAGTCTTATGTACATCCCTGATTGGGTCCATGCGTATTTATATATATCACGCCTCTGATGATATCCCCATAGGATGAAACATGTCAGGCGGGCTGATGCAAGTACGCTGAACTGTTGTTTTTATACATGCCCTGATGTCTTCACTTTGATGTAAGTAGACTACATACAATAAAACTTTGAGTTTATCCTTACGGGCTTCACTATTGTGGTTGTTTTCCTTCCTTTACCCCGATGGAGACTCTTTTAGCACATTATATTGATCTGGCTCTGTGAATCCTGTTACCAACAACCTATTGATGAAAACTGGATCTGGTCTTGCTTTATCGCATCCATCAAGTTTTACCACCAACCTCTGGCATTATATGATAACATCGCTCATTTATCACATCTTTCTGGTAAGCAGATCGAGATCACATGAGTGTGGAGTGTTCTTTTTGGTTTCGTGCACTGAACTTTGGTGGAAGATTTTTTTCTATATCATCAATTATGTTGTCGTTTATTTGATTGACGGACTTTCACTTTTTTGATCATTATTCACTTTATATCTCTATTTGTTTATAGCGCCACACTTTGGACTTTATATTTTACTAGTTTGCTTATCAACAGACTGTGTTGGCTGCCATTTCACCCCCCCCCTTTTTTTATTGTAATTAGCGCAGATATTTTGTTCACCCTGGTTTCGTATTTATATATAACACCTGGTAAGAGTATCTTCTCCGTATGGTGGAGGATTTATCACTGTTTCATGATTTAAAGTCACCGGGTGTTCTCATCCACATCACTTCACATTTTCCGGACATGAACTTTTATGTTATTTAATTATTTAATTATTGTTTGCTCTGCACATTTCTCTTTTTATATGCTACAGGTAAGCCTATATTAAGGCTTACCTGTAGCTACCCTGGATATCTCCTAAACCTGTACTGTTTAGGAGATATCCCCCTGTGTCTGCATGTGTCAAAGTTATCGGCACATGCGCACTGAAGCAATGGCACGTTGTGCCGTTGCTTCAGTTAAAATCGCAGGAGTGACGCGGGAGAAGTGCAGCATGCACGGGAGTGACGTCATCGCAGCTCGGGCCAATCACTGCGCCAGAGCCGCGATACCCGGAAGTAAGCTCTGGGAGAGATGTCCACGGCTGGAGGGGGGACAGAGGATGGCTGCGGGGGCTTTGATGTAAGGTAAGTAATACATAATGAGCTAGTATGCTATGCATACTAGCTCATTATGCCTTTGTCTTTCAAGTTTTTTTTCTTTTTAAGGGTTTACAACCACTTTAATATGCTCTTAAAGCAAACCCATCTCTCCTCCGTGTTCTTTGTTCCTAAGATTTTATCCCAATTTATATCTTCTAGCAAGGTTCGTAGTTTAGGGAAGTTTTCTCTTTTGAAATTCAATGTCTTTGTATCCCCCTCATGTATTCTATTTGTGTGATTTATACTGAAGCTAACTGACCTCTTTCCTAAATTGCTCCTTTCCACATCCTTTGGTATTGAACTGTTTTTTTTTTTTTTTAACTTTGTTTTATAAATCCTATAGAGCATCTAAAAATAGGGAAGACCAATTGTTATAGACAAGTACCTATATAGACAAATTATATTCAATTTGATTATTATATTAAGTATATATTTTTTTAAGCATTCTTTTTTAATATATTTTGAAATTAATTATACTTATCACTAAATGAAACAAAATGACTGTTTGTGCAGCTATTAGTAAAATAAAAAAAAACGAATTGACATATAACATAAAAAGGCGTTGCAGGAAACCCTCAAATTAGTCCAATTTCTTTTCAATAACACTGGTCTTATAGAAAAACACATGTCTTACAAAGAAACAAATATTACTTCAGGGCCAACAAGGTAAAATACTAATAAAAGAGAACATATTTAATTAAAACAAAGCGTAAGTAAACATGATAAAGTGATTCACTAAAGGAGACTTGAAACTAGACACGGAATGAACATTGCACACAGACTGCAGGCAAAGTGTTTCATTTAATATCCTCACTTTTCCCATTATGTCCCATTAATCTCTCATCAATAAAATCAGCCTTGCTAAAAAAATAGTCACTAAGTATAACCCAGTTGAGCCTCTGTGTCACACAAATAATACTCACAAGACACTCAAGTTAGAAGAGGTTATAATAGTTAAAGCTAGACCTGAAAATTGAGTAGGGGTAATAAAACACAGTAGCACTGTTAAGGTGTTTGGTATCAGAGGAATATGATAATAAAAAGAAAGCTTTGTTATTGGTACTTTAGGCTCAGTACATAACTCCTGAAATGAATTAATGAAGCCGGCCATAAATGGATTAAAATTTGGCCGGTTAGGCAGGGAACAGCCAAATTTGTGATACCTCTATGAGCAGACTGGTTGTACAGAAGTCAGTCTCTCAATCTACTTCTAAATAACCAGCCTGTCAGTTTTCTTTTTTTGTTTGCTTAATCAGTGCCACAGGCTATAGCTGGCAACACTTGACAACACTGTTCATTGTGTTCTAATGGCAGGGAAGGCTCTCCACTGTGAGAACACAATAGCACAGCAGAAGAAAATTAGCACATTTTTTTCTGTTCAACCTACAGGTTTAACAAAAAAAAAAAAAAAGAATATGAAAAATATGAAAAGAAATGTCTGGCATGTCTTAGTATTCTGATATTCTGATATTCTGATGATACAAAATAACAAACAAACAAAAAAAAGTTAAAGCTAAATTTTAGGTATGTTAGTTCTCCAGTTTCTCCAGTTTGGATCAATGTAAGTATGTACTGTATGTGCCATATCTGGGGGTTAACTGTGGAAGCTGGAAATCACTGTTTTAGGCACTGCTACTATAGTAATTGCTATTGCTAGTAATTGCTGCTAGCTTCTGGGTGCTGTGCCTAGAAGCTGCTCTGCTGCTTACGTTCCGTAAGTGAACACTTTGCATTAATTAAGGAATGCAAATTGTTCTCTGAATGGTACTATTGAGAAACCTCCTTTGTTCAACAGGAGGTCGCTCAATAATCATGAGTACCATTCAGAGAACAATTTGCATTTCTCAATAAATGCAAAGTGTTTGCTGATTGGATGAGATGGACATTGTGACATGGAGATTGTGACATTACCACCCAAGGTTCCCAACTTGCCCTATCAGAAATTGCTTTGCATTCATTGAGGAAATGTAAAATGTTCCATAAAAGGCACCAGAGGGACACTTTCAAGAATGTTAATAGAAGGGATTTACTAAAACTGGAGCACAGGGAATCTGGCGAAGCTGTGCAAAGAAACCAATCAGCTACTAGGTGTCAATGCCAAAGCTTCATTGAACAAGCTGAATTTAGCAGCTGAATTGTTTTAGTAAATCTCTTCCAATGTCTATTCTCTAGCAAGACAAAACAGACATGTCCAAAAATATAGCAATGCATTTGCCAAATATCACAGCAAAAATTACTTTAAACTGTAACTAAAGGCACAACTTTTCCCCCCTGTTGGCTAGAGTAAGGGAGGGTTAGAACCCCATTGTTTTTTTTTTTGCCATTTGTGTACCATTGGGGAGATTTCCCTTCTGCTAGAGTTCCTATGTCAACCCGGAATGTGGGATTTCTTTTCCCTTTCACTTTTTCAATGATAAGGAGAAACAGTAGAATAAGAGAGTGAATCCCTCTATCATAGGAAACAGACAGCAATAAAAAAATACAGTTGTTCTAATCCCTCTCCGCTGTATACATCTCAGTGGATATGATGTCATACTATAAAATACCGATTGAATATCTCCCTGATGAAGTCATGTGTCCTGGTGCCGAAACACATAGGGACGGTGCTACTCTGGATGAGAAAATAAATACTAAAAGAGTATAAATAGTGCGCAATATCAACCTTAATCTATTTAGATCAATAAGGTGATGTTAAAAGAATAAATATGGCAAGTGACGTGATAAAATAATACTATATAATCTAATACAATATATAAGTGCTTGCGTGACAATCCCAAGTGCAAAATAATAAATGCTTCACGTTACAATGAGGTTGTAACAATTTTATAAATAAATAAATACACAATGTGTTCCAAAATAAATAAATAAAGTGCTTCAAGTATGAGTAAAATAAAGTAATCCTTAATGTGCTACAATATTTCAAAAAATATCCTGTGTATGCTGATAATACATATGGGGATATATAAATCCCAAAACCATTACAGGAAAAAACCTGATATACTGGCCAATTAATTAATAGGTTGATCCCTTAATTGATACCAATCCACCGATAGCAATAAATAACTAAACAAAATCACTGGTAAATCCTCAAATCCACCAATTGTAAAAAAAATCCGGGAGACATATAAAAATATAAGGAATAAATAAAAAAGACTTCCCTTAATGTGGGCTGTCAGCCCTTCTCCTCCTCACTGTGCTTTGCAGCGTCACTCGGGCTCCTCCTCCCTACGCGTATCGCCACAGGTCACGTGACTTTCTCAAGGGAAACAACTCTGGATGAGGTCATTACTCATACTAGCACAAATGTTCACGAAAAGCAGGTTTGCGGCAGGTCCAATTCATTTAATGGCAGGCGAACATTGAAAACCTCCAGGTCATATTTGCAGCCACAAAATACTTACTAGCTGTGCACACATAGTCCCACCACATGGACACTGACATACCAGTAGTATTAAGTGAATCTGTGATCGACAACGACAAGCATTCTATTTTTTATCTGTGAAATGTTGTCAATTCAGGAGCGCATGAAGGCCATGGAGGAGAGGCAAGGCTAGGCCAGGCTATGAAGGGGTGCAGGAGATGATCCTGCTTTAGGAAAAGTTGCCAAAAAATTTTTTTTAGAAGTTATTGTAGCGGGTATCCTAAATTTAGGGGTGACCTGAGCAATAGTTGGCTCGGGTCTTCTAATTGTTTGGACTCTGCCTTGCTGCTGTTTCACCTGGCATGCAGTTCCCCTTAGGTGTATAGAAGTAGAAATGCATTATACTATGCTTTCTATATTTGAAAGTATTTTATACGTGTATTACACACCTATATACTGCACACCAAATAGTACACCTATACCAGTCCTTAAAAGGACTTTTGTGGACCGATATTCGTTAGCGATTTGTGTCGCTACAGTCTGTCCCTGCGACACACAGCAACCTCTCCCTACACTGACAAAAGAGCTGCAGAACCGATTAGCAGTCACATTGCTGCACAGTAGAAATGCACTATAATATGCTTTCTATATTTGAAAGTATATTATAAGTGTATTACATCCCTATATACTGCACACCAAATAGTACACCTATACCATTCCTTAAAAGGACTTTTGTGGACCTATATTCGTTAGCAATTTGTGTCGCTACAATCTGTCCCTGCGACACACAGCAACCTCTCCCTACACTGACAAAAGAGCTGCAGAACTGCTCAGCAGTCACAATGCTGCACAGTAGAAATGCACTATAATATGCTTTCTATATTTGAAAGTATATTATAAGTGTATTACACCCCTATATACTGTACACTAGGGATGAGCCGAACACCCCCGTTTTTTTTGTTTTTTTTCGTTATTTTCGTTCGTTTGTTTTCGTACGAATGAACGAATCATTCGAATCGAACGAATCCAAAAAACAACGAAAATCCGAAAAAAACAAATTAGAAACAACGAATGTACTAATGAAGAAAATCCGAAAAACTAAAACAGGAACAACGAAAATGAACGAAAAAATTTGTACATTCGTAACTTTTTTTTTTTTGTTGAATTGGTAATTTTCCGTGTCCCTTACAATGGTGCTGCTTAACGTGCTTCGAATAGATTGAACGAAAAAAATCGTACATTCGTAACTTTTTTTTTCGATTCGTAACTTTTTTTTTTGATTCGTAACTTTTTGATTCGTAAATTATTAAAATGTAATAATAGCATACACATTACATAAAATTATGAATTATGCTCTGATTACGAATCTACGAATGTTACGAATGTACGAATAAATACGAATGCGTCCGAATTTTCGAATAAACGAAAATTAAACTAACGAAAAAACGAATCAACGAAAAAATAACTCTTACGAATGTACGAATCGTTACGAATACGAACACAGATGACTTACGAATGTACGAATCGTTACGAATACGAACACCGACGACTTACGAATGTACGAATCGTTACGAATCGACAGAAACGAAAAAAACGAAACGAAAATAAACAAATTTTTTTGTTGTGCACATGTCTAGTTCGCACCAGAACCCACGAACGTGACCTAAAGTCCGCGCGAGCATGCGAACGTTCGAAATCAAAAGTGGTAATTTTAAAGGCTAATATGCATGTTATTGTCATAAAAAGTGTTTGGGGACCTGGGTCCTGCCCCAGGGGACATGTATCAATTTTTTTTTAAAAACGGACGTTTTTTCAGGAGCAGTGACTTTAATAATGCTTAAAGTGAAACAATAAAAGTGTAATATTCCTTTAAATTTCGTACCTGGGGGGTGTCTATAGTATGTCTGTGAAGGGGCGCATGTTTCCTGTGCTTAGAACTGTCCCTGCACAAAGTGTAATTTTTGCAGGAAAAAAAGCTATTTAAAATCACTCGCGGCTAATGAATTGACGGGTCCCGTAACACAGAGAACAGTCATTTATTAAAAGTCATTGATAAAAAAAAAAATAATTGATAAAAAAATAAAAATAAAAAAAAAAAAGCGTAGGGGGTCCCCCCAAACTCAATAACCAGGCCCTTTAGGTCTGCTATGGATATTAAGGGGAACCCCAGCCAAAAAAAATGGCGTGGGGTCCCCCTCAAAATCCATACCAGACCCTTGAGGTCTGGGATGGATTTTAAGGGGAACCCCGGCCAAAAAAATATGGCGTGGGGTCCCCCTCAAAATCCATACCAGACCCTTATCCGAACACGCAACCTGGCAGGCCGCAGGAAAAGAGGGGGGGACGAGAGCGCCCCCCCTCCCGCCTGAACCGTACCAGGCCACATGCCCTCAACATTGGGAGGATGCTTTGGGGGTCTAAGACCCCCAAAGCACCTTGTCCCCATGTTGATGAGGACAAGGGCCTCATCCCCACAACCGTGCCCGGTGGTTGTGGGGGTCTGCGGGCGGGGGGCTTATCGGAATCTGGAAGCCCCCTTTAACAAGGGGACCCCCAGATCCCGCCCCCCCCCCTGTGTGAAAAGGTAAGGGGGTACAAAAGTACCCCTACCATTTCACCAAAAAAGTGTCAAAAATTGTAAAAATGACAGGAGACGGTCTTTGACAATTCCTTTATTAAAATCTTCTTTCTTCATCCTTCGGTTTCTTCATCTTCTCCTTCCGTCATCTTCTTCCAACTTCTTCCATCTTCTTCTTCCTCCGATCCGCTTCTTCTTGCGCTGGTCTTCTCGTCCTTCTCGTCCGGCATCTTCTTCCGTCGGCGTCGGCGTCGGTGTCGGTGTCTCTTCTTGGGCCGCTCCACGCAATGGGAGGCTCCCGCTATGTGAGGCTCCGCTCCGTCTGACAGGTCTTTTATAATGGAGGGCACCTGGTGACCCCGCCCCCTCTGACGCATGGGCACGCAACCTGGCAGGCCGCAGGAAAAGAGGGGGGGACGAGAGCGCCCCCCCCCCCCTCCCTCCTGAACCGTACCAGGCCACATGCCCTCAACATTGGGAGGGTGCTTTGTTGATGTTGATGATGAGGACAAGGGCCTCGTCCCCACAACCCTGGCCATTAGTTGTGGGGGTCTGCGGGCGGGGGGCTTATCGAAATCTGGAAGCCCCCTTTAACAAGGGGACCCCCAGATCCCCCCCCTGTGTGAAATGGTAAGGGGTACAAAAGTACCCCTACCATTTCACCAAAAAAGTGTCAAAAATTGTAAAAATGACAGGAGACAGCCTTTGACAATTCCTTTATTAAAATCTTCTTTCTTCTGGTCTTCCTTCTTCCTTTCTTCATCTTTCGGTTTCTTCATCTTCTCCTTCCTGCATCTTCTTCCATCTTCTTCCATCATCTTCTTCCTCCGATCCGCTTCTTCTTGCTCTGGTCTTCTCGTCCGGCATCTTCTTCCACGGCGTCCGGGTCTCTTCTTGGGCCGCTCCGCGCAATAGGAGGCTCCCGCTGTGTGAGGCTTCGCTGCGTCTAACAGGTCTTTTATAACGGAGGGCGGGTCCACCTGGTGCCCCCACCCCCCTCTGATGTCATGGGGAAAGCCATAGAGAATTCCCCATGACAGGGGCCTTTTATAATGTGGGGCGTGTACTAAACCCCCTGAGCTATAATTGGCCACAGGCATCCTGCCTGTGGCCAATTATTGCTCTCCTCGCCGCTGGCTCTTTGATTGGCCAAGCATGCGGGTCACAGTGCATGCTTGGCCGATCATCAGCCAGCAATGCACTGCGACTGGCGCAGTGCATTGCGGGCCGCTCGCATCACACGAATTTAATGCGAGCGGCCCAAATAGTTCTGGGCTCGCCGAGCGGGCGAACGCCCGATGTTCGATTCGAACATGGGTTCGAATCAAATACCGGGCTCATCCCTACTTTACACCTATACCAGTCCTTAAAAGGACTTTTGTGGACCTAATAGCTAGTGATTACAGACTGTCCCTGCTCCAGACAGCAACCTCTCCCTAGTCCCTACACTGACAAAAGACAGCTGCAGAATCGCTTAGCACTGCAGTCACAATGCTGCACAATAGAAATGAACTATAATATGCTTTCTATATTTGAAAGTATATTATACGTGTATTACACCCCTATGTACTGTACACCTATACCAGTCCTTAAAAGGACTTTTGTGGACCTAATAGCTAGTGATTACAGACTGTCCCTGCTCCACACAGCATCCTCTCCCTACACTGACAAAATACAGAATGTAAAATGTCAGCCAGATCAGGTCTATTTATAAGGTAGGGGGTATGTCCATGTTCTGAAATGTCTCAATTGGCTGTCCTGTACCACATGATGGATGTGTCATGGGTCAAAGTTCTTCACAATGTAAAAGAATATGGTGGCCGCGAACAGCGTCATATGTCCGCCGGTTTGGGGAATAGCGAACGCGCAAAGTTCGCCGCAAACCGACGTGGGGCGAACCGCAAGGCCATCTCTAGTGGAGGTTGCCTTAAGGGGAAGTACCATAAACTATTCCACTGAAGATCTGAATTGCCAGAGGTGTTTAGAGTATCTAGTATCTGTCCTGTTTGGGACACAAGCATTTTTGTCTATACATGGCATGTACAGTCCTACACTTCAGGTGGGGACACATTTGATGGTGGTGGTTATACTTACAAGAAGATTCCTACTATAAGTACAACTAGTAGTGGTGAATTTATTTAGCAAAAAAAAAAAAAAAAACTCACTGTACATATAGCTTCTTGGAAATAAAGACACTGATTTAAATTCACACAAAGTTTGATTTCATTGGTTTCATTGATTTTATTGCTTGTGTATTTTGAGTATGCATAGTTACATGCGTTTAAATCATAAGAAAGTTTAAGCGCTGTACCTTTTGTGTTTAAATTGACCAAAGATGAGAGGTTGATTTAAAAATACCATACATAAAAATGCAATGTTAATCTGGTTCTTTTCACATTCTCTTTGCCATTGTTGTCCATCCTTTGTTTGAATTTCAACAACAATTTTAAAATGTAAAAATGTCAGCTTTTTATGTACTATATACACAGAGATGTGTATATATATATATATATATATATATATATATATATATATATATATATATATATATACAGTGTGTGAAAACATCTACACTATGTAAATGAATAATACTAATACCAGTAAAAGTGAGATATTCAACATTCAGCTGATATACTGTACATGTAATGTAATTAGAAATATTGAAGGTAAAACAGAATCATAAGTAGTTACTGAAAGGTTAATATTAGCAACATCTGCATTCTGAGTGCACTGTAACTGTGCTTCTCATGTCCTGAGGGGTAATAGTCTTAGCATCAGTGCATATGTAATTAATTAATTTGTATGCCACTGGTTTAATCTTTAGCAGGAGCTGAGCAAATTTACATAACTAACAGGGACTATGTAAACAAGACATGTTCAATCCTTGAAGTGGAACATGTATTTTTTTAATCTTGTAATTTGAACAGTTCCTAATAGTTTTATTTTATACTTCGGCACAGTCATTTCATCTGACTTCTCATTAAAGAAAACCAGTGATCAGTTGTAAATTAATGCAAAAGGTCTCAAATGTGCCTTGTAAATCAAGTTTGACTGCTAGCTTCGCCAAATATAAATGTAAATAGGTAAGTGCGCAAGAATGTGTTAAAATGAAATTTATGAAATATGACATTTCCTCTCTTTTACCTTAATTATATTAGGATCCACCAATAACCAATTCCTGATTAAGTATTTACTCCAAATATATGTCCATTCACTTACAATTTTTAGTCTTCTAAGCTGTTTTCTCCAGAGAGTGTTGCTTTCCTGAACTTTTGGTTGGGCATTTCACATTAATCACATGACGCAAAGGCCTCATGAAAAGACAGCACAGTCTTGGGATCCGCTGTTAATCTATTCCCTTTCTCTACTGGGGTGCTGTCTAAGGATGTCAGGGGTTCCGCAGCATCCTGGTAGAGAAAGGCATTGAGACCAAGCTCCTGCTCCTCAGCCAAACTGTGCATTGGCACAAAGGGAGCTTAGCAGACTGTGAATGCACTTAGGAAAGTGAAAGCAAACTAAGGTGTCTTGCCGAGTGTTTGCTTGTGCTCTCTGCATGTTCCTGCTCTCTATATATGTGTGTGTGTATGTATTTATATAAGTATGTGTGTATGAATGATCCTTTTAATCCAGTCCCCAAATCCTGTATGATCAGAACTGCATTTTTAGTACTGCTCCTGAAGAGGTGATATGTTGCCTCCTAATCGCCTGTTTTAACCCCCTAAATGCAGCATCACCACGCCACATCCGCACACAATGTACGCAGTTGCAAGCAGTTGCAGCACAGCCTGATTCACCTGGTGGTATATTCCATCAGTGGCCACAGCATGTGTACACCCATGGATGGTGTCTCTACAGCAAAAGGGGAGCAGCTAGGGAATAGTAAAAATGGACCAACTGTGTGGTTTTACCTGCCCCAAGCATCATGTAAATGAGCCCTTGGTTTACATCTTTGTGGCTTTGTGCTGCATGTAGGGTAGCCGATTCCTCTCAATTAGTTTCCCTACCCACAGAAACATAGGTAAAGGAGTCCACCACCCTTTTGTTAAAATTGCTCCACACTAAAAATGCATGGGGGTACCATTAAAAAGTAATGGCACCCCTGTGTATCTGCTAAAGAGCAGCGCATTCGTCTGATAGGACGTAGGGAAAATGTGTGATTCTGGGCGTGTTCCGTGACAGGTAGTAAAGTTAACCAATCCTTATGGCCTGAACACACGCTCAGATTTTCCGATGACTAGTTCCGTCAGATCATTTCCGTCAGAATTTGTCGGATGCTGGTGTTGCGTACACACGGTCGGACAACGTTGTCGGAATTTCCGGTCTTCAAGAACGTTGTGACGTAAGTCATCTTCCACGAGACTAGAAAAGGGAAGTTCAGCACCACGTCCGGCACCCGTTGGGCTCCTTCTGCTGATTCCAGGTTTACGCGAGTTAGTAGAAGTTTGGGGACTTACGATTCGCGCTTCTCAGTTTTCTGACTCAGATCGTTACTGCTCTTCAGTTTGTGCTTGTCGTGCGTATCTGTTTTTTAGTGCGTGTAGTCAGTTCGCATTTGATGGTCATTGCGGCCTATATCTTGATATAGGACGCTTTGATTTACACTGCTTATTGTCTGCTCGTTTCTGGTATTCATTTCGTTCTTTCAGGCCTTGCTTTTTATCGGTGCTTTCTGTTTGTCCGTTCTGACCAGCCAACCGTTTGTGAGCGATGTTTCCCATACGTACTCGTCGCCGAGTTCGTGCTGTACGCGGACTTGGTGTCGGGCTTTTAGCTTTGAGCCAAGACCCGTCCATGAACAGAGCGAGGAGGAGTATGTGGACCAAGAATTGGTTGCTTCAGCGTGATCAATTCTCGCACATGCCTTTGCTTCGCGAGATCCGGGAGAATAATCCTGATGATTTTAGGAACTTTCTCCGGATGACGGACCCCGTTTTCACCGTCTTTTGGCTTTGCTGACCCCTTTTATCAGCCGGCAGGATACCTGCATGAGACAAGCCATCACTCCGGAGCAGAGGCTTGTTGCCACGTTGAGGTACTTGGCGACAGGGAGAAGCCTTCAGGATCTGAAGTTCTCCACAGGTATTCCACAGGTTCTCCACAGGTATTCCCCAGGCTCTGGGAATCATTATTCCAGAGACCTGTTCTGCTATAATCCAGGTCCTGCAGGAGGACTATATTAAGGTAACATTTCTCCTTTACTATTCCCTTCTATGTATGCTCTGTTTGCTAATGACTTGTATTTTTGACCTCCTTCTCTAATTACCATGATTGCAATATGCTCTAATATGCTGTGCCCCTTTTCTCCTTCATGCATTTTTCCCTTCACTTACCTCCCCAGCATTCTCTTCTGGCCCAATAGACACCTATGGCCTAGTCACTTAAGCAATGTATTTTGTCTGCTGCATAGTACTGTTTTCCCCCAAACAACCCCTAAAATATGCACCAATGTTTGCTGTGTGTTTTACTTCATGCAGAGCCCCTTTGTTTTTTGTTTTTGTTTTTTTTGGGGGGTGCCAAACTCATTAGGAACCCCCTCCCCAACCGCTCTGTCAGATGCTACCAATCCTCTATCTGCTGGCTTTGCCAAGGTCAATACACACTATATACCTACCTCTTTATAGTGGTCATATTTAGGGATGAATTCAGCAAAGCATGTAGTGCAAGGGGCTGGCTCAATACTTTCCATTTGCTTTTTTTTTTTGGGTATTTCCCTCCTATTAGCTTGCTAGGTAATTGCAGAATGTCAAAATTTGCTTCCCTTTTTTTGTTGGGGGGGGGGGGGGGGGGATTAGGAAGGTTCTTTTATCTTTCCTGTGGGCTGCCAATAGTGTTAAGTAAGGAGGGTCTGGCCAAACTAGCACACATTATTGAGCCATTTGGCAATCAATGAAGTGCAGAGGGTTACCTGTCCAATCCCCCCCCCCAAACCCCTAGTTATTGTCAATGACCCATCAGAAGTGGGGGGGATTAATGGGGGGTGAGTAATCTGCTAGGGGGACCTTCTACTTTGGGGTGCAAATACTTTCAAGGTTACAATTTAAAAGTCTGATCTTGTTCCAAGATGTTTAGTGTCTAATCTGCATGCAATGTTTATGTGCAAAGTGACTAATTTTTTTTTCTTGTTTCACTCCACAGTTCCCTTCCACGCCACAGGAATGGCAGACTGTGGCCTCCCACTTTGCCAGCCGTTGGGACTTTCCTAACTGCGGAGGTGCAATTGATGGGAAACACCTCCGCATCGTCCCACCCCCCAACTAGGGATCATACTATTATAATTACAAGGGGTTTAATAGTGTAGTGATGTTGGCGGTGGTGTCAGCGACATACGAGTTTTTGTATGTGGACGTGGGGATGAATGGCCGAATCTCGGATGGTGGTGCCATTGCGCACACGGAGTTCTACTGGCGTCTCCAGAGTGGCAGTCTGTGCTTGCCACCTCCAGAGGAGAATGCTGAAGGACTCCCCTTCGTCTTTGTCGCAGATGAAGCGTTTGCGCTGACCACCCATCTGATGAGGCCCTTCCCGATGAGGACCCTCACCCCAGACCAGAGGGTCTTCAATTACAGGCTGTCGAGAGCCCGCAGAGTGCTGGAGAACACCTTCGGGATCCTGGCCAGCCGCTTCCGCCTGTTTTTGACGGCTATTAACTTGGCGGAATACAAGCTCAACCATATAGTTCTTTCCTGCTGCATATTGCACAACTTCCTCAAAAGACATAGCAGCAACTATGTGGTGCCCATTGGCCCAGATGTGGACGGGCCTTCCAATGCCGACCTCACAGCCCTTCAAGCGGCACGTCCAGGCTTGCCCCCTCTAAATGCCCGCGAGGTCCGCGAGCAATATATGGACTACTTTGTGGGTAGGGGGGCCATTGCTCTGCCTGACGCTGTGTGAGAGGCATTTTTTATTAAATATATTTTTTAACCAGACCTATGATTTCTTGTCATTTCCTGCTTGTGTTTCTTGTAGGTGTATTCTAGCTTATTTGTCTTTTAAATTTTGGCCCCTTATCTTCAACAGTGGGAATACACTTTCTGGGCAAAAGGAGGTAACAGTCTCTTCTTCCCAAAAATAATCTTCTCATGTTGTGTGTGTGATACCTAATCTTTTGTCTAGAGAAGGTGTGTAGTGCATAACTGACACCCAAAATACTCCTTTTCATCAGCATGACAGAAATGTGTGTATTCCCAAAAATGGTGTGCTACGTGTTTTATTACAAAGCACTGTGGGTGTCATTTACATAAGCCAAATCCACTATGCACTACAAGTGCACTGCAAAAGTGCCCTGGAAAATACACTTGCGGTGCAAACTGGAATAGCCTTTAGTAAATAACACCCATTGCCCCCCAAATCCTTTACTTTTGCCATAAATAATGCTTTTGTGTTTTTAAATAAGGAAGCCACACATTTTTGAGATGTAAAAATTTTACTTACAACACATTCACAAGTGCCTTTCAAAACTTCTTGGCAAAACTGACAAGATCTTGGTTCTTTCGAACATTGTTTACTAACATTCCGCATTTGGTAAAACCAGGCATGGAGCAAAACATAACAGACTGAACATAGGAACTTGCAAAGTTCAACTTTCAAAAGTGAAGACAAGATCAGACATGACTATATGTTCAAAGTGTGTTTGATCTTGCCTTCATCACATGGGGTGTCACCCCTGGAAACTTTAAATTTAGAACATGCACACAATTTGGGGATCAAAATGGGCATTTGATGGTAAAACACATGCCTAGAATGTTCAAATGTGCAATTTCCCATCATGGGGATCAATGGACGTGTTTTGGGGGTGCAACCCCTTCACCTCACCCACTTTAGTAGTTAGTAAAGTGGTTGCACCCCCAAAACGTTGTCATTCATCCACCATGATGGGAGCTAGCACATGTTGACACAATGTGTGCATCTTCCAAATTTGCCACAGTTATTAAGTTTAAAATGTTGTCAGAAACAGCCACAAATGTGTGATAATTACTTTGTGCGTTTTCAGATTTTCCCTAAAACATCAATGATGTTCTTCAATTTTTGTTGAACATCATTGATGTTTTTCTTGATCTCATCTAGATCTCGATTGCACACCATTATCTCCCCGATGAGTACGTGTGCACTTTCAGTGGTAAAGTGCGATTCTTCTTCCACAACATCCACATCACCTAAAAACACAAAAAAACAAAACAAAATGGCTATTGTAAAAGAGGCAGGCATACATTGATTAGCTTACCAGTAGCTGTGTTCTCCCACACTCACCTGTTGTGGTGACAAGTTCTCCAAGTTCGATGATCTCTCCTTCCTCCTCCTCCTCCGCTTCTGGCATTTCCCCTTCTTTGGGAGGTGTGGATTTCCTGGTGTCCTCAGACGTCCTGAGTCTTCGCTCCCCTATGAGAATGTACACAGGAATATTTAGCACAACAATCTATTGAGGGCAGAAATAGGAAATGTCAAACATTGCTTGGAAGTGAGGGACAATAGTTTTTTGTGGCCAGGTTCAAATGACAACAACATTAATGTAGTCACTTTGTAAAGGTGCTAAACTTACTACCTTTTTGGTTGAAGTTTGTCAGATGGAGACACCCCTATAGTATCCACTGGAGCACATGTGTGGAACAGCATAATAAAAAGGGGGTTTGGGTGTCCCAGCACTAGTGCTCTAGAGTCCAGATGGGTAAACAGCTACTGAGTGACCTCTCCTTTACATTGAAGAAATTTGCTTTACATTCTTGATGACATCTCTATTGAAAACAAACTTCCTTTCACTAAAAACTTCACCAAACATCGTATTATAAGTGGCCGAACGACGAGGTTGAGTACAATCGAATGGACACACACGAACATGACAGTGGCAGAAAGATTGAGGTTGAGTACGATCGAATGCACAGACGAACATGAAAGTGGCCATTTTCAAATGTACAACATTGAAAAAAAAAAAACACATGGAGCAGTATGCAAGCAAGAAAAAAAAAACACAAAACACGACAACTACTTACTTTTTTGAACAACTCGCTTGATCTTTCTGTACTGATCGGGCTCCCTCAGTTTCAGGTCTGACCAGCGTTTCCTCAGTTGTTCCTTGGATCGTTGTACCCCAAAATTATTGTACAGCCTCCTCACAACTTTAGACATGATCTTGGCCTTTCTGACATTTGGGTTGAGGTAAGGCCCATACTTCCCATCATAGTCGCTCCTCTTCAATATGTCCACCATCTCCAACATTTCTCCAAAAGACATATTGGAGGCCTTAAATTTAAGCCTCCGGGATCGGGACGTTTCTGCCTCCGGCCTTTCCTCGTCCTCCTCCTCGTTGCTGTAATATTTAGGGCGCACCTGCTGTGTCCCCGCCATGTGCTCTCCCCACTGCGCCGTAAAGAGAAGGGGTGGGGAATAGACGAGAAAGATCGTCAGGGGCGGGCGGAGTTTCACGCATGCGCACTGTATATAAAACGTCACACGCGTGTGTCGTAGCGACGATCTGTGAGCCGAGGGGAGAGAGAGCTGGCGCACGAGACGATCGCTAGAACGAAGGTACAATTTGAACTTGGTACATAACTAGCCTAGACTGATTAGACCTTGAGGCTTATTTATGGAGAAGATTAGGAGAGTTTAGCCTGACATTATTTATAGTGTTTGGTGTGGTGTTGTGTGCAGAGAATATGGAGGGGTTCAATGATGTCAGTTTTCTCCCCCTCCTCATTGATAAGTATCGGGAATTGACCCTTTTATGGCAGGCAAAACACCCCGATTACAGCAACAAACCAAAGAGGTACGCAGCGATGAAGAAACTTCTTGAAGTTGCAAAGCCAAGGATGCCCACGGCAACCGTTGAGAAGTTAAGAATAAAAATTGGCAGCCTGAGGAGTACGTATTTCAGGGAGCGCAATAAGGTCCTGAAGTCCCAAGCATCTGGAGCTGGAGCAGATGAGGTCTATGTCCCCAAGCTCTGGTACTATGACAGGCTCCATTTTCTCAAAGACCAGGCTGATGTCAGGGAGTCACTCTCGACTCTTCCTTCCACGCGTCCTTCCACGCAGGCCACCCCTGATGAGGCTTCCGAGGAGCAACCTGGGCCTTCCAGTCAGGAAGAGGTGGAGGAGCCCAGCTTGAGCCAGGTATAGTAGTTTTGTACCCATTTTTGTGAAAAAGGAATGATGTTCACTTAATTCAGAATCCCCAATTGCTTAGTTCCTAACGTGTTTGACATATCAACGGACAGTAGTGTTGGAGACATTTGGGGCAAGAATATAAACTGCAGGGCTGAGAATTGTATGGTTTTCTATTTGTAAACATTTTGCAACAGTCAATAGATGAAAATTGTGTGTGTTTGATGAAAAAATAACTCAAACTATGTCCCTTTTTCATACACAGGAAGACCTCAGCCAGGAGGTGGCTGTGGAATGTGGCAGTCAGGAGGAGGCAGGGGTTAGTGGCAGCCAAGAGGTGGGTAGTGGCAGCCAAGAGGTGGGTAGGCGTAGGAGCCTGACTGTCTCCCAAGTCCCTCCCCTCCGCCTTCCCTACAAAAGGGCGAGAAGTGGGGGGGATGTGGGGGAGTCAGCGCTCCAGCTGATAAGAGAGGCTTCAGCCTCACTACATTCCACACCCACCTACGAGGAGGCCTTTGGCTCTTTGGTTGCCACTAAAATGAAGGATATGGAGGTGGGGCAATGCAGCATGTGTGAGGAGGTCATCCTCAAGGTACTAAATAAGGGGATGGCTGGGGGGATGACCCCAATCACACATGTTTGCGATAGTGACCATGCTCCGCCTCCTCCTCCTACTTCTGCCACACCACCAGCACCACAGCCACAGCGTGCAAGGAAGCGTGGAAGGAAGACCAGAGAGTGACGACCTGGATTCAGTCTGGTCTGAGAGAAGATGGAGCCTCTCGTATGACCAGAGCCTGGGGACCTAGATGGCATCTGCTGCAGTTCCGGATGTTTTGGACTTCAGGACCAGATAGCACTCCCTTATTATTAAGATACGTACTCCTCAGGCCACCAATTTTTGAACCTTAAAAAATTATGTTTGCCGTGGGGGTCCAAGGCTTTGCTAATTCCCCAAGTTTCTCCATCGCTGCGTTCCTTTTTGGTTTGTTGCTGAGACCTAAATAAAGGTATTTTTGATTTAAAAAAATCATTTCCTAGTTTATTTGTGAGTAGGCAGGCACAAATCATAAAGTCCAATTAACAAGGGGCACCAACAACAAACAACCTCCTAGTAAATTTAGGCAACAAATACAAATGATAATAATGTTGTTTTGCTACGTTGAGACACACAACCCCCCTCAAAACAAAAAATAAAAAATAATAAAGGAAATATGTATTCCAAAAAAAAAATAAAAAATTACAAATCCTCTAAAAAATATAACAAACATTCTTTTACGATCTGACGAAAAATAAACATCTAGCCAATAAATCATGAAAAAGAATAAATAAATAAGTTTGTGAGAAGTGAGTGTGAATAGTGCGCTGCATTAAAGACATTTTAACATTGCAGCGTGACGAATGTGCTGTGTCGATTAGGAACGGTAGTTTTACCTGACCGAGCGCTTCCGTCACAGAATTTCTTCAGAGCATGCGTGGCACTTTGTCCGTCAGACTAGGCTACACACGATCGGAATTTGTGTGATCCGACTTTGTTGTCGGAAAATTTGAGAGCAGGAGATAAAACTTTGTCCGTCGGAAAATCCGATGGAAAATGTCCGATGGTGCCTACACACGGTCGGAATTTCCGACAACATTGTCCGATAGGACATATTCCATCGGAAAATCCGACCGTGTGTATGGGGCTTTAGACTGGGGTGCCTCAAGACTTAAAATACTTTTCAAGGGCGACCTTGACTGGGAAAAGGTTGAGAAACACTACCTTAAAGGAGAGTCAGTGGAGTGGCTTGCAGGCCTAGGTTACCAGGCTGTCTGTATCTGTTGTTGTATGTAAAGTAGGGAAGTTTGTTAGTAGTCCCAGCATGTTGCATGAAAGTGTACAAGATTCATGCAAGTTGCATGAAAGTGTGGCTACAGTGGAGCTCTTTGAGATGCTGCAAGGCAGTGTGACCAGCTAAAAACGGAGAGGAGAGATAATTTTGAAATGCAAAGTAATGGCAGGCTTGGAGGGAAAAGGGCAAAGCAAACATAGTACTGTATATACTCGAGTATAAGCCGAGTTTTTCAGCCCATTTTTTGGGCTAAACCCCCCCCCCCCGGCTTATAGTCGAGTGAGCCATACAGCAGCCGTACCTTTAATTACTAAAACAGCGGGTGTCTCCCACTGTGTTATGCAGTATGTTCGGCGGCCGTTCATTGTAACAAAGCCCTGCCTCCTCCTCGTCTGTGATAGAGGAACACTAATACGATGCTGGGAAATTGTATCAGTGTTCCGTCTATCATGGACGAGGAGGAGGTGGGGCTTTGTTACAATGGACAGCCGCCGAACAGACTGCATAACACAGCAGGAGATACCCGCTGTTTTAGTAATCAAAGGTACGGCTACAGATGGGTACAATGAGGCTGCAAATGGGCACAGTGAGGCTGCAGATGGGCACAATGAGGCTGCAAATGGGCACAGTGAGTGTAAGGGAAGTTTGGCTAACAGACGTGCACCCGCACACAATCACGGGCACACCAGTGTGTATTGGCGCATGCCAACGCGCACCAACGCGCGTACACACATGTGTGCCAATGCGCGCACACAAATGCGCGCCGATGCGCACACATGCATGCACGTCTGGGCGCCAAGTAAGTTTATTTAAACGAAACACTGACACATGAGCCTTGCTGAGTGGTCTTTCAGCTAGTACCTGTTACCTGTATCTGATCTGTTCCAGTGTTCCTGTGTTTGACCTGGCTTGTACCTGAACCTTCCCGTTGACTTCTGCCTGCCTTCCTGTGACCTTGGCTTGTGTTTGACCTTGTTCCTGCTTCATGCTCCTGTACTGCGCTGCCCGACTGTGTACCGAACCCGGCCTGTATCCTGTCTTTGATTCTGTCTCATGTTCCGCTACCTGCTCTGCTCGGCTGCTGATGACCTCCTGGCTTATGTTCCGACCACAACTCTGCCTGCTGATCCAGCAACACAGAGTTCCAATCCTCTGTGCCCTTCCGGTGATCTGCATCTATAGGGTTCCTGCCAAGACCCGTCCTGAGCCACCTGCTACATTGGCCCTCATGCCACTCTGTGTCTTTCACTCCCTGTCATCTCTACCAGGGGTGCTAGACAGGAGGTGCAAGAGAAGCCCTCTCTACAGCTCAGTTTCCACCAGGTACGTGACAGTGAGGCTGCAAATGGGCACAGTGAGGTTGCAAATGGGCACAGTGAGGCTGCAGATGAGCTTTGTTTACCCAGTAGCTGCTGCATTTTGCCACCCAAGGCTTATACTCGAGTCAATACGTTTTCCCGTTTTTTTGTGGTAAAATTAGGTGCCTCTGCTTATATTCGGGTCAGACTATACTCGAGTATATATGGTAAGTATTGCAGCACTATATGCTTTTTACACAAAGGGTTTGGTATCATTAACCTGGGCACTGGGACATGTACAGGCAGCCTATGGAAGTGAATGCAGACACAGCAGTTACATAAACACAGTCACATTTCAAAGTCTGACAGGCATGCAGAAGAAGGTGCACAGTCCCTATATATATTGAGGGTATGTGCACAATTCTACCACGACTCTTGTTGAGTCCTTTGCTAATAATACCTGTTTGTACATTGAATGTATGTACTATTGTTAATATTTTCTTCTATATAACTCATATTTTGTCCATACTGGTCTGCATCTACAGTATATACTTATGGTTAATGTTATATGCTGATTGCAGTAGTTTCTATGCTCCCAATTACTTTGATTAATTTACCAGGAAAGGAACCCTATCCTGAATGGGGGCGCTACCAACTTTATTATCAAACCTGGATAATAAGTTTCAGGTTCTGGTTCTCTTTTTTTACCTTCAGGTATAGTGCAATATTCTGTTTGAGGAGGGCCATTTGTCATGATCCCCAAAAAGAGGAGTACACATGACTTATCACAGTTAGAGTTGTAACTGCAAATAGAAAGAGGGGAATAATCCTCAGAACAAATTCCTAAGGGTCCAAAAAGGGTGTAATTTTAAGCAGGGGCATAGCAAAGATGGCGGTCAAAGGCCTCTCACCACTCTGAAGTCCATCACAAAGTTTCCCATTACTTGTGGGAATCAGCGGGTTACCTCTTATGGTCTCTAAGGGTATGGCGGCAGATTTGGACACTGTAGTAGTGACCCTGGGTTGAAGCAGTAGATGTTTTAGGTGCAGATGCACTCTCTCACAGTTCACTGGGCCTAACATGTCTAGGACATTGCAGACCTAGACACCACAGCTTCCGTGAAGACTTACCTAGACAAGGAATCAGAAACCAGTTCATTAGGGCCTGTGGTGTGCAGTCCTCCATCTGTGGCCTTGTGATCTCCTCTGCTTCAGGGCACAGTCCTTGGTACTTACACTCAGTAAAGTGGTATCTGACAGGTGCAACATTTCGGCCCCAATCAAGTAATACACAGAAGCATTGGAACTCAGCACAGCATCATCACCAGCCTTAGGCTGAGACTGTCCTCGCAGCACATTTTCCCTGTCCCTTTCCTACTATTGTCACTCAAAATCATCCTGGGACTTGCAGTCCAATACCACTGATGTCAGTTCTGGGCTGCCTACTCTGGGGACTCCAGCATCCAGAAGCACCGTTGCTCCAAGTTCGATAGGCAGGCTATTTTTAGCTCTCCTGCAGCCAATCACTATCCACTCTATTTCCTGTTCGGTGGTCAGTGGGCTATCCTTTTTCTTTCCTCTCCCTGGGATGCTGCTCTGTTTGCCTGCAACTGGGAAGGAAAGGAATGACAGCTTCAGCATTATGTGTGGGCAGTTGTCAGTGCCTGAGCCACACTCCCACTGAGACATGCGTCCTTGAGTTTCAAATCCTACCTCTAATATCATATTTCTACCCACCCACATTCCCCAACGTTTTGCTCCATTGGTTCAGCCCTATGTAAGATCTCTAAACCTCAACATTGCTGTATTCTATTTATTTAAAACTGTAAGTTTGTTGTTGGGCATATTAAGCCACTCTTCGTTTAAGTGACTTTCCTTAAAAAAATTCTGTTCCCTTTCAACCTGATCCTTATGTGAGCTATCATCCAGCAGGAAGGATTTGGGCCTCAATAAGTGGAGCTGCACTTGTTAGCCCTACGGACGTCCAGGCTCCCAATAGTGGGCAGGTTGCTGGTCCCCTTTATGGCCTGGGGCCTTGCCGCACTCTGGATGCCATTCCAGGAACACCCCAAAAATGTCCCTCTCAACCTATCAGTCAACATTCGTTTTTTGTTTTGGATGCTTGATATTTCTCTTTTTTTGTTTCCTTGAAATAACAATTTTAACCCACTGCATGGGTTATGTGGGACCCGTTTCTAGCAAATTGTTAACAAGTGTATCCTTAAAGATAAAACAGGGTCGGCTGAGATTTATTTGCTCCTGATCCATGTAATATGGCACTGTTTGGTTTCCCATGTGTCTATGCTGGTTCTCTATGTGCGGATGATAGCAGGTGCATTGCAGCTGCCGTTATGTTGAATACGTTTTTGGACAGTTTTCAGGATGGCCACTAGGTGGATATGTGTGGCTCCCTGTTGTCTACTGCCTTTATTGGCAGAAGAGTTTGAGCGATGGCTGTTTAAGCCCAGAGTCGGGCTGAAAATGTGCCTGTCTTCCAGGTTTGGTGACGCAGCAGGAATAGGCAGTGTCCATTCATGTCCATGTCAGGAGGGGTATATCAGGAGCGAGCCCCAGCGTCGGATAGTGTCAGTGGGGGGCTGCGGCAGGCACGATCGTGGGTGATGGAGGTTTAACAGTAACAGTGAGCTAGGCACTGATGGCTTCAATGTGATGGATTATTTATTTACCTAATATATCAATTGACTTAAACACTCCTCTCTGTTGCTCCATTTTTTATTACATCAAATTGCAAGCTCCCTCATTTCTTTTGGAAGTATCCATTGCATTGGACTTTCCAATTGAGGGCTACTATTGAGCTTTGGTCTTATGTTTGGTCTGAGTCCAAGCCAAACTAAAGGTATATACTTATATCCTTAATTGTTTATATTGGTTGATTATAATTTAGAGAAACCCATTTATATAGATCTTTGTATAGGAATCTAGTACTAAAAAGCTCTGTGCAATTTATTTCCATTTTTCAGCCCTTTGTCTGCTTTGATTGCCTCTCTTGCTAACTGCATCACAGCTCCTTCTTTGGCCTACGGGGAAGGAGATCTCTCCCTTTCCTGCCTCCTTGGTGTGAAATTCAGATTTTAAACCCTTTGAATAATCTTTGCAGATTCAGTGGTAATAGCCAATATTGGTAAAATGCTATTCACTAAACTTTATGTTTATATTTGGATTATTATTGTTTAATATGCTTACTAATGTTGATCCTTGTTGATCTGGATACCTCAATATGACCACATTTTTAGTTAATATTGTAAAGCTATTATACAAACACTGATGTTATGTACTATTACATATTTGATGATAATCTGGATGTACAGTTTCCATGTATATATACTTACCTATGCATTCGATTTATTCGTCCAGGTGTGGTAGCACAAATCCCCTGAGTAAGCCTATCACACGGCGAAACATGTCGGGATTGCTACACCATTACAAGCAACTGTAATGAATTCACTATGTGGATATCAAACGTGAATTATTTTCATGTTTTTAATATAGCTATATCTTTTTTCTTTATTTTTTAACATGGAACATATTAATAAATTGATTTAATTTTAGTGCATGTGTATGACTCAAGTTGTTGGCACCGAAAAAATCCCAGCTCTTATATAGAGCATTTCAAATGTCCTGTTTTCAAGATTTATTACAAGTTTTGCCACCCTTGGCACATCACTAATAAATCTGACCAAATGAAAAGCTATTAGATTTTTTTTTTTTGTATTATAAATTCCATTTTGAAGCAACATATTATTCACTATATTAGGGATCAAACTTTAATGTTCCCTGTGCCTCTAAAACTATAAATAAAATATGGGTTTGTGAGATCTGCAAATAACTGCATTCAGTTTTTAGGAGAAACACAACCTCTGCATACCCATATCTTCAAGAGTTGCAGGAGAGCATCCAAAACTTCTAAATGAAAACAGATAATTAATACATTGTGACTGACATAAGTATAACAATATAACAATTTGAACATGGGTCAACATTAAGGACTTACCCTGATGAAGAGTGCAATCAAGAAGGCAAACCCAGAACCCAAAACAACTTAAACCCTGGGGGTGGACATGGGAGCAAACATACACCAGAAAGCAAATCATAAATGTAAAACTGTTCTAGAAAGAGAATATGTAAGACACAACAACAAAATGGGGATAATGGTTCAAACCAAATGAGTTTAATGCTGAATCCTGAATGCACAAAGTAATATATCAATTGTCCAATACCAACCTGGATGCTATTATATAGAGCAAAATTGAGACAAAAAAGATATAGGAATGTCTCAACCCAAGAGGGTCTTGACCTAATGTGCTCTAGGACTAACCCAGTAATTTGGGGGATTATACCAAAGGTTCTTAATTGAAGCTAAAATGTCTTGATCGAGTAGAAGTGGAAAGGACTGCACTTCTTTAAAAGATAGGGGCCCAAAGCTTAAACAAACAATAAGAAGGTAAAAATGTAAAAGATGATTTCAGGAAGGGACATGCCATAAAATGTATTGGCTTGGTACTGTCTAAGTAGCAATAGATGCCTACTTACTTGATCAAGGTATATGTAAAGACTCCAGAAGTGGGTGCCCCCATGAGATCGTCTCCAAGAGGGGTACCCTCATTATTCAGTATCTCATAAAAGTGAGTACACCCCTCACATTTTTGTAAATATTTTATTATATCTTCTCATGTGACAACACTGAAGAAATAACACTTTTCTACAATGTAAAGTAGTGAGTGTACGGCTTGTATAACAGTGTAAATTTGCTGTCCCTTCAAAATAACTCAACACACAGCCATTAATGTCTAAACCGCTGGCAACAAAAGTGAGTACACCCCTAAGTGAAAATTTCCAAATTGGGCCCAAAGTGTCAATATTTTGTCTGTCTATTTTTTCCAGCACTGCCTTAACCCTCTTGGGCATAGAGTTCAACAGAGCTTCACAGGTTGCCACTGGAGTCCTCTTCCACTTCCAAAACATCACAATGCTGGTGGATGTTAGAGACCTTGTGATCCTCCACCTTCCGTTTCAGGATGCCGCACAGATGCTCAATAGGGTTTAGGTCTGGAGCCATGCTTGGCGAGTTCATCACCTTTACCCTCAGCTTCTCTAGCAAGGCAGTGGTCATCTTGGAGGTGTGTTTGGTGTCATTATTATATTGGAATACTGCCCTGCGGCCAAGGGAGGGGAGCATGCTCGGCTTCAGTATGTCACAGAACATTTTGGCATCCATGGTTCCCTCAATGAACTGTAGCTCCCCAGTGACTGCAGCACTCATGCAGACCCAGACCATGACACTCCCACCACCATGCTTGACTGCTTGACTGTAGGCAAGACACACTTGTCTTTATACTGGTTGCCGCCACACACGCTTGACACCATCTGAACCAAATAAGTTTATCTTGGTCTCATCAGACCACAGGACATGGTTTCAGCAATCCATGTCCTTAGTCTGCTTGTCTTTAGCAAACTGTTTGCAGGCTTTCTTGTGCATCATCTTTAGAAGAGGCTTTCTTCTGGGATGACAGCCATGCAGACCAATTTGATGTAGTGTGTGGCATATGGTCTGAGCACTGACAAACTGACCCCCCACCCCTTAAACCTCTGCAGCAATGCTGGCAGCACTCATAAGTATATTCCCTCTGGATATAATGCTGAGCTAAATGCTGATACTAAACTTTTGGTCGACCATGGTAAGACCTGTTCTGAGTGGAACCTTTCTTGTTAAACCGCTGAAAGGTCTTGGCCACCATGCTGTAGCTCAGTTTCAGCATCTTGGCAATCTTCTTATAGCCTAGGCCATCTTTATGTAGAGCAACAATTCTTTTTTAATTCAGATCCTCATAGAGATCTTTGCCATGAGGTGCCATATTGAACTTCCAGTGACCAGTATGAGGGAGTGAGACCGATAACACCAAATTTAACACACCTGCTACCCATTCACACCTGAGACCTTGTAACACAAATGAGTCACATGACACCGGGGAGGGAAAATTACTAATTGGGCCCAATTTGGACATTTTCACTTAGGGGTGTACTCACTTTTGTTGCCAGCAGTTTAGACATTAATGGCTGTATGTTGAGTTATTTTGAGGGGACAGCAAATTTACACTGTTATACAAGCTGTACACTCACTACTTTACATTGTAGCAATGTGTAATTTCTCCAGTGTTGTCACATAAAAAGATATAATAAAATATTTACAAGAAATTTGAGGGATGTACTCACTTTTGTGAGATACTGTATATGACAGGCCACGTGGCAAAATCTGCCTGACTCCTGGGGGCAAAGTGCTTAACATTAGTTAAAGAAGAGGTGGGGGTCCTCCTGGACCCAGGGGCACTGCAGACATACATTGCAACTATAGGTGCCGCTTGGTCCTGAAGGGTCCCCCGCTCGGGTATATAGAAATAAAGAAATATAGAAATATAGAAATAGATGTGACACAATCTTCACAAGACTTTGCACATAAAAAAAAACAATTCAGATGTTTCTCTAACATATTTCACCATCGCATAGTCATCTGTTAGAAAATGCCACTGTCTGGCTACAATAGAATTCAAAATAGTATGTTCAAAATAATATTTAGTAACCAGGAATTAACTGTAACCTTTGGTTTAGTCTCATTAATTAATGATGCTTGTACATTGTCTTTGTGTAACCAAGTGCCAGGAGGCATTGACAAAGCAATGCTGTCTGGATTATAAAATCTTCTTCACTTGTACAATTCCTACAGAGATGTATATACTCTGCAAAAGGTATGCTTTTAATGAGTGGTGCTGGAAGTGAACTAGAGGCATAAAACAGACATATTTGTCATCTTGGACATGGAAAAGTATGCCCTCTGGGTCATGATTCATAGTAAACCTGAAAATAAACTTATTTTTTCCCAAAGCATCAACAAATGCTTGTAACTCTGTCACTGTACCTGTCCAGATGACCATTAGTTAATCAATATAGTGATACCAGCAAAGTACATGGATTCAAAAAGGGGCTATGCTCTTATTAGAGAAGACCTCCCTTTCCCAACCCCCAGGTACAGGTTGGCATAGGACAGTGGGCAGCACATTCCGATGGCCACAAGCTGCACCTGGAAGTAGAAGGTATCCATGAACATAAAGTAATTTCCCAAGAGAATAAGCAAAAATAGTTTTAGTACAAACTTGTTGAGAGGCTATGCAGTCTGATCCTGCTTCATTAAAGCAGAACTCAGGGCAAAAACTTTTTTTCCATGTTATCATTGCTGATCTCCTAACTTCACCAATTATGTCATCCATGTTCTTCTGAGCTCTGTTGATCCTCTGCAATAGCGTTATTGCCTGGTAATTACCTATTTGAAAGACCGCTGGCTTCTATTCCTCCAATAACCTCAGCCAGCGGTCTGACACTCCTCCTTATAGTTCTCTGAAGGCGAGCAGGAAGTTGTGCTTCTGCCTGGCATGCTGTAGTGGGCGGAAAGGGTCTCACAGCCCCAGGTCTGTGCCGCCCATAGAGGTGGTGCCATCCTTCTATGATCCCTCCTCCTCCAATTTCACAGGATATCTCCAATTATGATGGTTTAAACAAAGAAGCTTTATAGAGATTGCATGATCGTATATTATCCCGACATGTTTTGCCTCATGGTGTCATCAGGGGAATACGCATCAACCATAGACTAGCAGAGAAGCTATACAAAGACAAAAAAATATATATGTAAACATAGGAAAAATATAGCACAGAATATAAAATAAATATTAACAAACAAGAGCCATTTTGCCACAGTTCATCGAGCGACAGAGAAGGACTCACCACCTTAGGGGCCATCCTCCCAACAACAGGGGGAGAAAAGGGGTCAACCACAATACGGAGAACACCAAGAGTGGAGAGAATTATGCGACCATAGTGAGCACATTTAACGACCAAGCTAACAAGAGAAGAGTAGGATAAAACCTACAATAAATCTACATGTTTAATATTGTCAAAAAAAATTATATTGAAAAAATAATGAATAACAGAAAAATGCAGCCCATAGAAAAGGGTTGCCTAAGAGATAAACCTCAATATGGACTGCATTTTTCTGTTATTGATTATTAGTATAGTAGATTTATTGTAGGTTTTTTCCTACTCTTCTCTTGTTAGCTTGGTCGTTAAATGTGCTCACTATGGTCGCATAGTGCTCCCACTCTTGGCGTTCTCCGCATTGTGGTTGACCCCTTTTCTCCCCCTGTTCCCTGTTGTTGGGGGGGTGGGCCCTAAGGTGGTGAGTCCTTCTCTGTCTCTTGATGAACTGTGGCAAAATGGCTCCTGTTTGTTAATATTTATTTTATATTTTGTGCTATATTTTTCCTATGTTTACATATATTTTTTTTGTTTTTGTATAGCTTCTCTGCTAGTCTATGATTGATGCGTATATCCCCTGATGAAGCCGTGAGGCGAAACATGTCCGGATAATATACGGTCATGCAATCTCTATAAAGCTTCTTTGTTTAAATCATCATAATTGGAGATATCCTGTGAAATTCAATGGCCTATTGGACTCTGTTATCTGTTTTAATCTTTGTTTATAATAAAATATATTTTTATATATTTGATTGGTTTCTCATTATTATCTATATAAGCACCGCTATAGTCCCTTCCCAAAACCCTTCCCTCTTTTTTGAATAATTTATGTCTCGGAATGAGGTGCGTAATTTCAGGTGTCTACCCTTAGTCAGACAAAAATTATATATTTCATATTAAAGTGCTTTAATACACACCTTTTCCTGTCCGACTAATCATAAACCAATGATGTTATCATTGCTATAATATTGTCTTTCAATTGACTCTTCTATTTGTAGTCTGTATTATTTAAATATAGAGGTTTAATTATTAATTAATTTATTTTTTTTCTTCATCATGGCTACTTTTTGTGGGGAGGCTTGGGAGGGTCTTATGACTAAAATTCAGGAATCCTAAAATACAGCAGAAATTTCAGATGTGGATCTTGACAGGACGTTTCTCAGACTTAATGATTACTGGAAAAAAAGGTCAGAATATTTTGGCATAAAAGGTTTTTTGAAAAATACATTGAAAATAGAATTGTCCCCCGTGGACTAAGAATCAAAATTTTTCCAAATTTGAGAAAAATTGATGAAACCTTAAAGAAGGTTTGGGAAAATAGCTTACAGAGTTGTTCTTTTGAATTTGATTTTATGCAGTCATGGGTCATGCTAACGGGTTTGCCTATAAATGGAATCAGAATGCTTTATCTAGACCATTTAATAGACAAGCTAATTATATGAACACTAAAATTTATTAAATAGTACCTAACCTTTCCTTGGCTTCTTCCCTTTCCTCTAGCCGATCTTTCTGAGGACAGACTCCCTAAAAAATGAAAAGGAAATTCTGATGCTGCATCTACTGAGTCTTTACCAACTTGGCACAACGTTACCATGTCAGTCACAACCGGTTCGCTCTAAACATGCACCTTCATGTTTACCTTCCACTTTTCACCCTTCACCACAAACTGCACATGGTCTTCAAGCCTTGGTCACTCAATTTATCACTACTGCAGCACCACTTACTCCGATTTCTGCACCTATTTCGCATTTAGGTACAACCACGAAGGTGAGTAAACCCTTCCAGGTGTTTCACAAATGACAGACACTAAATTAGCCCCCATTTTTTTAGAGAAAGACTCAAACTTGGTCTAACTTTTTGTCCAGATTCTCATATAGATAAGTTCCATGGGATAAAAGACATCCACTTATTTGCTCGAAGGCTGATGTACACGGTACTGTATGACAAACCAGAAAGTACTCCTTCATTCGAAAATGACTTATCCACTATTCAGGCAAACATGGACGAATGCAAGGCTATGGAGGATTTGATGGATCTTTGGGAGGAGGGCCATGCCAGTGATGATGTCCCTTGATGTTTTTCACCTCTGGGGGTGTCCTCTGCTGGCGTGTCCTTCTCCCCACCCTTGTCTTTCTGACCCAAATCTAGAATGTTTGCTCTGTTCAATACAAACCCCAATATTTGGGCTTTTGTTCAACAGACCACTAAAGAGATTTAGAATATGGACCTTGATACCCGTAAAGACATGAATCTTTCAAAAGCACAAAAACAGGCTATTAAATCTCTGCAAAACAAATCTGACATTATTATAAAACCCGATGACAAAGGGGGTAACCTTGTGGTCATGAATGTTGTACAAAATGAAACCATGTGTAGAGACATTTTAATGAATAAGACATGGGGGCTGATTTACCAAGATGAATGCGCTGCGCCGGTTCATACCACAATTGGTGCGCCAGATAAATTATTACTTGAGCGTATGAACCAGCGCACACATAAGTGCAACACATAATATACTGGCGCACCGCGAATAGCGCACGCCGTTATCACAGTCCATTCACACACGGGCAACATGACTTCCAGCACGACTTACAACACGACTTGGGGCGACTTTACAACACGACTTTGAGCAACTTACAACACGTCTTGGGGCGACTTTACAACACGACTTCCAGCGTGACTTACAACACGACTTGGGTTGACTTACAACACAACTTTAAGTCACCCCCAGGCCAGGCGACTTTAATAAAAAAAAAAAAAAACGGCATACCAGGCCCTTCAGGTCTGGTATAGATATTAAGGGGAACCACGCACCAAAAAAAAATGGCTTGGGGGCCCCCTCAAAATCCATACCAGGCCCTTCAGGTCTGGCATGGATTTTAAGGGGAACCCTGCGCCTAAAAAAATGGCGTGGGGGTCCCCCTCAAAATCCATACCAGACCCTTATCCGAGCATGCAACCTGGCAGGCCGCAGGAAAAGAGGGGGGACGAGAGAGCGTTCCCCCCTCCTGAACCGTACCAGGCCACATGCCCTCAACATTGGGAGGATGCTTTGGGGTCCCCCCCAAAGCACCTTGTCCCCAAGTTGATGAGGACAAGGGCCTCATCCCCACAACCCTGGGCGTTGGTTGTGGGGGTCTGCGGGCGGGGGGCTTATCGGAATCTGGAAGCCCCCTTTAACAAGGGGACCCCCAGATCCCGCCCCCCCTGTGTGAAATGGTGAGGGGGTACAAAAGTACCCCTACCATTTCACAAAAAAAGTGACAAAAGAGTTAAAAATGACAGGAGACAGTCTTTGACAATTCCTTTATTAAAGTCTTCTTTCTTCTGGGCTTCTTCCTTCTTCCTTTCTTCATCCTTCGGTTTCTTCATCTTCTTCCTCCATCTTCTTCTTCCTCCATCCATCTTCTTCTTCCTCCGATCCGCTTCTTCTTGCTCCGGTGTTCTTGTCCGGCATCTTCCTCCACGGCGTCTCTTCTTCGTTAGTGGGCCACTCCGCGCAATGGAAGGCTCCCGCTGTGTGACGCTTCTCTTCTTCTGACAGGTCTTATATAACAGAGGCCAGGGCCACCCGGTGACCCCGCCCCCCTCTGACGCATGGTTCCGTTCTTCTTGCCGCTGTCGCCACCTTCTGCGTCGCCTTCTGCGTCGCCTTCTGCGTCGCCTTCTGCGTCGCCTTCCGATGTTGACTCGCCGCGATCTCTGGCCGGAATGGCAGAGACACGCGGTGTTGTGACTTATATAGGGACAAGGGGCGGGGCCATCGGATCATGTCACATGGTGACCCCACCCACATATGATGTCACAGTCCCAGCATCCTCTGGTGTGTTTTTTTTATTTACACTTTTACACCTTAGGTGAATGGGTAGGGGTACATCGTACCCCATACTCATTCACATAGGGTGGGGGGCCAGTATCTGGGGGCCCCCTTATTAAAGGGGGCTCCCAGATTCTGATAAGCCCCCCACCCGCAGACCCGGACAACCAATGGCCAGGGTTGTTGGGAAGAGGCCCTTGTCCTCATCAACATGGGGACAAGGTGCTTTGGGGTGGGCGGCCGCAGGGCCCCCCTTTCCCAGGGGCACCCCCCATGTTGAGGGCACGCGGCCTGGTACTGCTCAGGAGGGGGGGGCGCTCGCTCGTCCCCACCCCCTTTCCTGACCGGCCGTGCTGCGTGCTCGGATAAGGGTCTGAGATGGATTTGGGGGGACCCCCACGCCATTTTTTCAGCGTAGGGATTCCCCTTTAAATCCATACTAGGTGACGGGGCTAGCGCGGCGGCATTCGTTGCCTTCGCTAGTCCCGTCTACCTGCAGTCACATTTTAAATGAACGGACTTTCCGATCGTGTGTCGGCAAGTCTGTTCATTTTAAAAGTCCCGCGGACTAGCACACAGACTGCGGGATTGTCCGCCGGACTGCCAAGTCCAGCGAACAATTTTAAGTCTGAACTTAAAACTTAGTCCGCCTGACTTTTGGGAGGAAAAAGTCTCCCGCCGCCCACACACGGTCGGATTGCCCGGCGGACTCTAGTCCGGCGGACAATCCCGCGGGAAAGTCCGTTCGTGTGTACGCAGCCTTATGCCCCGTACACACGGTCGGAAAATCCAACCACAAAATCCATCAGATTTTTTCCGACGGATTTTGTCCGACACTGGTGTTGCATACACACGGTCGGACAAAGTTGTCGGAAAATCCGATCATTCTGAACGTGGTTACGTTTGTTGCCTACGACGGGACTACGTAGAGGATAGTAGCCAATAGCTTTGGTCTTGTAATGTGATATGAGCATGTGTGGCACTTTGTCCGTCGGAATTCGCTACACACGATCGGAAAAAGTCCGATAGGACTTTGTTGTCGGAAAATTTGAGAGCAGGAGATAAAACTTTGTCCGTCGGAAAATCCGACGGAAAAAGTCCGATGGAGCCTACACACGGTCGGAATTTCCGACAACATTGTCCGATAGGACATTTTCTGTCGGAAAATCCGACCGTGTGTATGGGGCATTAGAAGTGAACCAGCGCAAAAAAAAAAATCAAGTTGTGAGGTGCGCCTGTTCAACTTATGCAAATGAACCTACGTGGCTTGACATTTACTAAGATTTTGCCGGCGCAGTGAACCAGAGCACATGAACAGGCGCAAATGCCGCTCGCGAATGCGCACTACATAAATTGACCTCACGTAGTTACAAGTGTATTTGCAGGCGCAGCAAGCCTGCTCAGAGAAAGTTTGTTTTCCGTTCTATTTTGGGCATATTTGTTAGTTGGGCAGTCATATCTATACTTCCTCACATCACCCACATCACCCCCATAATATTGCCACTTCCAGATTCTTTTATTTTCTAAGTTGAAGATGCCATGCGCCAGGTCTATAGCGGCGCACAGATTGCGGTCGCCCGTGCGCCGGCAACATTATAGTAAATGGGGAATTGTGCTGAGTTACAAGCGCAAATGCTTTGTGAATACGAAAACGGCCGTTGCGCGGCGGCGTGCGCCGCAACTCATGGCGCAAATGCTTGGTAAATTAGCCCCATGGTCTTTCCCTATTTCCCAAACAGTGCTTGAAAACTTTTCTTAGGAATATCGTGCTATTATTTTCAAAGCATACCAACAAGGTGTCACTGACAAAGACACAGGGAGTTTTCTAAACATTAAAGACCCTAAAGTCCCAACCTTTTATGCACTACAGAAAGTGCACAAGTCCATCACTCAGCCCCCTGCCCATCCTACAATATCAGGATGTGCCAGTTTAACAGAAAATGCAAGTTCTTTGATTAATAGTCACCTGCATCCTCATGTCACCTCTCTATTTTCCTATATTAAGGATACTATAGACCTTCTAAAAACAATTGAAGGTACTCATCTTCCTGAAAACACATGGCTTGTAGCTCTAGATATAGAGAGTCTAAACAACACTACCCCACATGCAAAAGGGGTTAGTGTTGTAGAAGACCATCTACATGAAAGGGAATCTTCCTCTCACAAATATAATCAGTTTATTGTTGGTCTGCTCAGGTTCATTCTTACACACAATGTATTCATGTTCAGCTAATGCCTCGTACACACGCTCTGACTTTCCGGTGGGATTGTCCGCCGGACCTAGTCCATCGGACAAACCGCCGGACTTTCCAGCGGGGCTCTGCCGGACTTTCCGAGCGTGTGGACTTGCCCACACACGCCCGGACTTCTCCGGCGGACAATCCGCGGGAAAAGGTCTGCGGGACTTTTGAAAATGAACGGTCTTGCCCACACACGGAGGAAAGGCCGTTCATTTAGAACCTAGAGTCTCCTTGTCCCTATATAAGTCACAACACAGCGCGTCTCTGCCATTCTGGCCAGAGACAGCGACGAGTCAACATCGGAAGAAGAAGAAGAAGAGGAAGAAGAAGAAGGCGACAGCGGCAAGAACAGAAGAGACCCCGGAAGACCCCCGAAGGCGGATCGAGACCCCCAGACGACGACGGCGACGACGAAGAAGCTGGCCGGGCTCCTCCGCTCGGTAAAAGAGCTAGGTAAAATAGCGGAGGAGTCCGGCGAGAAGACCCCCCCAAGACGGAAGAAGACCCCCGGAGCAGTGCAATAAAATATTTTTAAAAATTGTGTGTTTTTTTTTTTATTTACACTTTACACCTTAGGTGAATGGGTAGGGGTACATTGTACCCCATACTCATTCACATAGGGTGGGGGGCCAGGATCTGGGGGCCCCCTTATTAAAGGGGGCTCCCGGATTCCGATAAGCCCCCCGCCCGTAGACCCCGACAACCAACGGCCAGGGTTGTCGGGAAGAGGCCCTTGTCCTCATCAACATGGGGACAAGGTGCTTTGGGGTGGGAGGGCCGCACGGCCCCCCTTTCCCCAGGGCACCCCCCATGTTGAGGGCACGCGGCCTGGTACGGCTCAGGAGGGTGGGTGCTCGTCCCCACTCCTTTCCTGGCCGGTCGGGCTGCGTGCTCGGATAAGGGTCTGAGATGGATTTGGGGGGGACCCCCACGTTGTTTTTTCGGCATAGGGATTCCCTTTAAATCCATGGCAGGTGACGGGGCTAGCGAGGTGTCAATGTCGCCGATCGAGGCGGCGGGATTGACTTCCTTTGCTAGTCCCGTCTACCTGGAGTCACGTTCAAAATTAACGGACTTTACGAAGTGTGTCGGCAAGTCCGTTCATTTCAAAAGTCCTGCGGACTAGCACACAGACGGCGGAATTGTCCGCCGGACAATTTTAAGTCAAAACTTCAAACTAAGTCCGCCGGACTTTTGGGAACAAAAAGTCCGCCGGAGCCCCACACACAGTCGGATTGTCAACTGAAAGTCGGATTGTGTGTATGCAGCATTAGACATGTGCAATTCGTTTAGTTCCGAATTCATTTTTTAATGAATTTTGACAAATTCGTTAATTCCGAATGACCAAATTTTTCAATTTCCGAAATTTCCGAATTTCAAAATTTGCGAAATTCCAAATTTCCGAAATTTCAGAATTTCCAAAATTTAGAATTTCGAATTTTCGGATTAGCGTATTTCCGAATTTCGCATTTTAGGATTTCTGAATTTCCGAATTTTTGAATTTCCGAATTTCGAATTTTCGGATTTCCGAATTTTCGGATTTCCGAATTTTCGAATTTTCGGATTTCCGAATTTTCGGATTTCCGAAATTTCGGATTTCCGAATTTCGGATTTCCGAATTTCGGATTTTCAGAATTCCGAATTTTCATCCCGTGCAATCCTTTATCCTCTGTCACCCAGGCTCAGAGTAGTTTTCCTTCCTATGCAGCTGCCAAAGCATCAGTGTCAGTGTCAAGTACACGCTGCAGGAGGATGCACAGCGATTTGAAGGCTCTGATGTTGGTTCCCAGGTTGAGGAAGGGAGTAACGTGAGCCTAGAGAGAGGGGGTGCCCAAGAAGGACAAGAAACTGGCAGTCGTGTTCCCCCAGCTGCAGCATAGTGCCAAGTTTGCTCCAGTGACGAGGAGGGAGGGGATGAGGAGGTCACTGACTCTACTTAGGTGCCTGATAGAATAGAGGAGGAGGCACAACTCCAACAAGGCAGGATGTCCTCTAGGGGGCAGCTTAAGGGCAGCCACGCTACTGCATCACACCGCAGTGCTCCGCAGGTGCAGGGCACTGCTGACTCCCCGCTGATTTTGAAAAGTTCCTTGGTGTGGGCCTTTTTGGACACGTGTGCAGCAGATCACACCATTGCTGTTTGCAACCTATGTCTGAAGCGGATCAAGCATGGCCACAACAGCAGCCGCTTGGGCACCACACGCTTGACCACACATACGACGACCTCCCATGCAGTCTTTTTCCCGTATACTATATTTGAGATTAAACATCTCTCAGATATGAGTTGGGTTAAATGAGAGTTCTTTGACCATGAGTGAAAGCTTTAACACAATAACATTTATTGGTGAGTAGTTGAAAGCCTATCTAATACACAACCACCTATCTATAGTCTACACCAGGGTTATGCAATTAGCGGACCTCCAGCTGTTGCAAAACTACAAGTCCCAACATGTCTCTGCCTCTGTGTGTCATGCTTGTGGCTGTCAGAGTCTTGCTATGCCTCATGAGACTTGTAGTTCTGCAACAGCTGGAGGTCCACTAATTGCATATGCCTGGTCTACATCAAGGAATAAAATTTTAGGTTAAAATAAGAGAATTACATGAAGGAATACAGAGTATATATCTGAAAACATTAATCTGCAAACATATTTAGTTACAAGTAAAATGCAGACCTTTCCCATAATTACCATTTGCACCAAGGTTCCATTCTGATGGTTGCTCTCCCATAAAAGTGTGTGTTTCCCTCCCATCTAGTCTGTGTATATAATTACATGCTGATGCCTCATTGGTTGGCATAGCGTGGCTAAGGACTGGCTACATCTCCAATCCCTATACTTTGCATAAGTCAGCCCCCTTTAATGCAAATCCTCGTGACTATTCTGAGCAGGAGCTTAACTTGAATTTTCCCGGGAAGTTAAGTATTGATTACGGGTTGGCCTCCCTTCATTGCATATCCCAGCATGGGATCCTTTGAAGTGAGTATGTGTAAAACAATGAGGTTTGGATCCCATTGTTTGTATACACAAGCCTAGACACCAACTTGTCGCGTCTACCAGAGATTTCTGTGAAGATAATATGTTCCTCCCTACATAGATAAAAGCTAAATTAAATATATTCATTAAATATAAATAAATTAAATATATTCACAATGCCAATATTTTACAGCTATAAATGAAGGGTCAGAGAAGTATGCAGGGGCCCACATGGGATGGCTCAGAGGGATATGCTGTCTGTTTTCCCCTCCCCTTTATGTATTTTACAGGTTGCTGCTAGTTTTCTGCCGTTACCAAGGGCAGCAACAGTGAGGTGATTGGTGCGGTGATGCTAGCTGAGGATTGGTTAATTCGGCTGTAGCAAAGCCCGCGCTGAGAAAGGTTATTTAAAGAATTGGAACACAGAATTCTCACTGACCGTCTGACAGGACAAGCGACAGAAGGGAAGTGCAGCTCTCTCAGCATGAAGTGCCGTTCGCCAGGAGCTCGTGAGGCGCTTCTATGCCGCTTGCTTGAGAAGGCAGAGAAGAGCGGCGGTGAAGAATGGCTATTGCGCTGCCTGGAGGAGGAACAGACCACGGCTCCGCCTGTAGGGACGCCCCCACCTGCCACCATGATTGACGGACAGTCCGCCTCAGCCGGGGGCGGGACTCGCCAGCAGCCCAGTCGGAGGAAGAAGAAAACAAGAGCGGGGGCTTCTCCTCACCATATTGAGGAGAGAGATAAAGAAAATGTGTCACAAGGGGCTCCTCTGCTAGGAGGGAGCAGCGCTACTCAGCTTCATGTGGAAGAGAGTGAGCAGGCCGTTTTTCACAGTGGTGAGCATGATTTACATTCTCCTGGGTCTGAGGTGTCTGTGTTGGTTAATTCCCTATATAATGTTTTACATCAATTTAAAGGGGCACAGTCTTCTGGTGCAGTGTTAAATAGGGAACAAGGGGCACAGGTCACTGGTGCTGAGATTGTGTGTCAATCACCTCACAGGAATGTTACTGTTAAAAATACAGGAGCGCACACAAGTGGCGCTGGTAATGTCAGAGGAGCACAGTTATCTGGTGCTTATGTGGTACAACACAGTGATAATGGTAATACAGGGGCACAATAGTGGTGCTGGTGGGAATTACAGACAGTTTCCCAATTTTATGGATGATGCTGGTGCAGTGTGGAAAAATTTGGGTGAGTCTCCTAAGGAGGACTGTGGTATAGCAGAGCGGTCACAGTTCATGAGTCCTTTATGTTTTAACCCCTTGTTGCCCATTTGGCCCTCTGCGACTACATAGTTACATAGTTACATAGTTAATTAGGTTGAAAAAAGACACAAGTCCATCCAGTTCAACCACAAATAAAAAAAAAAATATATATATATATATATATATATATATATATATATATATATATATATATATATATATATATATATATATATATATACATATATATATCATACAATCCCATATATCCCATTCTATACCCACAGTTGATCCAGAGGAAGGCAAAAAAAAACCCCAGCAGAGCATTCTCCAATTTGCTAAAGCAGGGGAAAAAAATTCCTTCCTGATCCCCCGAGAGGCAATCGGATTTTCCCTGGATCAACTTTACCTATAAATGTCAGTACCCAGTTATATTATGTACATTTAGGAAAGTAACCAGGCCTTTCTTAAAGCAATCTACTGAGCTGGCTAGAACCACCTCTGCAGGGAGTCTATTCCACATTTTCACAGCTCTTACTGTGAAAAACCTTTCCGTATTTGGAGATGAAATCTCTTCTCCTCTAGACGTAAAGAGTGCCCCCTTGTCCTCTTTGTTGACCGTAAAGTGAATAACTCAACACCAAGTTCACTATATGGACCCCTTATATATTTATACATGTTGATCATATCCCCCTTAATCTCCTCTTATCAGGTGGAAGTCAACATTGGCAATGCTGCAGCGGCTTTACACGCAGCAGAGGGCCATCAATGAGTACCTGTGTGAGTATGGCACCAGGACAGGGTCAGGGGCGCTTGGCTTCTTTTCGCCACAACAGTGGCTACTGATCAAGGATGCATAAACTGTCCTGTTACCATTTGATGAGGCCACGAGGATAGTGAGTAGGGATGGGCCCGGTGCTCGATGCGAACCCATGTTCGCATCGAGCACCGGGCGTTCGCTCGCTCGGCGAGCCCAGAACTATTTTGGCCGCTCGCATCACATTTGTGTGATGCGAGCGGCCCCGCAATGCATTGCGGCCGGCGCGGCCGGCGCAGTGCATTGCTGGCTGATGATTGGCCAAGCATGCACTGTGACCCCGCATGCTTGGCCAATCACAGCGCCGGAAACTCGGAGAGCCATAATTGGCTACAGGCAGGACGCCTGTAGCCAATTACAGCTCAGGGGCTTTAGTACACGCCCCACCATTTAAAAGGCCGCCACGCCGTCGGCGCCGGTCACATAAGTTCCGGCTTTAGGAGAGATCAGGCTGATTCTGTGTCTTTGCTAGATTCATTCATATAGAAAGATTTGCTCTACTTTGCTAAACCATTGGCTATTTATTTGCTAAACCATTGCTACCTGTCATTGATCGTCCATTGCTGCTGGTTAGTGTGTTTTTAGCTGCTGCTGGGGATTAGTCTGGTGCGTGTTTTACTGTTAGTACAGTATTTCAGTAGTACCAACCGCAGTGCTGTTAGCACAGCATTGCACCCCAAAAGCACCCATAGGACTTCTAGTGTGTTAGTGGCAGCAAACAGAGCTCCTATATTTTCTTCCCAGAAGCACCCATAGGACTTCAATTGTGTGTTAGTGGAATCACACAGAGCTCCCATATTTTCTTCCCAGAAGCACCCATAGGACTTCTAGTGTGTTAGTGGCATCACACAGAGCTCCCATATTTTCTTCCCAGAAGCACCCATAGGACTTCTAGTGTGTTAGTGGCATCACACAGAGCTCCCATATTTTCTTCCCAGAAGCACCCATAGGACTTCTAGTGTGTTAGTGGCATCACACAGAGCTCCTATATTTTCTTCTCAGCAGCACCCACAGGAATTCTAGTGTGTTAGTGGCATCACACAGAGCTCCTATATTTTCTTCCCAGAAGCACCCATAGGACTTCTAGTGTGTTAGTGGCATCACACAGAGCTCCCATATTTTCTTCCCAGAAGCACCCATAGGACTTCTAGTGTGTTAGCGGCATCACACAGAGCTCCCATATTTTCTTCCCAGAAGCACCCACAGGACTTCTAGTGTGTTAGTGGCATCACACAGAGCTCCTATATTTTTTCCCAGAAGCACCCATAGGACTTCAATTGTGTGTTAGTGGAATCACACAGAGCTCCCATATTTTCTTCCCAGAAGCACCCATAGGACTTCTAGTGTGTTAGTGGCATCACACAGAGCTCCCATATTTTCTTCCCAGAAGCACCCATAGGACTTCTAGTGTGTTAGTGGCATCACACAGAGCTCCCATATTTTCTTCCCAGAAGCACCCATAGGACTTCTAGTGTGTTAGTGGCATCACACAGAGCTCCTATATTTTCTTCTCAGCAGCACCCACAGGAATTCTAGTGTGTTAGTGGCATCACACAGAGCTCCTATATTTTCTTCCCAGAAGCACCCATAGGACTTCTAGTGTGTTAGTGGCATCACACAGAGCTCCCATATTTTCTTCCCAGAAGCACCCATAGGACTTCTAGTGTGTTAGCGGCATCACACAGAGCTCCCATATTTTCTTCCCAGAAGCACCCACAGGACTTCTAGTGTGTTAGTGGCATCACACAGAGCTCCTATATTTTCTTCCCAGAAGCACCCATAGGACTTCTAGTGTGTTAGTGGCATCACACAGAGCTCCCATATTTTCTTCCCAGAAGCACCCATAGGACTTCTAGTGTGTTAGTGGCATCACACAGAGCTCCCATATTTTCTTCCCAGAAGCACCCATAGGACTTCTAGTGTGTTAGTGGCATCACACAGAGCTCCCATATTTTCTTCCCAGAAGCACCCATAGGACTTCTAGTGTGTTAGTGGCATCACACAGAGCTCCTATATTTTCTTCTCAGCAGCACCCACAGGAATTCTAGTGTGTTAGTGGCATCACACAGAGCTCCTATATTTTCTTCCCAGAAGCACCCATAGGACTTCTAGTGTGTTAGTGGCATCACACAGAGCTCCCATATTTTCTTCCCAGAAGCACCCATAGGACTTCTAGTGTGTTAGCGGCATCACACAGAGCTCCCATATTTTCTTCCCAGAAGCACCCACAGGACTTCTAGTGTGTTAGTGGCATCACACAGAGCTCCTATATTTTCTTCCCAGAAGCACCCATAGGACTTATAGTGTGTTAGTGGCATCACACAGAGCTCCCATATTTTCTTCCCAGAAGCACCCATAGGACTTCTAGTGTGTTAGTGGCATCACACAGAGCTCCCATATTTTCTTCCCAGAAGCACCCATAGGACTTCTAGTGTGTTAGTGGCATCACACAGAGCTCCCATATTTTCTTCCCAGAAGCACCCATAGGACTTCTAGTGTGTTAGTGGCATCACACAGAGCTCCTATATTTTCTTCTCAGCAGCACCCACAGGAATTCTAGTGTGTTAGTGGCATCACACAGAGCTCCTATATTTTCTTCCCAGAAGCACCCATAGGACTTCTAGTGTGTTAGTGGCATCACACAGAGCTCCCATATTTTCTTCCCAAAAGCACCCATAGGACTTCTAGTGTGTTAGTGGCATCACACAGAGCTCCTATATTTTCTTCCCAGAAGCACCCATAGGACTTCTAGTGTGTTAGTGGCATCACACAGAGCTCCCATATTTTCTTCCCAGAAGCACCCATAGGACTTCTAGTGTGTTAGTGGCATCACACAGAGCTCCCATATTTTCTTCCCAGAAGCACCCATAGGACTTCTAGTGTGTTAGTGGCATCACACAGAGCTCCCATATTTTCTTCCCAGAAGCACCCATAGGACTTCTAGTTTGTTAGTGGCATCACACAGAGCTCCCATATTTTCTTCCCAGAAGCACCCATAGGACTTCTAGTGTGTTAGTGGCATCACACAGAGCTCCCATATTTTCTTCCCAGAAGCACCCATAGGACTTCAATTGTGTGTTAGTGGCATCACACAGAGCTCCTATATTTTCTTCCCAGAAGCACCCATAGGACTTCTAGTGTGTTAGTGGCATCACACAGAGCTCCTATATTTTCTTCCCAGAAGCACCCATAGGACTTCTAGTGTGTTAGTGGCATCACACAGAGCTCCCATATTTTCTTCCCGGAAGCACCCATAGGACTTCAATTGTGTGTTAGTGGCATCACACAGAGCTCCCATATTTTCTTCCCAGAAGCACCCAGAGGACTTCTAGTGTGTTAGTGGCATCACACAGAGCTCCTATATTTTCTTCCCAGAAGCACCCATAGGACTTCAATTGTGTGTTAGTGCCATCACACAGAGCTCCTATATTTTCTTCCCAGAAGCACCCATAGGACTTCAATTGTGTGTTAGTGCCATCACACAGAGCTCCTATATTTTCTTCTCAGCAGCACCCACAGGACTTCTAGTGTGTTAGTGGCATCACACAGAGCTCCCATATTTTCTTCCCAGAAGCACCCATAGGACTTCTAGTGTGTTAGTGGCATCACACAGAGCTCCTATATTTTCTTCTCAGCAGCACCCACAGGAATTCTAGTGTGTTAGTGGCATCACACAGAGCTCCTATATTTTCTTCCCAGAAGCACCCATAGGACTTCTAGTGTGTTAGTGGCATCACACAGAGCTCCTATATTTTCTTCCCAGAAGCACCCATAGGACTTCTAGTGTGTTAGTGGCATCACACAGAGCTCCCATATTTTCTTCCCGGAAGCACCCATAGGACTTCAATTGTGTGTTAGTGGCATCACACAGAGCTCCTATATTTTCTTCCCAGAAGCACCCATAGGACTTCTAGTGTGTTAGTGGCATCACACAGAGCTCCTATATTTTCTTCCCAGAAGCACCCATAGGACTTCAATTGTGTGTTAGTGCCATCACACAGAGCTCCTATATTTTCTTCCCAGAAGCACCCATAGGACTTCAATTGTGTGTTAGTGCCATCACACAGAGCTCCTATATTTTCTTCTCAGCAGCACCCACAGCACTTTTAGTGTGTTAGTGGCATCACCATCACACAGAGCTCCTATATTTTCTTCCCAGAAGCACCCATAGGACTTCAATTGTGTGTTAGTGCCATCACACAGAGCTCCTATATTTTCTTCCCAGAAGCACCCATAGGACTTCAATTGTGTGTTAGTGCCATCACACAGAGCTCCTATATTTTCTTCTCAGCAGCACCCACAGGACTTTTAGTGTGTTAGTGGCATCACCATCACACAGAGCTCCCATATTTTCTTCCCAGAAGCACCCATAGGTCTTCTAGTGTGTTAGTGGCATCACACAGAGCTCCTATATTTTCTTCCCAGAAGCACCCATAGGACTTCTAGTGTGTTAGTGGCATCACACAGAGCTCCTATATTTTCTTCTCAGCAGCACCCACAGGACTTCTAGTGTGTTAGTGGCATCACACAGAGCTCCTATATTTTCTTTGCAGAAGCACCCATAGGACTTCTAGTGTGTTAGTGGCATCACACAGAGCTCCTATATTTTCTTCTCAGCAGCACCCACAGGACTACCGACTACAATGGCTGGAAGACCGCCAAGGGGAGGCAGAGCGTGCAGAGGCAAGAACACAGGGCAGGCAGGCTCTGTTTCTAGTGGATGTGGCCATGGCCGTGGACGTGGTCGTGCATCGTCATCAGCACGTGGCCATGGGACACGCGCGTCTTTGTTTTCGGCAGCTGGACATGTGGAGCCGCATCATGCTGAAGGCTTGGTAGAATGGATGACCAAGCCCTCCTCATCCTCCTCATCCTCTCTCACCCAGGCTCAGGGTACTGGCAGAGCAGCTGCCAACGCTTACTCAATGGCATCATCAGGCACCCCTTCCCTAGACCCACCATGTCCTCCTGAGGAGTCCCCCAAACTCTTTGAGCACAGTGTTGGGTACATGCTCTAGGAGGATGCCCAATGATTCGAAGGCTCGGATGATGATACCCAGCTTGAGGAAGTCAGTAGTGTGCGCGCAGAGAGAGGGGATGCTGAAGGACAGCAATCTGGCAGTACTGTTCCACCAGCTGCAGCTTACTGCCAGGTTTGCTCTAGTGGTGAAGAGGGAGGGGATGATGAGGTCACTGACTCCACGTGGGTGCCTGAAGGGAGAGAGGATGAGGAGGAGGACGAGGAGGAGGAGGATGCGGCGTCACATGTCCAACGAGGCAGGATGCCCCCTGGAGGCCAGCTAGAGGCCAGCACAGCAACTGTACAACACCGCAGAGCTCCGCCTGTGCAGGGCGCTGCCTCTGCACGTTATCAGAAAAGTTCTTTGGTGTGGGCCTTTTTTGAGACGAGTGCATCAGATCGCACCACTGCTATTTGCAATATTTGTCTCAAGCGTATCTCGCGTGGCCAAAACATCAGCCGCTTGGGCACCACAAGCATGAGCAGACATATGTCGACCTGCCATGCAGCTCGTTGGCAAGCACACATAAAAGACCCACACCAAAGAACTAAGCGGACCTCTCCTTGCTCCTCATCAGCTGGGATCTCCATCCCCACTACATCTTCAGTCCTCTCTGAAAGCTGCTCTGAGAGGACTGAAGGTGTAGAATTAGGTGTGTCACAACCAAGTACTTGCAGTACACCGACGTCCGATTGTAGCAGGCAAATTTCCCTGCCCCAGCTGCTGGACCGTCGAAAGAAGTGCACTCCCAGCCATCCACATGCCCAGCGGTTGAATGCTAGCTTGGCTAAATTGCTAGCACTTCAACTGCTGCCTTTTCAGTTGGTAGACTCGGCCCCCTTCCGTGAGTTTGTTCAATGTGCGGTTCCTCAGTGGCAGGTTCCCAAACGCCACTTTTTCTCACGGAAGGCGATTCCGTCTCTCTACCGGCATGTGGAAGGCAATGTCCATGCCTCGCTGGACAGGGCGGTCAGCGGTAAGGTGCATATTACCGCTGACTCATGGTCCAGCAAGCATGGACAGGGACGTTACCTTTCTTTCACGGCCCATTGGGTCACTCTATTGGCAGCTGGGAGGGATGTAGGACAAGGTGCAGTAGTGTTGGAGGTTGTTCCGCCACCACGCCTCCAAAATGCTACTACTGCTACTGGTTGTGACACACCTCTCTCCTCCACCCCCTCCTCTTCTTCTTCCTCCAGTGCTCTGTCCTCGGAACCAGCGGTGCTCCGTAGGCGTACAAGGGGCTACGCAAGTACGCAGGCAAAAAGATGCCATGCCGTGCTTGCGCCGGTGTGTTTGGGGGACAGGAGCCACACTGGGCCAGAGGTTCTGGCAGCTCTGCAGGGGCAGGCCGAGAGGTGGTTGACGCCACGCCAGCTTAAGCCAGGAATGGTCATTTCTGACAATGGCACCAACCTCCTCTCCGCCCTGCGACAGGGGCAGCTCACCCATGTGCCCTGTATGGCTCACGTCCTCAACCTGGTGGTGCAGCGGTTCTTGGGCAGGTTCCCAGGCTTACAGGATGTCCTGAGGCAGGAAAGTCTGTGTGCATTTCCGCCGATCTTATAATGCCAGTGCTCGGCTGACTGAGCTGCAAAAGGAGCTGAACCTGCCCAAGAACCGCCTAATATGTGACATGCCCACCAGGTGGAACTCAACGTTGGCCATGCTGCAGCGACTGCACACGCAGCAGAGGGCCATCAATGAGTACCTTTGCGACTACGGCACCAGGACAGGGTCAGGGGAGCTTGGTTTTTTTCCCCCACGTCAGTGGAGCATGATCAGGGATGCATGCACTGTCCTCTCACCATTTGAGGAGGCCACGAGGATGGTGAGCAGTGACAGTGCATGCATCAGTGACACTGTACCTCTTGTCCACCTGTTGGAGCATACGCTGCGTGGGATAATGGACAGGGCACTTGAGGCAGAACAGAGGCAGGAAGAGGAGGACTTCCTTGCCTCTCAAGGCCCCCTTTATCCGGACAGTGTTCCTTCTGTCCCACCCATCACACAGGAAGAGGATGAGGATGAGGAGGAGGAGGAGGAGGAGGATTGTGTGAGCATGGAGGTGGAGCCTGGCACTCAGCATCAGCAGCAGCAGTCTTTTAGGGATGATGTACAGTCCCAACAAACCAGTGAACTTGTACGTGGCTGGGAGGAGGTGGCTGGCGATCATGTCATCCTCAGTGACCCAGAAGACTCCGGACCGAATGCCTCAGCTAACCTACGCTGCATGGCCTCCCTGATCCTGCAAAGCCTGCGGAAGGATCCTCGTGTTCTTCGGATCAAGAAGAGGGACCATTACTGGCTGGCCACTCTCCTTGATCCACGGTACAAGGTTAAGGTTGCGGACCTTATCTTGCCGTCGCAGAGGGAGCAGAGGATGAGACATCTCAGGGAGGCCTTGCAGAAAGGTCTGTGCAACGCGTTCCCAGAAACTGGGAGGTTACAAACTCCTGGTCCTGGACGACGAGTTGCTGAGGCTTCGGTCAGTAGCAGAAGGAGCGGTGGGGAAGGTGGACGTCTGACCGATGCGTTCAGACAATTTTTTAGTCCGCAGCCCCAAGGTATGATCGGTTCCAGCAACCATCGCCAGCGTCTGCTATACATGGTGCAAGAAATACCTTGGGGCAAGGTCAGACTTGGACACCTTTCCCACCGAAAATCCTCTGGCTTACTGGGTCCTGAGGATGGATCACTGGCCAGAGCTTGCACAGTATGCAATTGAGCTACTGGCCTGTCCTGCCTCCAGCGTTCTTTCCGAACGCACATTCAGTGCTGCTGGAGGATTTGTCACCGATCATAGGGTGTGCCTGTCCACCGACTCGGTTGATCGACTGACCTTCATCAAAATGAATCAGTCTTGGATCACCACCAGCTACCAGGCACCTGAAGCGGATATAACGGAATAATTTATAATGTCACATCCCTTCAAGACTGCCTATGCTGATGCTGAGTGACTGTCCTGTTATGTTCACTGACTATCCTCTTCCTCCTCCTCAATGATCCATGCCACCACACCAGTGCCTAAGGCACAATTTTTCAGCTCCTGTATAACAGGGGCGTGTACTTACAATTTTTTAAAAAAATGCTTCGCAACACGTGTGACTGCTGTGCTCCAAGTACAGTATCTGTGAGGGGTTGCAGTGTTGTGGCACCAGCACCAATGCCTAAGGCACAATTTTTCAGCCCCTGTTTAACAGGGGCGTGTAATTACAATTTTTTAAAAAAATGCTTCGCAACACGTGTGACTGCTGTGCTCCAAGTACAGTATCTGTGAGGGGTTGCAGTGTTGTGGCACCAGTGCCTAAGGCACAATTTTTCAGCCCCTGTTGGGGCGTGTAATTACAATTTTTAGGCAATGCTTTGCAACAGGTCTCATTGCTGTGCTAAGAGTACAGTGTCTGTGAGGGGTTGCAGTGTTGTGGCACCAGCACCACTGCCTAAGGCACAATTTTTCAGCCCCAACAGGGGCGTGTAATTACAATTTTTTAAAAAGATGCTTCGCAACAGGTGTGACTGCTGTGCTCCAAGTACAGTATCTGTGAGGGGTTGCAGTGTTGTGGCACCAGTGCCTAAGGCACAATTTTTCAGCCCCTGTTGGGGCGTGTAATTACAATTTTTAGGCAATGCTTTGCAACAGGTCTCATTGCTGTGCTAAGAGTACAGTATCTGTGAGGGGTTGCAGTGTTGTGGCACCAGCACCAATGCCTAAGGCACAATTTTTCAGCCCCTGTTTAACAGGGGCGTGTAATTACAAATCTTGATCTAATAGTTCACAGCAGGGCCCATTCCTGCGCCCACCAAGAGTAACTATGAGGGCCTACAGTCTTGTGGCAACACCGTCCACCACCACCGCCAAAGGCCCAATTTTTCTGCCCTGTTCAACAGGTGCATGCAATTACAAATCTTGATCTAATAACTCACAGCAGGGCCCATTCCTGCGCCCACCAAGAGTAACTGTGAGGGCTTACAGTCTTGTGGCAACACCGTCCACCACCACCACCACCACCACCACCAAAGGCCCAATTTTTCTGCCCTGTTCAACAGGTGCATGCAATTACAAATCTTGATCTAATAACTCACAGCAGGGCCCATTCTTGCGCCCACCAAGAGTAACTGTGAGGGCTTACAGTCTTGTGGCAACACCGTCCACCACCACCACCACCACCAAAGGCCCAATTTTTCTGCCCGGTTCAACAGGTGCATGCAAGTACAAATCTTGATCTATTAACTCACAGCAGGGCCCATTCCTGTGCCCACCAGTCTTGTGGCTACACCAACATCTAATAGGGCAAATTTCTGCAGAGTATATACGGCAGGCCCCTACTTTCAAACATCCAACTTACAAACGACTCCTACTTGCAAACGGAAAGAGAAAACAGGAAGTGAGAGGAAATCTACCCCTAGGAAGGGAAATTCTATCCTGTTAGATTTAATTTGGGAAAAAGGTATCTCCTCTCTACTGATGATTTATCACCAATCCTTGTTTCAATTCAAACCCCACTTTTCCAAAAACATTTGTCATTGGGACGGAAAGTGAGGTGATATGTTCTGAACAGATGTGCAAAGACAGCAAATGTTACAGGGGTGATAACCCCTCCCTATGTTCTCCAAAAAGCTTAAAAATAGATTTTTTTGGGATGGAGCTACACTTCATAATGGCTTCTTTTTTTCCTTTACAAATGTCATTTTGTGCAAGGACAGTTCTAAACACGGGAAACACATGCCACTTCACAGGCATACTTTAGACACCCCCCAGGTACCATATTTAAAGGAAAATTTCACTTTTTTTTTTTCACTTTATGCATCATTAAAATGACTGCTCCCGAAAAAACTTTAGTTTTTAAAAGTTCTTTTTGCATTGATATATGTCCCCTGGGGCAGGACCCGGGTCCCCAAACCTGTTTTATGACATTAACATGCATATTGGCCGTTGTAATTAGCACTTTTGATTTTGAACGTTCGCGTCCATTTTAATGTATAGGGTTCGAAAATTTGCGCGAACTTTCGGTCGGTTCGAAGGTTCTGGTGCGAACCGAACCCGGGGGTGTTCGGCTCATCCCTAATGGTGAGCAGTGACAATGCATGCATCAGTGATACTGTCCCTCTTGTCTTCCTGTTGGAGCACACCCTTCATGAAATTATGGACAGGGCACTTGAGGCAGAACAGTATGAGGAAGAGGAGGACTTCCTTACCTCTCAAGGCCCCCTTTATCCAGCCCCCTTTATCCTGCTAGCTCGCCAAACACATAGGAAGAAGATGTGGAGGATAACACGCAAAAGCAGTCTTCAAGGGATGGTTTTCAGTCCCCAGAAACTCAAGGAGTTGTATGTGGCTGGGAGGAGGTTGTTACGGATCATGTGATCCTTAGTGACCCAGAGGACTCAGAATCGAATGCCTCTGCAAACTTTCGCAGGCTTTGCAGAATCAGGGAATCCATACAGCGTAGGGACCCTAGGATTTGCGGTATCAAATAGAAGGAATCATTACTGGCTGGCAACCCTTCTTTATCAACGTTACAAGGGTAAAGTTGCAGAACTCATCCTGCCTTCGCAGAGGGAGCAGAGGATGAAACATCTTCAGGAGGCCTTGAAGAAAGGTTTGTGCAATGCATTTCCAGACCCTGTGAGGTTACAATTTCCTGGTGCTGGATAACGTGTTGCTGAGGCTTCTGTCAGGTCACCTGAGGCCAGATGACAGATGCACACTGTTGGGGTCAGGAGTGCACCGCAAAGGTAGTGAACCCTATGGCTGACTGCTGCAGATGGGAGTCTAGGTGGTTAAGGAAGGCAGGTCTGCTGGAACACCAACACGGATCCCACAGGGGCTAGAGCATAAGATTCCCCAGGGCACAGAGTCTAAGAGACAGCAGGTGTTCACCAGAGCCTCTAGTGCTGAGGATGGACTGGGATGCCCCTGGCACCAGGTCGTGACCCCCAGGGTCTCCCAGCTCACCTACAATAGGCTACAGGAGGACAGAGATAGGGAAGCCAAAGGTCGTGGCGACTAGCAGACAAGGATAAACTTAGAACACGCCAAAGGTCAGGGTCACAAGCAGGCAGGGATAGTCGAGAACAAGCAAAGATAGGTAAGTGGAATCAGACGTAGAAGACACGGCAAGATGCACATGGAAGCTAAACACACAAAGCTTGATCAGCAAGGCAGGCTTGCAGTGCACACGTTAATATAGAGTTCCCTGATAGAGGCTGGGGTGGAGCCATGCTTTGAGGAGAGATTATTTAAGTAGCCAGGTGAGAGTGGCTGGCCTCTAAAGGTGAACACATGGCGGAGAGGTAAGCTGACAGACAAAGATTACTGCATAACCATGACAGCTTCGTTCAGTCAGAGGAAGAGCAGTGTAGAAGGTGGCCAGCTGACCGATGCCTTTAGACAATTTTTCAGTCCTCAGCGCCAAGGTCTGATCGGTTCAAGCAACCATCACCAGCGTCTGCATTAAATGGTGCAGGAATATCTAGGGGCAAGAGCAGACTTGGAGACCTTTCCAACAGAGCATCCACTGGTTTACTGGGTCTTGAGGATGGACCACTGGACAGAACTTGCTTAATATGCAATCGATCTACTGGCCTGTCCTGCATCCAGCGTTCTTTCTGAATGCACATTCAGTGCTGCTGGAGGGTTTTTAATGGATCATAGAGTGTGCCTGTCCACAGACTCCCTTGATGGGCTCACATTCATAAAAATGAATCAGTCTTGGATCAAGCACCTGATGCTGATGAAACTGATTGATTTTTCTATGGATGTGGGATCCCTTGAAGACTGCCTATGCTGAGTGACTATCCTATTCCTCCTCAATCTTGATGATGCTAGCTTCCAACAATATTTTTTGTTTAGGGCACCAGAACAACTGCCTAAAGCCCCATTTTTCTGTCCCTGTTTAACAGGGGCATGTAATTACAATTTCTGATCTAATATTTCACAGCAGGACCCGTTCCTGCGCCCAACAAGAGTATCTGTGAGGGGTTACAGTGTTGTGGCACCACCACCAAAGGCCCAATTTTTCTGCCCCTGTCCCAGCAGCAGAAAAAAAGGACAAGCGTACCCCATGGCCACCTACAGAAGATGCACCGTGTCCATGACCAGCACTGTGGACTGTGGACACAAAGCCTGCTTACCCTCTTTTAGTGGCCTGTGAGCGTCTGCCTCTCCTTGGTGGCCTTCTGGACATGATGGGGATTTTGTTTTGCAACACCACACTACACTGTATTGTGTACTGTGTACACCACCAGAAAAGTAGTAGCAACTGCACTATGGGTGCACGGTATTGTGTACACCACCAGAAGTGTAATAGCAACTATGGGTGCACTGTATGTATTGTGTACTGTGTACACCACCAGAAAAGTAGTAGCAACTGCACTAGGGGTGCACGGTACTGTGTACTGTATACACCGCCTGAAGTATATTAGAAACAGTACACCAGGAATGGCCTGCAGTGAGATTTAGCTAAACTTGATACAGTGGATATATATATATATATATATACACACAAGACTGTCTGTATATATATATATATATATATATATATATATATATATATATATATATATATATATATATATATATATATATATATATATATATATATATATATATATATATATATATATATATATATATATATTAGACACTGTAGCTAACTGAATAATCTGCCTGCCTGCCTGCCTGCTCAATCTAAGACCCCTTTCACACTGCCAGCGTTTTTCAGGTGCTACAGCGCTAAAAATAGCGCCTGTATAGCGCCTGAAAAAAGTGGCTCCATTCACTCGAGGACTTTCACACTGGAGCGGTGCACTGGCAAGGTGTCACAAAATGTCCTGCCAGCAGCTTCTTTGGAGCGGTGAAGGATTGGTGAACTCACCGCTCCTCCACCGCTGCTCCCCATTGAAATCAATGGGGCAACGCTGCGATACCGCCGGCAAAATGTTTTGCGGGCAGATTTAAGCCCTTTTGGCCACTAGCGGGGGGTTAAAACCGCCCCGCTAGCAGCCGAATAGTGCCGCTATAACGACGGTAAAGCGGCGCTAAAATAGTGCCGCTTTACCGCCGATGCCCCCCCCGGCTCGGTGTGAAAGCCATTTAAATGACACTCTCTCTCCATCCACGCCAACGACGCACTACATGAGGCCGACGTGCAGGCAGCCTTATATAGTGTGGGGCGTGGACTTATTCCCCCTGAGCCATGATTGGCAAAAGGCACCCTGCCTTTGGCCAATTATGGCTCTCTTAGCTGAGGGTGCTGTGATTAGCCAAAGCATGCAGGTTATGGTGCATGCTTTGGCCAATCATCATACAGTAATGCACTGTGATCCCGCAGTGCATTATGGGCCGTTACATGCCGCTCAAATTTGTCGCGAACAGCCCATAATGTTCCGTTTTCGACGAACGGGCAAACAGCCAATGTTTGAGACTAACTCATGTTCGGCCCGAACAGAAAGCTCATCCCTAATTTTAAATAGTTTCAGGCTGTTCACTAAAGTACCATTAAATGGTTGAACCTATGTGTATGCAATTTGAAGCATGAATACTTTCCAAAATGTTTACAGAAACTTCAACAGGATAAATTCAAACCACAATTATTTCCAGGATACTCATTGTCTTGGTAGGCAAAATGCAAGCCCTTTTTCACCCGAAGCATGGCACATGCATCCCATTAGGCCCAAGAGTGTATTTTTAAAGATAATAATTGTGTATAATAGATTCACAATAAAAACATATATTGTATAAAAGTAGTTTATTATCAGATTGGCAATAATTACCTTTTCTGTGCTTTTGCAAAACATTCCAAATGCAGCGCTGTGAACAGGGATCCACCCCACTTGTAGGTTCATCTAGAATAACTGTTTTTGCATCAGCAATAAATGCAGTAGCTACAGAAAGCCTTCGTTTCATACCTCCAGATAATAAACAAGTTAGTTTCTTCTGGTGCTCTAATAACCCAACCTCTTGCAAAGCTCTGTAGAAAAAGAATAAACTGTGTCATCTGTGATGAAACTGTGTCATCTCATACTAAATTACCTTCATATAAACATAATTATAATTATCCATAGGGTAAAATTAAATTGTATAAGTAAATGTTTGCGCTGAGTTCTTTTAGGGGGGTATTTCAATTTTAAATATAGTGGCCCATATATAGCCGCCTGGTCATTTTTACAGATGACAAAAGGGGTTTCCCTATTTTTAGCCTTTTTTTCTCCTCAAGAAATGTATTTGTGATTCTGTCTGTGTTTGCTGTTGGAAAGTTCACCTAAGTTTGTTAAAATGTCCATCCAATAATGTGTTGGCACCAAATCTTATTGTTAACTTCCCCTTCAACATGATTGAGTATTATATTCAAAATGTATTTTCATTTGTGAAGGAGATTATTTACAGCAAAACAGAGGGTAATATTTATGGTAAAATAAAACAAATAAAAAAATCTGTGGGGTCCAGCATCACCATTGCTGGGCAACCGGACACCCTTGGATGCACCAGATAGACCCCTAGTTAAAGGAATGCTCAGTCACATAATCTATTAAGGTGGTTGTAAATTCTTACATACACTCAGTAAAATAATTGGCATCAGTCAGGTAATGCGCTGAGATGAAAGAAATCCTCCTACACCAGTTGTACTTGTTTATCTGCACTATTCTCTCCTCTAAATCCCTTTAAAGTCCAGAGTTTATAAAGCTTCTCTGAGCTGTCAGACAAAAGGGGTGGAGAGCTGAAGTTACACTCTGCAGAGCTCAGTGATGAGAGCTCTGAGAGCTGATTGGAGAGAAGGGACACACCAATCTTTACACAGCACACAGAGCTGGGCTCCCTCCCTTGTCGCATTTTTTCTCTTGGTGTCAGGAAAACCTGTCAGAAGTGATTCATGCTAATAGCAAAGAAACAAAGCAGAAGACAGAGATGGCCCTTAGTGCTTTTAATTGAGACAAGAAATCATACCATCTGTACAGGTAAGAAATTTACAATGTTGGCGTGTTCTATTGCCATACATGTCAAAATATTTAGGCTTCCACAGTCCTCTCACTAGCAACTCTGCATGCCTGCAGGAATATGCAGCACAGGAAGTTCCCTATAGTTTTGGCCCTTCAGAAGATGAGTCTGGCATTAAAACTTAAAAAGATTTCACCCCAACAATGATGTTACAGAAATTACCATTAAATACATATTTCAGATACTAGAATTTGGGGAAAAAAAGAGCATGGAGTATGGAAATGTTTTACATTTATCGGTTGTGTACCCAAAAGTGGAACTTCCGCTTATCTGCTTCCTCCCATCATCTGGTGCCACATTTGGCACCTTTCGGGGGGAAGCAGGTACCCTGTCCCTACTTCTGGGAGACTGGGCCACGGTGAATTACATCAGCAGCTTGGCCCCCCTCCTCCTCCCTCCCTCCTCCCTCCCCTTCTGTCGGGCAAATGAGAGCAAATGTTCCCTTACCCACAATGGTGGCGGGAGCACCTAACCAGCCGATGTAAATGTCGCTGGACTCCAGGACAGGTAACTGTCCTAATGTTAAAAGTCATCAGCTACAGTATGTGTAGCTGCTGACATTTTATTTTTAATGTGGCGGGCAGAACTCTGCTTGAAGGTTTTAATGATAGTACAAAAAATGTACTATGTTACCCATTGAGAAATATATAGTATATTTTAATAATGGTTTAAATATACAGTAAGTCCCCTATTTCCCCACTTACTTGAATAAAGTGAAGTTTATAATGCTTTTCACACAAATAATGCATAAAAAACAAAACACAGTACAGTACCTTGGAAAGTACAGTGTACAGTATAACAGCTGGCATACAGGCGCTGGCATGGGTGAACCAGGAAAAGTTACTGACTTTTCAGGGGGGGAGGTGGGAGATGGTGGAGCTGAAAGATCTTCAGCAATAGGAGATGGAGGGCAAGCTGCAGTTTTACTCATGCCTGATGTTGATGGCACAGGTTCTGGTTCTTTGCTGGATTCAATTCTAACTACCCTCTTGAAAAAAAATGACCCAGTGATGTCTGGGTAGTATCTCTTTTTTTTCTCATCCTAGATGACACAGTAACACTGGATGGCAGTCTGCACAGCTACTGCAACCTTTGTGTTCTGTTGTACGTTTAGGTCCTGTGCTTCAAAACTAACAGTGCCTCCTCTAATAAAGAAAATCCATTTGCCATTTTCTTTGTTGTGAATCTCTTTGGTTCTTCAGTTATTTCTTTCTCTTGGCTCTTTTTAACCTTTCGCTGGGCCTCCAATTCCATCAGGTCTTCAATTGTAAGCTCCTCTTGTTGCACAGCAAGGAGTTCAGTGAAGCCGTCCTCTTGCAGATTCGGCTGCAGCTTCTCACTGACAATCACTAAGTTGCCTAAGACCTCTTTGGACTCCTCATTCACCTTCTCAAATACACGAACGCCATGAACAACCTGTGGGCAAAGGTTCTTCCAAACCCCATATATAGTGATGGCCGTAACGTCATGCCAAGTAAAGTCAATGTTTTTTTATAGCCTTTTAGATGTTATAGTTCCTCCAAAATTGTCAGAAGGTTGTACCTGATTCGTCAATCACCTTTACTGCCTGGCTAATAGTGTCACGTAAATAATATTTCTTGAAAGTTGCAATAACTCCCTGGTCTATAGGTTGGATAAGTGCCGTAGTATTCGGTGCACTACTTTGACATTGGGATGAAAGTCATCAATGAAACGGGGGGGACCCAGAGCATTGTCAATTAGCAAAAGAATGTTGAATGGGACATCTTTCTCCAAGCAATATTTCTCTATCTCTGGGATAAAGTGGTGGAAAAACCAGTCAAGGAAAATGCCCTGCATAACCAAGGCTTTGGACTTATTTTTCAACACAACAAGAGGAGAGCCCTCAGCTATTTTTTTAAGGGCTTTTGGATTCTCTGCATGGTAAACTGGGAGAGGCTTCAGTTTAATATGACCGAAAGCATTGCCACCAAACAACAGAGTTAGCATGTGCTTTGCTGCTTTATAGCCTGGCAACAACTTTTCCTCCTTACTGATGTAACTTCATTCTGGCATCCTTTTCCAGTACAGTCCTGTCCCATCTACATTAGAAACCTGCTCAGGTAAATAAGTGCCTTCATCAATAATTTCTCAAAGTGTTGCAGGAAATTCCCAGGCAGCTGCGGTATCTGCACTTGCTGCCTCCTACAGGCCTTTTTAATTTTCTTGAATTAGCATTAGGCTTAGAGAGACTTAAACGCTAATGTTGATCCTGCATCCACACACTGAGAAGTTTCTCCATTTCTTCTATCACTTTTCCCTACTTTTTAATGTTATTGTCAACGTCATTTGTTTTGCATTTCATGTCAATAACACTTTTAGAAATATATTTACCTTGAAAAATGATGATGTGTTCAATACTTATTTTACCCACTGTATGTTTGATAGGGCAGGCTATTCATTGGGCTGCCATTGCACCAAAATTTAAACCTGCATTACATTTTTTAATCTGTGTCACAATACACTTTAGTGTGTTACCGTGTGTTATGGTGCACTGCAAAGCCGGGTCATTTGATTAATGTACTGGCATACACCCTTCAAAATAACAAACATATTACCACAACACAGGGCTTTGAAAGGGCTCTGAGTGTGATTGTTGTGTAGCTGTCAGTAAATTTCATTAATGTTTCATGCTATCAGTATAATTTTCCAGAGGATCCACAGTTTATAAATACATTTACTACTAATAATTGCAATACATTTAAAAAAAGTATTTTATATATACCATAGGCTAGCATAAATGTGTGTATAAGGTGGTTTTAGCTAACATAACATTAGTAAACATAAAATATAACCCACAACACATAAAATGGAATGTTTTAAATCAATTTTATATAAACACATGACATGTGTAATCAAGGATAATAATGTTCTAAACATTGGGGGGGTTTACAGTACTAAAACCTGAGCACTCAGAATCTGGTGACGCTGTGCTTGGTAGCCAATCATCTTCTGACTTCAGCTTGTTCAGTTAATCTTTGACAATAAGGGCCCTTGTACAAGGGCTGTCGGATTAGGTCCACCTGTTATGAATTTTCTCCGCTGACATCCGCCGCTATCTGATCTGATGCTGTTCGCATAATCCAGATGGATGGTGGACCTATTTTCCATCCGTCTGGCTCTGCACAGTGAGCAGAGACAGACCCGTCATCTGCCTGCTCAGCGGGGATCAGTGGAGCGATCCCCCGTTGAGCAAATGGAGGCGGTCGTGTGAAAGGGGCCTAAAAGGGGGGCACGTTTTGTGTATTGAGGAAGGGTAGGGGGGTCTAAAAGGTATAGGATATAATTAGGAAAATAGCACTTTTTTATTTTTTATTCTTTATTTTTTATTTTTTTTCCCTCTCTTCCTTCTTCTTTTTCTTCTCTTTTTTGGGGGGGGGGGGGGGGGGGGGGGAAGTAGGAAAGTGAAATACAAGGGGAAGGAAAAGGGAGGTGTATTGAATGTGGGGAGTAGTAGAGGTGGTGGGCACATAGAGGGGGGGGGGGGGGGGGGGGGGTTAAGGGAATGGGGTCAAATAAGGTAAATGAGGTGAAAAAGGTGTGGGGGGAGGGAAGGGCTGGAAAGGGTGGTTAGAGGGTGGTCAGAGGGACAAGAGAATAGAGAGAGAAAAGTGAAAGTGGAGAGTAATTTATTAAAGAGGAGAGTGAATAAAAGGGCTGAATCTTGATTGGGGGGAAGGGAAAGAGTGGGGCAGTTGGAGTGGGGGGGGAGGGAAAATTAGGTTAAATGATGTTGCAAATGATAATGGTAAATGAGAAATGATAAATGTTAAATGTTAAAGTGATGTTGTAGCAAAAAGTGGAGCGATACATGTTGTAGTCCAGGATATGCTTATGAATCATGGTTGTAAATACGGCGATCTCTACCTTTCTTTTTTTTTTGGGGGGTGTGCTGCTGTTGGTATGCGCGCTCTGATCCCCCTCATGCTTGGGGATGTTTCCCCCATAATAAACGTCTCTCCTTTAGGTAGGAAAAGTCGGAGACGTTTAAAAAATATTTAATTTTTTTTTGCTCTGAAGAGGTTAGCTAACGGTATCAAAAAATCGCAACGGCTAGACTACCCTCTTGAGTAGGATAGGGGAATTAGATTTTTTTTATTTTTATTTTTTTCCTCTTCGGTAGCTCCCAGACGATAGTAGGAAATGACTAAAATAAAGTTTACCTCATATAACGTTAATGGACTGAACATCCCGGAAAAACGTATCAGGCTGCTCGCTCAATTAGGAAGATTGAAGATGCAGATCGCCTTCCTACAAGAGACACACTTTAGAAGAGACAAAATACCAAAGCTAGGAAATCATAGATTCTCTATGGTATACCACGGTGCATCTTTGACCTCCAAATCAAATGGAGCATCTATTATTGTGTCAAAACAGATGCCATGGAAGAAATCAAAGGTAATTAAAGATGAGGAGGGCCGTCTTCTAATTGTGAAGGGGTCAATAGGTCAGCAAAAGGTTACACTAGTGAATATGTATCTTCCAAATGAAGATCAGGTCAAATGCCTAGATACTTGTCTTTAGATGGTACACCAGCACAAGGAGGGCATGTTGATAATAGGGGGAGATTTAAACGTGGTCCTGGACCCTCTTATAGATGCGTCCAGAGGAGCCTCTCTTTTGTCATATATAAAACTACGAAGAATAAAAAAAACTATTAGGTGATCTGCAGGTGGTAGATACATGGAGGAGACTTCATGCCCAAGATAGAGATTATACGTTTTTTTGGGCGAAACACAAATCATATACTCGGATTGACTATATCTTGGTATCACAGACGGGAATAACATCATTGGTGAGGGCTGACATAGGCTCATTCACATTGTCGGATCATGCCCCGACAAACTGTAAGATGGAATTAGGGGAGGGAGATCGACGGGAGTGGCAGTGGAAGAATAATGAATCCCTTTTAAAAGATAAGGAATACGAAAAAAAATATTTAATCGGGAATTGGACTTTTTTTTTCAAGCTACTGGGACGGAGGAAATTACACCATTATGTTTGTGGGAAACACATAAATGCGTGATGAGAGGGGTTTTTATCTCCCTAGGGGCATACAGGAAAAAGAAGCTCAATGAACAGATTGAGGCACTATTTAAAAATATCCGTGAACTGGAGCTGGTGCATAAAAAATCCCAGACACAACATATAGAGGAGAAATTAAGTGGCCTACGGGAAGATTTAAACTCACTGCTTATTGAACAGGCGAAAGCAAAGATAAAACGGGGTAAGCGGACATTCTATGAATTTGGTAACAAGCCAATTAGGATGTTAGCAAAGGCCCTTAAAGAAACCAATAGACAGAAGCACATAATAGGTATTAAAACACAGAGAGATGAGATGGTAAACTCCTCACAGAAAATGGCGCAGACCTTTAAGGAGTACTATGAGGGTCTCTATCAACTTGAGGGGACACTATCCCCAGAAAGAAGTCAAAGTAAATGGGAGGCGGCAAGGGAATATTTACAAACATCAGAAATGCCGAAGTTGACAGAAGAGACAGTACAAGATCTAGATGTACCGATTACAGTAGAAGAGTTTAAGAAAGCACTAAATCTTTTAAAACTAGGGAAAGCACCGAGCCCAGATGGGTATACCCTGATTCACATTGGCCTTTAACTAATTAAGTGAAGGACAGAAGATACCGGCAGAGACATTGCTAGCACATATAGCAGTAATCCCGAAGGAGGGGAAGGATCCATCTCAGTGTTCCAGCTATCGGCCGATATCCTTGTTAAATGTGGACCTACAAATGTTTTCAAAGATTTTAGCCACTAGATTAGTGGAACATATCCCTTCATTGATACACCTCGATCAAGTGGGGTTTATGGCTGGTAGGGAGGGGAGGGAGAATACACAAAGAGTAGTAAATGCCATTTATTGGTCACAGAGACAACAGAAACCCCTAATACTTATATCAGCAGATGCGGAAAAAGCATTTGATAGAGTTGACTGGGTATTTCTGAGGGCCACTTTGCAATATATGGCTTGAGGGATGGAATGCTGAGAGGGTTCTCAAACTTATACTCAGTACCGACTGCGAGGGTTAAGGTAAATTACAGAATCTCAGGCCCATTTTGTATCCAAAATGGAACGCACCAGGGATGCCCACTGTCTCCCATTATTTTTATTTTCACAATGGAGCCCTTCCTAAGGAAGATACGTGCTAACTCCAATATCAGAGGCATAAGGACAGAAAGAGAGGAACATAAGTTAGCGGCCTATGCCGATGATCTGATTTTTTTCATAACTTTTCCAGTTTTATCCCTCCCACCTCTTTTAATGGAGTTACATCAATATGGGGGGATAGCAAATTTCAAGGTAAACTAGAATAAATCGGAGGCAATGGGGATGGAAATAAACGCATCGCTGTCACATCAAATAACGATGCAGTTCAATTTCAGATGGACAGACTCCTATATAAGCTACCTGGGGACTAAAATACCAAAGAGGCTAAGTAGGATATTCAAACATTATAAAGATGAACGTGATGCCAAGGCTTCTTTACTTGTTACAAACCATACCAATAAAGATTCCCCCAAGTTTCCTGAGAGAACTTCGTTTAAGGTTCCTGAGGTTTATCTGGGCAGGGAAGCCAGCAAGAGTGCGGAGATACATCTTAGTGCTCCTTAAAGAAAAAGGAGGAATTGGTTTCCCAGACCCAGTTAGATACCAGGAGGCCTCAAAGTTAGCCAGAGGAATGGATTGGTGTCCCACAGAGAAGAAACCATGGGTAAAAATGGAACAAACAACGATTGAGATTCCCTTGGAGGGGTTGGTATGGATAGAAGGAAAGGATATTCCAACGGCAGTGAGAAAACACCCATTGATGGATGCAACCTTTACGTATAATTACTAAGATTTTTAAAAAGACAAATATATCAATGTACCCGAGCCCCATGACTCCGGTGTTGGGTACGCCAGACTTCCAACCGGGTATAACAGATCGGAGATTTGAGGTTATAAGACGAAGGGGGAGAAATAGGATCATACATTTCTCAAGGGATAATTGTCTAATGACAAGAGGTGAGATAGAAGGAGAATTAACACCAGACTAGATTATTTCAGGGCGATGCAGTTAGTAGCCGCTCAAAAATTAAAACATTCAGAATTACGGAGACTATCGAAATTTGAGCAGATATGCTTAGACGGAGAAAGTATGAGACACTCCCTGTCATATTTCTATGAAGTATTAACAGGACTGGAGGCACCACAAGACCTGAATTTTATATAAGCTTGGGAAAGAGATCTGGGGACTGTGTTCTCCCAAAGGCAGAATGATAAGATGTTAAAATCTATTCACGAAGCATCAGTGGCAAGCAGATACCAAGAGGGAGGATATAAAATCCTTACCAGATGGTATAGAACTCCAACTGTGCTACATAAAATATTCCCACAGGTCTCAAGTGTATGTTGGCGTTGTTTAGAGTCGGAGGGTACGATGTTGCACATTTTTTGGGAATGTGAAAAAATCAGGGAATTCTGGATAATGGTTGAGGAAACAGTTAAGGCTATTACAGGTGTGTCTCTTGGGGAAAATCCGGCTGCATTCTTATTAAACGATGTTCCAATGTCGGTGGAAAAATATAAAAACTCTCTGCTGAAACATCTCACGGCAGCGAGGGCCTGTATCCCGGCTCTGTGGAAAAGTACAGTTCCACCGACTGGGGCACAGTGGTGGGCTAGAATTGTAGAGATACAACAAATGGAGAATCTAACTTTGATGTTGAAAGAGCAGGAGGAGAAATACTGGAAGATATGGGCCTCCTACTTTGTATACAGAAGGGGAGATGAAGTGAGGTAGACTCTGTTTGATCTACTCTGAGAGGGAGGGGAAGCCACTTTTTTGTTTTTTTCATTGTTTTTAGAGGGAGGGGGTGGAGGAGAAAGGGGTTAGGAAAAGGGAAAAGGGAAATTATATATGTTCACTGTGTAAACAGGATCGAGCAGCACCGACCATAGAAGGTATAATGACAAAATAACTACATGATATATGGAATGGATATGGTGTAAGAGATGTGACGTAGAAAAGATAAATGTTCTAAGTGAAGTATAATATATAATGTGTGAAAAATAAAGAATTATAAAAAAAGGGGCCTAAAACCTGGAGGCTGTTTGGTTTCTCTGCCAAGCTGCAGCGGATTTTGCACGTTTCAGTTTAAGTAAATCCAAATCCATTGTGTCTTTCTAGTTTTAACATCCATAAATGATAAGAAAAAAGCATACATAAAACATATAACAGTGAAGGAACACTTTTAGCATTATTAAGTTACAATGAATACAACAAAAGCTGCTAAAGAGAAACCAAGCTGTCAAAAATTGGGGAAGAAATGTCAGTTTGCAATAGCAAGTGAGACACTGAAAAGCTTTAAATATATTAATAGTAAAAGACAAGGCCTTCACACACAGGCAACTAAAATGATAACACAAAATTGGTCGCTTGGGACAAAGAGAAAGCAAACCTTTTAAACCTCTTCTTTAGCCATGTGCATACAAAGGAAAGTGCTGTGCTGATGGCTGAAGTTATTTCTAAACCATTGTTACTAATTTTCAGAGACGTATTAGTATGTGGATTTGTACAATGGCCTAGGACAAAAGCAATTGTGTTAGCTATATTTAAAAAGGGCCTAGGCTTAATAACAGTATGCAATGCAATTCTGCAGCTTCTACGATAACAAGGTGTTTTCTTACATTAAAGGCATAGTCCAACTTTTGCAAAATTAATGTATACATGATAAAATAATAATTACATCAACATTATAAAATAAGAAACATACATTCAATTCAGTTTTTGCATTTAGGCTTGCAGAGCACTGCAACTGTGATTAGTGCATTGCAGGTGCAATACTCAGGGTCTTAGGCTGGATTCACACCTATGCCGTTTTAGTGCTTTTTGCATTTTGCAGATTTGCACTACAGAACGTGTTCCATAGGAAACCATGTTAAATGTAGTGCAAATCTGCAAAATGCAAAAAGCACTAAAACTGCATAGATGTGAATCCAGCCTTAGGCTCGATTCACATCTATGCATGTTGCTTTTGAGCGTTTTTGCAGTGCTTTTTGCGGTGTTTTTGGATACGTGTTTTTACCGCGATTTTGCCGTGATTTTGCGTTTTTTTTTTTTTTTTACACTTTGGTTGCTTAGCAACCAGCTATATACAGTGTAAAAAAAAAAGGAAAAAAACGCAAATCGCGCATTAGTGTGAATCAAGCCTTACTAACACTTTCCCCAGACACAGGTCCATACAGAAGGAAAGATCTGGCTGTAGAAGTGCTCCTGAAATACAGTAATGAGGGAGGAGGGATCACTGGTGTGCTCTCCGTGTGTCGTATCTGCCACAGTGGAAGATACGACTTTTAGTATTGTATACAAACATCGGAAGACTGCTAAATTAAAAAAATGCATTGGGGTCCAAATAGAAGCTTGGAGGAGGTATTTACATTTTTACTATTTCTATGCTTATCTTTTTTTTTTTTACTGCTATGTTTGGCAAGATTTTAATATCATTATGATATCATAGCAGGGTGTTACATAGGTTACATAGGTTGCTATTGGTTACACTAGGATATATATAGTTGTGTGCTATGTACATGTATGCTTATTGTCACTATGTTGCCTAGAGAAAGGGGCCCTGTGAGACCCTGAAACATCGGTTTATTATGCTTTATCTGATGTTGTCTTCACAATAAACACTCAAAACATGTCTAAAAGGTGAACTAAGCTTTTAAAACAGGCAAACTTAGGCCCCTTTCACACTGAGGCATTTTTCAGGCGCTACAGCGCTAAAAATAGCGCCTGTATAGCGCCTGAAAAAAGCGGCTCCTTTCAATCCAGTGTGAAAGCCGGAGGGCTTTCACACTGGAGCGGTGCGCTAGCAGGACGGTAAAAAAGTCCTGCTAGCAGCTTCTTTGGAGCGGTGAAGGAGCGGTGTATTCACCTCTCCTAAACCGCTCCTACTGTCACGTACCTGGTGGTGCGAGCCCGAGATTGCAGGGAGAGGCCTCCCTTGCGTCTCCCACTCCTGGTCCCCTGGTGTGGGAACAGGAGAGCCAGGAGTGAGGAGGAGCACGGGTGCCTGGCAGGATCTACAGACCGGTGGGAAGGAAGCAGGTTAGCTGAGCTGGCAGGATCTTGGTAAGCAGGCTCACAGGTAAACTGGATAGCAGAGCTGACAGAGTCTCTGGAAAGCAGGCTCACAGGTAAACTGGATAGCAGAGCTGGCAGGATCTTTGGAAAGCAGGCTCACAGGTAAACTGGATAGCAGAGCTGGCAGGATCTCTGGAAAGCAGGCTCACAGGTAAACGGGATAGCAGAGCTGGCAGGATCTCTGGAAAGCTGGCTCACAGGTAAACTGGATAGCAGAGCTGGCAGGATCTTTGGAAAGCAGGCTCACAGGTAAACGGGATAGCAGAGCTGGCAGGATCTCTGGAAAGCAGGCTCACAGGTAAACTGGATAGCAGAGCTGGCAGGATCTTTGGAAAGCAGGCTCACAGGTAAACGGGATAGCAGAGCTGGCAGGATCTCTGGAAAGCAGGCTCACAGGTAAACTGGATAGCAGAGCTGGCAGGATCTCTGGAAAGCAGGCTCACAGGTAAACGGGATAGCAGAGCTGGCAGGATCTCTGGAAAGCAGGCTCACAGGTAAACGGGATAGCAGAGCTGGCAGGATCTCTGGAAAGCAGGCTCACAGGTAAACTGGATAGCAGAGCTGGCAGGATCTCTGGAAAGCAGGCTCACAGGTAAACAGGATAGCAGAGCTGGCAGGAACTGAACAACGGCTTGGCAGACAGGCTCACAGGTAAGCTTGGACAGCAGAGCTGGCAGGAACTGGACAACGGCTTGGCAAGCAGGTTCACAGGTAAGCTTGGATAGCAGAGCTGACAGGAACTGAACAACGGCTTGGCAGACAGGTTCACAGGTAAGCTTGGATAGCAGGGCTGACAGGAACTGAACAACGGCTTGGCAGACAGGTTCACAGGTAAGCTTGGATAGCAGAGCTAACAGGAACTGAACACAGGAAACGGAACCACTGAATGGACTGGAAGCCAACAGGTGATCAGGCTTGTACAGGGGTCAGACTGCAGACTGGATAGAGACTTAGCAATGAACCAAAGTTCATCAAAGAAGCCAGGTAGAGGATCTGAACTAGAAGCAAGGTACAATGGATCAGGCAGGAGGATGGTCAAAGGAAGCCGGGGTCGGGTACAGGCAGAAAGCTGGATAGTCTATGGCAAGCCGGGTCAAAGGAACAGGTATAACAGGATCAGGTTTCTTTTACTACACCACAACGCTGTAGAGCAGACAGCAAAGACCGTCTGCACTGGTCAGGCTTAAATAGGCCGGCTGGTGCTAACTAGGGCGCGCGCCCGTCTCCCTGTGCGCGGTTGTGCACGTGCCCGCGCCCGGGCGCGCATGCGCAATGGAATCTGAGAGCCGGGATGGCCCGGGTTTAGATTTCTGGCAGGATCTTCATGACACCTACCCAGTGCTGCAGCGGCACATTGCGGGTGGTTTTAACCCTTTTTCGGACGCTAGCGGGGCGGTTTTAGCTGAATAGCGCCGCTAAAACAACGGCACAGCAGCGCTAAAAATAGCGCTGCTTTACCGCCGACGCCCACACCGCCCCAGTGTGAAAGGGGTCTTAATATAGAGTGAGAATTAATCTTGCTCCTAAACAAAGTATTAGTAAGATTTGAATTACATTTTTATTTGGACACCACAGCCCACACAAAAATTGAATTGGAAAAAGTGCAGAGAACAACACTTAGTCCAGGTTCACATTTCTGCGGCCACGGGTTTGTGCCTTGGGCATGGTGCGTGTCTGTTCATCGGTTCAGGTGCGCTTCAGGTCCAAATTTGTGCCTGAATTCGCACCTGAAACAGTCCAAAACACGCACAGGACCATTTTCAAATCTGGACAGCGTGCACCCCGGAACATGTGTAAAACGGCTCCATTAAGAGATAGTCACACTCGCATATCATGTGAATTGGATGCGGGGAAATCCGCATTCAATTTGCATATGTTTGAACCAAGCCTTAAACTAAAATGTAATTAGGATATGAAGGACCTCAACTCTGAGGAAATATTAACTGAACTGGATTTATTAATCCTTGAGTAAAGGTGATTTAACAGGAAATTAACATTTTGAATACATATATGAATGGTCCATATAGTAAATTTCAGGTTCTTTACTTTAAGGTCACTGTCAGATATGCAAAGACATGCAGCCGAAGCAAAAGAGGTTTAACCTCAGGTTACTGCCAGATATGCAAGGACATGCAATCAAAGCAAAAGAGGTTTAACTTCCTCATACAGGAAGGGATTTTTGCTTTCCTCTGAATCAGAAATAGACTTGGATTTTGAGAATGCAAATATATGTGTATTTTTAGTTGAACTCAATAGATTTGCACTGTTTTAGATAGGATAGTATAGGACAGTATGGAATTACCTATTAGGTGACCTAATAGAATAGTAGTTCCCATATAAGCCTGAATTGCTGAATTCCTTATAGCTGTAATAAAGCCCAAGCTCCCCAGAAGGAGAATATGCAGTTTATAATCCTCAAAAGCGTATAAACTACAGGTTTCCCATGTTTTATTTTTTTTAAAACCTGCATATTGTTGTTGTGGGGATTTTAACCCTATGATCTGATTAGAGTTGGGCGAACGGTTCAGCCTGAGCATCAGTTTGGGCCGAACATTGGCTTTTTCGCCTTGTTTGGCAAACACCCGAATTTGCAGGGTGTTTGGCGGGTGTTCGCCCCGCTGAATGCCCTGCAATGCACTGTGCGCTGCACAGTTTATTTTGCGCACTGATTGGGCAAAGCTTTGCCTAATCAGGGCACAGTATAAACTGGTTGTTAAGGAACGGGGCCAGGAAGCCGGACACGGCATCCTTAACAACCAATGAGTCATCAGCTGTCAATAGTAAAAAAAAAAAAAAAAGGCAGCCAGCCTTCATGTGGGCGAGAGTGTTTTTTTTTGGGGGGGGGGGGGGGTTGGGTGCGGCGGGTGGTGTGATTGACAATGGATTTGATGTATCAGGGGACAATATTTAAAAAAATTTTAATAAAGGAATTATCAAAAAAAGTTTTGTTATGTTTTTTTATTACTTTTTGACACTTTTTTGGTGAATGTGTACCGGTACTTTGTTAAAGGGGGGCTTCCAGATTCTGATAAGTCACCTGCCCGCAGAGCCCCACAACTACCTGCCATGGTTGTGGGGATGAGGCCCTTGTCCCCATCAAGCACCCCCCATGTTGAGGGCATGTGGCCTGCTATGGTTCAGGAGGGGGCTCATCACCCCTTTTCTTAACCTGCCAGGCTGCATGCCCAGATAAGTGTCTGGCATTGATTTTGGGGGGGACCCCACACCGATTTTTTTATAATTTTGGACGTGGGGTCCTTAAATATTCATACCAGACCCAAAGAGTCCTTTTTTTTCAAAAGCTGGATGTCGGCAAATGCGAGTCATTTTAAAAGTGATTTGACTTGTTTTTTTTCTATAGAAATTTTATTTTTGCTGCAGCCTGTTCTATATATGCTACAGATATGCCACTTTACAGGCAGACTAAGGGGACGCCTAAGGCACTATATTTAAAGGAAATTTTCATTTTTATTGCTGCACTTTAAGCATAATTAAAATCACTGCTCCTGAAAAAAACAATCGTTTAAAAAAAAAAAAAAATTGCATTGTTACAGTACCCAGACCCTCATACCCCTTTATGCCAATTATTTGCATACAAGCCTTCAAAATGTTTTTCTATTCGGCTCCCATAGACTTCTTTTTTTTTTAATTCTTTATTTGTGAAATAATCAGTTAACATACAAATATGAACTTTGAAACAAAGGATATCAACCATCTGTTAACTTCAACATTTTTATCCCTCGACTTGAGAGTTGTTAGATAGTTATGAACCACTGGAACTTAGGTCGAGTTTTCCTCGATATCCATCTAAATGAGGAGGGGGGCAGGTAACCCCTCGCCCCCTCCGCTGTGATGTTCTATAGCATTGGTTAGTTCTGTTCACATTTTTTAATCCAAAGTCTACCCATGAGTCGACTTACTTTTCTTTATAAGAAAGGATGGAAAAGATAGAAGAGGAGGGGGGAAAGGTAAGGAAGCAGGAGAAAGCCAAACAATAAGAATAAAGGAGTCAACAAATAGGGGGTGGACAGGGGGGTGGGGGATAGTCCGTCCTCCAGCTCCCCACAGCTCGGTTGTCCTGCTGAGTCCGGAGTACAACATACCCCATCACTCAAGTCGTCAATCTCGCGTACTCCTCCGAGAAATAAAATTCAAGCCAGTAGTGCCATTTTTTGAGATATTGTTCCCTGAGGCCTTTGTCAGAAGCCACCAGGTCCTCCATCCTGTGGATGTCCGCTACTTTTTTCAACCACATTGCTACTCCTGGGGGATCTGTCTGTTTCCACAGTAGGGGAATACAACTTTTTGCTGCCGTGACCAGGGAGGGGATGATGGATTTCCTATAGACCTTACCTGGAATCTCATGGTGATGTATTAGGAAGAAGCCTGCAGTCATGGGCAGGTCTCTATCCACAAATTTCTGTAAGATTCGGTGGACCTCTGTCCAAAACGGGGTCAGGAGTCTGCAGAACCAGAAGATGTGGAGGAGGCTACCCGCCTCCTCTCCACATCTCCAGCATCGGTCCGAGTTCTGAGGGAACATTTTATGTAATCGCACTGGGTTAAAGTACCAGCGCGTGAGGACTTTGTACCCTGACTCCTGCTGGTTAGCACTTACTGACGTTTTGATCGTGAAGAGGAAGATCCTCTCTACTTGTTTCTCTGTGAATTCCAACCCCAGGTCTCGTTCCCATTTTGCTATAAATGGCAGCTTAAAGTCATGGGGAGGGGTATGCAATGCCTGGTATGTCAGTGAGATTGTGTGTCTTATGGGCTCCTGATCTGAGCATAACTGCTCGAATGGGGTTAGCTTTCTCATGAATGGCCTCGGGTGAGGCTGTGTCTTGATGAAATGTGCTAATTGGACCTTTTGCCAGAAGGGGAGGCTGCTCAAAAGTGGGTCTTCTAATATTTCAGTTCTAGTCATCCATCGTCCCTCTCTAATGAAGTGTCTTAGTTGGTGTTTCCCGTTCGTCCATAGGTCCTGGAACCTAGGGTCTTCCATGCCCGGTTTAAAGTCCGGGTTCCCCACTACTGGGGTCAAGGGGGAAGGTAGGGATATCCCCAGCAAATCCCCAGTGGCCTTCTGGGCTACTCTCCAAGTCTCTCCCACCGTGGGATGCTTAGTTACCTGCTCCGCGTAGCCCCTCCGGCACCAAGGCAAACCCTGCAGATCCACTCCCGTCATGCGCTGTTCTATTTGGACCCATTGCTTGAGGGTCCCATGGCGACACCAATCAATGATCCTGGTCAGGTGACAGGCTATATGATATCTGGACACATCTGGGAAGGCTATGCCCCCTAGCACTTTCGGTAATCTTAGAATGGACTGGGCCAGTCTCGGTGGTTTGCCTACCCAGACGAATCTGACGAGTGATCGATTGAGTGCCCTCAAGAAAGTGCTCGGTATCTTAATCGGTAGGGCCTGAAGGTAGTATAATATACGAGGCATGACATTCATTTTTATTATGCTACACCTTCCGAACCATGAGAATAAACCAGTATTCCATTTCTGCAGGTCCCTATTAATATTCTGCAGGAGGGGAGGGAAATTGAGGGAGAATACATTCTCAATTTTGTTAGGTAAGTTAATCCCCAGGTACTTAATGTGGGTGTTAGCCCATTTGAAAGGGAAGTCTGCTTTTAGTAGGGTGTATGTAGGGTTGGGTATAGAAACGTTTAAGGCCTCTGATTTCTGGAAGTTGACCTTAAAAAAGGACAATCTTCCATATAGCTCCAGTTCTGCCATTAGCTTGGGCACCGAGATAAGGGGATTAGTCAAAAAGAAGAGCAGGTCGTCTGCAAAGGCAGGTATTTTTGGCAAAAGTGATTCCCCCAGGTCGATGCCGGTTATGTCAGGATTGTTTCTAACCGTGAGTAAAAAGGGCTCTAAAGACAGGATGAAAATTAAAGGGGATAGAGGACACCCCTGTCTTGTTCCATTCGTGATGCCAAAGGCGGGAGACAACTGTCCATTAACCTTCACCCTGGCCGACGGTCTGGAGTAGATGGCCTGGATCCAGGTCAACATTCTCTGTCCCAGTCCTATGTGGCGGAGGGTTTCCATAATGAATGGCCAATGGACCCTATCAAACGCCTTCTCGGCGTCGGTTGAGAGCAAAACTAATGGGGTACCCCTTGATGTAGCCGCATGAATAAGATTTAGTGCCTTAGCGGTGTTATCTCTAGCCTCCCTAGATGCCACAAACCCCACCTGGTCCGAGTGGATTATTGCTGGGATCCATTCGGACAGCCGCATTGATAATGCCTTAGTGAAGATCTTCAGGTCCACGTTGAGTAGGGAGATTGGCCTGTAGTTCTGGCAGAGTAGGGGGTCCTTTCCTTCTTTGGGAATGACTGTAATAAAGGCCCTAAGTGTGTCCTCGGGTGGTGTGCCCCCCTCCCCCGCCTTGTTATATGCTGCTAGGAAATGGGGCATCAGAATGGCGCTAAAGGTTTTATAGTACCCCAGTGAGTATCCGTCAGTTGGCTCCCATAGACTTCAATAGGGTTTGCCCTTTCAGGTTAGAACTTTTCCTCTGTTCGGGAATTCTGATTCATCTTTGTCAACAGCAAATAGTCAGCTTAAAGCAGAGCTCCACCCAAAAGAGGCATTCCACTTTAAGGCTTCCTCCCCCTCCTCTTCTGTAAATGGCTCTTTTTTGGGGGGATACCTGGTTTTGACAGGTACCTGCTCCTACTTCCGATTGAATCACCTAGGTGATCAGAGTGTAAGTTCTCCTTTCCCCCTCCCTCCCTGTCATCTTCTGGGACACATCACACGTCACAGACTGCGGGGCCATTCATGATGTGAATCTGCAAGCTTTCTCAGCCAGATACCCCCAGTTGAGATGCCAGTACTGGGGACAGAAGATGGAGGAAAGGAACAGTTCAGTTAGGACATTGCTGGATCCTGGGACAGGTGAGTGTGTGTTTATTTAAAGTCAGCAGCTACAGATTTTGTAGCTGCTGACTTTTAATAAACAAAAAAATGACTGGAGCTCCTCTTTAATAACATATGATTTTAGATTTTCTGTAATGTTGTAAAATGTGGTACTTTCTGAGGTCAGTTTCAGTGTAGTGTGTTTCGGAATTGTATGCTATTGCCCTTACATTAGTATTTAACCCTGAATAAAAAAAAGCCAATAAGACATTCACTATCCCATCTGTACTCCTTGTAGATATTGGCCAATCCTTTTCTTCAACAATGGGAAAAATATCTACAAATAAACTTCACGCAAACTCAAAAAGATAAAATTGTATTATTTCCTCGTAAGTCCTCAGTGGCGAGCAGATTTCAAGAAAGAGGATATAAACTCCTTACTCAATCTGTTGTTGCTGTCGGGAAGGTACCCTATTTCAAATTTTTTGGGTATATCAAAATTTAAATTACTTTTGGGATATGGTTGAACATACAGTTAAAGAGCTAACAGGTGTGTCTCTTATAGCATATTTACCCTTTATCCAATAAAAGTTATAAAAACTCACTGTTAAAACACCTGTTAATGGCTGCAAAAGCATGTATACCTGCACTTTGTCAGAGTCCAGTTGCCCCGAGTAAATCTCAACGGATGGCTAGAATGACAGAAATCAAGGAAATGGAAGATCTCACGATGTCAATGAAGGAACAGGGCAAGAAATATTGGAGGACTTGAACTCCATATTGCTTGTATAAATATCAGTTCCCTTTAGAATTGGAGGGTTAATATTTAGGAGGGTAGGGTAATACACAGGACCTGAGAGAGATGTCAGGGGGAGGGTTTTTTTTTTTTGCTTTTTTTTGGGTAGTGACTTTTAAAGAGAGAGAGAGAGAAAGAGAAAACGGAATAAGAAACATTTACTCCTATCCTAGTAGGGTTTGAAAATTTAAGATAATGTTTAGGTAAGCCTAAATTTGCAATGGGTCTACGTTTTTTATTTTTGTTTATGTAGGGTGATTGGTAACTCTCTGGAGATGTAGTAATGATGCAATTTTATATATTTATACATAAATAAAGAATAAAAAAAATGGTCTGGTCATGAAGGGGGGTAAATATTCCAGTGGTTAAGTGGTTACTATTTCAGTTTTTGGTGGTATGTATTTAAAATGCACAAAAAAGAACCCAACAATATGTTGTTTTTCCACAGCTCTATCATATATCTTTTGCTGGTATTGATATTTATACAAAGCGCTGTTCTATATTTTCACATGCAAGTGGTTTTAATCTATATTTAAATAAACACTATTTCTTATTTTCTGTTCTTTGAGTAAGCACTTTTGCATGAGTGTTAAAATGAGCCAAAGGCATTGGTGGAGACCGAATACTGGATGGGCTTTACAAACATGCTTACCATGACCACTTTGTAGTGTGGGGTAAAGGATATCTGGTAACCTTTCTCCCTTAAGGGCACAGTGGTTCACAGTTGGGGAAGTGGTCACACTAATCACGGTTTTGTGTTCTTCAATGATCTTTTTCACACTTCACTGGATTTTCTGATATATGGACTTTATCTTGGACTTTCTTTAGATAATATGAGATTGTATATATACTTGATATAATAAAATATTGTTTCACATCACTTTTTGTATAGTTTGAATAAGGTCACATAATTGTTTATAAATTTACATTGGGGGATTCTGTGCTACCTTTTATTTTATAGAATCTTTCATATATGTGTCAATGATCCAATATGCTCACATTCTCTCCAGCATAGTGGGGGGTGTCTGGCGGAGGTTGTGGACAGGCTTTGTGGGGTGTCATATTACTTAGAATTTTCTTCACTGATTCCCAGTGGGTTATGCATTGTGAGTCTTTGAGAGCCCATTGTATCATGTAGCTGTGTAGTTAAGGTGAAGTATAATTCTTTTTCACCAGTGCCCCATGGAAGGTAGCTCTGTTGAATAGTCAGGGTTACAAAGATGGTTGTAAGTGAGAGAAAAATGCTTCAGATTACTTCATTGATCATTGATAAAGGATAGTCCCCTAACAATGGCATTATCTTCAATCCATCAAGTTTTTTTTTTTTCTTAATACCAAATACGAAGGTATTTCTAGAAGTCTAGAGTCTGTGAGTAGAACAGAGCTCTGTGAATGGTTTTAGAATATTACAAGAATACTAGTTTTGAGACTAACTTTACCCACTGCTTCCTATTTTAAGATCTATAGTACTATGCAAACACGGGTGTAAAAAATTCTGTAAATTAAGACTGCTTTCAGAAATAGAAGTGTTAATAGTTTATTTTTATCAGTTAAAAATATAGAAAGTAAATGAACAGACGAGAAATCCAAATCAATATTTGGTGTGACCACCCTTTGCCTTCAACTCATCAGTCCACAGCAACTGCTGCCATTTTTCTGCAGCCCAGTTCCTATGTGTTCATGCATAGAACATGGAAACAAGGCTAAGTGACTCAACTATGCAGGAAAAAATAGGAACTGGGTGCAGAGAAATGGCAGCGGATGCCTTGGACTGATGAGTCAAATTTGTAAATATTTGGCTGTAGCAAAAGGCAGTTTGTTTGGGCTGAAGGGCTGAAGAGCCGTACAATAATGAGTGACTGCAGGCAACAGTGAAGTATGGTAGAGGTTCCTTGCAAGTTTGGGGCTGTATTTTTGCAAATACGTTGGAGATTTGGTCAGGACCAATGGTGTCCTCCATGCCGAGAAATACAGGCAGATACTTATCCATCATGCCATACAATCAGGGAGGCGTGTGATTGACCCTTAAATTTATTATGCAGCAGGA
>CM053030.1:336680507-336925507 GCA_028564925.1 Lithobates sylvaticus | reverse complement strand
ACTACCTTTTCTCTGGTCGTCCTATAGATCAAATCGGAGACAGATTGTGGAGTGGAAATCTGTTCCTTCTAATAATACATCAACAGTAGACCCCGGCCCTTCAGCTACAATCTCTCCTCTAACTGGCTTCTTGCCTGGATCTCTGACCAACACTGTCGCCTGCCTGTATCCACTTCTGACCTCCCAAAGAACATTGATAGGGAGGAAATATACTGATATCTCGTAGAAGATAACAGCTGTTTATTTTTTGGAAGGTTTGATGTTATAGGAGCCTCCCTTTCCACTCTTGCGGAGAAGTATCCACTAAACAGTCACTTACTTGAAGCACATCTGCCAATGCAAATATAACTTCAAACCTTCCTGCCAGATTCCCTCTCATTACTAGATAGGCTTCAACTTCAGATATGTCATTCTTGGTTTCTGTGTCATGGGAAGCGGTAACATGGTACTTGTTAAGACCTGTTCTTTTAGGAACCTTAAGTAAATACTGAACACTGCACTCCAGCTGTGGAATCTGCACCCCAGCCCCCACCATTCTCTCATATGGTGTGCTATTGGCCTAGAATTTAACAACATCACTGCCTGTGTGAGGACCCGATAGCACCCCCTTAGTGTATGTGTGGGTGCAAGTTTGCGTTTCTGGTCATTCAATAGCCCGTTGTATCTATCAATCAAACCAGCTGCCTGTGGATGGTATGGGATGTGGCACAAGCAGTACACTCCAGAATCTTTGGCCCATTGCTGTACTGTTGATCCAGTGAAGTGTGAGCCGTTATCACTTTTGACTTGTTTGGGGCAACCATAAGCAACTACAAGTTTCTGGAGCCGTTGAAGCATTGCGGCTTGATCTGCACGTTTGCAAGGATGAACAAGCAAAAGTCCTGAATTAGGTGTCCACTGCAGTACAACAATATCTCAGTCCATTTTTTCCCCAGGGAAGGGGACCAACTAAGTCAATCTGCCAGATCTCTGCGGGCCTCTCGCCCCTCTTAATGGACCGGGTTGAGTACTTTTGTAATGGCCATTGTCGCACTACTCCACACACTGTACAGAAAGCAACATATGAATGGGCACAGCAGAGAGGAATGCCTATATACCCTATTACAGTCTTTATCATGTCCATGTATATAGGCATTCCTCTCTGCTGTGCCCATTCATATGTTGCTTTCTGCCCCAAATGTTCAGATTGCTTGTGTGCCCAGTTAGCCAAGTTCATCAAGACAGAATCATTTGGCACAACTGCTTTCACTTTGGCAATTTCATCTGCCACTCTGTTATAGTTCTCAAAGTCCGGAACCAGGGGCACATGTGCACCTTTTTATGGTTCGGGAGTGAGCTTCCTTCAAGATGTAGTCCCAGACTTTGTCTCCCCACACCACCTTTCCATGAATCATCCATTCACTGGACTTCCACGTAGCATCCAAGTTATCAGTCCTTTTAAAGATTGCCCAGCTGTCAGTGTAGATAGTGACATGGGAAGAAGGATCCTCATGAAGATTCATCACTACAGATTTCAACTCTGCATACTGACTGGCCCTCCAATTCCGGTCTTCTACAGGACTTTCTCTGTACTGGGGTTGAAGGCTTCTGCTGTCCATTTACGCCCAGGCGAGGCGACTATGGCTGAACCATCAGTGAATCATGCAGACTCTCATCATGCGTAAAGACCAGAGGAAAAGTCTGTAATCCCAAAGCCATTGAAGAAGATACATGACCTCCAAAGCAACTGCTTAAGAAGCCTGAGTCCTAGTTGTCAATGAAGATCACGAACACACACAGTAACCGGAGTTAAGTAACTTAATAGTATTTCCACTGTTACAGACCATAGTTTCTGCACATTTGCTAGGTATCTTGCTTGAGATAGCTGTAAGTCTTGATTTGTATTCCTAATATTGTAATAGTTTTGTATGTTCAGCATTTTTTTTTCAGTAAAAACACATTTATATGCTGCAGTTTCCTTGCTTATACTGCAAAGTAACCTTGCTAGCTAGACGCAAGCATAACAACTTTACAAACATTACACATAGTTAGGCACACATTTAACCCCCTGATTGCCCTTAGATGATAAACCCTTCCCAGCCAGTGTCATTAGTACCTAGACAGTGTATATAGTATTATCACTGTATTAATGTATTGGTGATGTCAGTGGCAATTAGTGAGTTCCCTCCCAGAGTCATTTAGTGTCAGATTTCCCGCCACACTATCACAGTCCCATTAGAAGTCACCGATCATCACCATTGGTAGTATAAAAAAAATACAGTTTATACCATAGTTTGTAGGTGCTATAACTTGAATGCAATCAATATACACTTTTTTAATCAAAAACATGTAGCAGAATGCATTTTGGCCCAAATTTTTTAAGAAAATAGATTTTTTCAAATTTTTGATTGGATATGTTTATCTTCCTCTTGTCTTGCTGCTGGCTGGGGACACCGAGCACCATGTAAGCAATCATTGCTATGGAATATGTCTAATGTCTATCAATAAACTTGTTTTTTCCTGGAAGCTGCTGCTTTGTTTATGTATGGATTATTCAGAGCTTAGTGTCTACAAACTTCTTAATTTTGGAAAGTTTACCTGAGCACTGTATTTGTGTTTTTAGGATTTTTGAAGTTTAGCTGTATTATTACTATGACCCAAACCAAATTTTTTTTTTTTAAAAAAAATGATTTTAGAACCTTTTTAAAATGAAAATGTTGTAAAGATTTTTTAAAAAGACTTTAAAAAAAAAAATTTTCTGGATTTTTTTAAAAAATTTTTTAAAAAAAAAAAAAGAAAAATATGAAAAAAAAAAAAAATTTTTTAAAATTTTTTTGTTTAGGGAGACATTAGAAAAAAAATAGAGGGAAAATAGAAAAAAGGGGAATATGGGGGAAAACCAAAAACAAAAAAAAAAAACTTTTTTTAAAAAGGAATCAAAAAGGAAAAAAATGGAAAAAAAAAAAAAGGGAAAAAAAAAGGGGGGGAAAGGGGAAAAAAACAATTTAGATTTAACAAGGCCCCCAATTTTTCCGCCCCCCCGCCCCTTTAAGGGGAAAAAGGGTTGGGGTTTTTGTGCAAAAAAACCCCCAAAAAGGGCCCCCCAAAATCAAGTTCCTGGGGGCCCCCGGGGTTTTTCCCCTTTATTTTGGTTTTAAAATCCGAATTAGCCCCCTTTTTCCCCCTTTTTTTTCCAAAAAAAGGGTTTTCCCCCCCTTTTTGGGGCCTCCAAATTCACGCCAGCCCGACTTCGTTTTTTGGCCCTCAAATCGAAAATTTTCCTTTCCCTCAAAATTTTCTCCCCAAATGAACCTTACAACAAACTATTCTTTTTGGCTGTTTTAAAAACCCTTTTCATTGATTCTCTAATCACATTTGCTCCCCCCCCCACCCTTTTTTTTCCCCTGTCCCCCTTTTCCCATAAATTTTTTCCCCCGCCCCCATTCCCCCAAATTTTCCCATTTTTCAAACCCCTTATTTCCCCCAGCCCTTTTTTTTTAAAAAACCCCCCCCAAACTTTGAACAAAACCCAGGCCCCCAATCAAATTTTAAAATTTTTTTTTTTTTTAATTGTTAATTTTTCCCCAAAAAATGGCCCCAAAAAAAAAATAAAGACTTTTTTTCAAAAAATTAATTATTTTTCCCCCCCTTTTTCTCCATTTCTTTCCTTCTGTGTTTCCCACTGCTCCATAAAACACTTCTGCCAGCATAAGTTCTTTAACCCCATAGTCTTCCTCCACGTTATCCACTGTAATTTTCCTTCAGTTTTGCTTAATCTTCTGCATGATTTGTCACCATTTTATATTCAATACAGATCCCTTTCTATTTTTGAAGGTACGCTATCACTCCTTTTATCTGATGGATCTTCTGATATACAGACACCTTCATGATGCCTAATACAAGTTTTATTTTAGTTTTCTAAGCCCCCATACACACGCGCGGATTATCCGAGGACCAGGTCCGTCGGATCACGTCCGTCGTACTTTGTCCGATGTTGTTGTTGCGTACACACGGTCGGACAACGTTGTCGGAATTTCCGGTCTGCAAAAACGTTGTGACGTAAGTCGTCTTCCACGAGACTAGAAAAGGAAGTTCAGCACCATGTCAGGCACCCGTTGGGCTCCTTCTGCTGATCCCGTGTTTATAGCGAGTTAGTCGAAGTTTGGTGACTTAAGATTCGCGCTTCTCAGTTTTCTGACTCAGATCGTTACTGCTCTTCAGTTTGTGCTTGTCGTGCGTATCTGTTTATTAGTGCGTGTAGTCAGTTCACATTTGTTGGTCATTGCGGCCTATATCTTGATATAGGACGCTTTGATTTGCACTGCTTATAGTCTGCTCGTTTCTGGTATTCATTTCGTTCTTTCAGGCCTTGCTGTTTATCGGTGCTTTCTGTTTGTCCGTTCTGACCAGCCGACCTTTTGTGAGCGATTCCCGTACATACTCGTCGCCGAGTTCGTGCTGTACGCGGAATTGGTGTCGGGCTTTTAGCTTTGAGCCAAGACCCGTCCATGAACAGAGTGACGAGGAGTATGTGGACCAAGAATTGGTTGCTTCAGCGTGATCAGTTCTCGCACATGCCTTTGCTTCGTGAGATCCGGGAGAATAATCCTGATGATTTCAGGAACTTTCTCCGGATGACGGACCCCGTGTTTCACCGTCTTTTGGCTTTGCTGAGCCCTTTTATCAGCCGGCAGGATGCCTGCATGAGACAAGCCATCACTCCGGAGCAGAGGCTTGTTGCTACGTTGAGGTACTTGGCGACAGGGAGAAGCCTTCAGGATTTGAAGTTCTCTTCAGGTATCTCTCCCCAGGCCCTGGGAATCATTATTCCAGAGACCTGTTCTGCCATCATCCAGGTCCTGCAGGAGGACTATATTAAGGTAATATTTCTCCTTTACTATTCCATTCTATGTATGCTCTGTTTGCTAATGTCTTGTATTTTTGACCTCCTTCCCTAATTACCATGATTGCAATATGCTCTAATATGCTGTGCCCCTTTTCTCCTTCATGCATTTTTCCCTTCACTTACCTCACCAGCATGCTCTTCTGGCCCAATAGACACCTATGGCCTAGTCACTTAAGCAATGTATTTTGTCTGCTGCATAGTATTGTTTTCCCCCAAACACCCCCGAAAATATGCACAAATGTTTGCTGTGTGGTTTACTTCATGTAGAGCCCCTTTTTTTGTCCCTTTTTTTTTGTTGGTGGGGGGGGTGCCAAATTCATTCTGAACCCCCTCCCCCAACTGCTCTGTCAGATGGTACCAATCCTCTATCTGCTGGCTTTCCCAAGGTCAATACACACTATATACCTACCTCTTTATAGTGGGCATCTTTAGGGATGAATTCAGCAAAGCATGTAGTGCAAGGGGCTGGCTCCATACTTTCCATTTACTCTTTGTTGGTGTTCTTTCCCTCCTATTAGCTTGCTAGGTAATTTCATAATGTCCAAATGTGCGTTCCTTTTTTTTGGGGGGGGGGGGGGGGGGATTTGGAATGTTATTTTATCTTTCCTGTGGGCTGCCAATAGTGTTAAGTAAGGAGGGTCTGGCCAAACTAGCACACATTATTGAGCCATTTGGCAATCAATGAAGTGCAGAGGGTTACCTGTCCAAACCCCCCCCCCCAAACCCCTAGTTATTGTCAATGGCCCATCAGAAGTGGGGCGATTGATGAGGGTGAGTCATCTGCTAGGGGGACCCTCTACTTTGCGTTGCAAATACTTTCCAGCTTTAAATGTAAAAGTCTGATCTTGTTCCAAGATGTTTAGTGTCTAATCTGCTTGCAATGTTTATGTGCAAAGTGACTAATTTATTTTTCTTGTTTCACTCCACAGTTCCCTTCCACGCCACAGGAATGGCAGACTGTGGCCTCCCACTTTGCCACCCGTTGGGACTTTCCTAACTGCGGAGGTGCAATTGATGGGAAACATGTCCGCATCGTCCCACCCCCCAACTCTGGGTCCTACTATTATAATTACAAGGGGTTTAATAGTGTCGTGATGTGGGCGGTGGTGTCGGCGACATACGAGTTTTTGTATGTGGACGTGGGGATGAACGGCCGGATCTCGGATGGTGGTGCCATTGCGCACACGGAGTTCTACTGGCGTCTCCAAAGTGGCAGTCTGTGCTTGCCACCTCCAGAGGAGAATGCTGAAGGACTCCCCTTCGTCTTTGTCGCAGATGAAGCGTTTGCGTTGACTCCCCATCTGATGAGGCCCTTCCCAATGAGGACCCTCACCCCAGACCAGAGGGTCTTCAATTACAGGCTGTCAAGAGCCCGCAGAGTGGTGAAGAACACCTTCGGGATCCTGGCCAGCCGCTTCCGCCTGTTTTTGACGGCTATTAACTTGGCGGAATACAAACTCAACCACATAGTTCTTGCCTCTTGCATATTGCACAACTTTTTGAAAAGACACAAAACCAACTATGTGGTGACCGTTGGCCCAGATGTTGAGGGCCCTTCCAATGCCGACCTCACAGCCCTTCAAGCGGCACGTCCAGGCTTGCCCCCTCGAAATGCCCGCGCGGTCCGCGAGCAATATATGGACTACTTTGTGGGTAGGGGGGCCATTGCTCTGCTTGACGATGTGTGAGAGGCATTTTTTAATAAATATATTTTTTAAACAAACCTATGATTTCTTGTCATTTCCGTATTATTGCTTCTTTGAGATATACATTTTTGCCCTTTAGCTTCAACAGTGGGAATGCACTTTCTGGGCAAAAGGAGGTAACAGTCTCTTCTTCCCAAAAAGATTCTTCTCATGTTGTGTGTTTGATACCTAATCTTTGGTCTAGAGAAGGTTTGTAGTGCATAACTGACACCCAAAATACTCCTTTTCATCACCATGACAGAAATGTGTGTATTAACAAAAATGGTGTGCTACGTGTTTTCAAACAAATCACTGTGGGTGTCATTTACATAAGTCAAATCTACTATGCTCTACAAGTGCAGTGCAAAAGTGCCCTGGAAAAGAAACTTGCAGTGCAAACTGGACTTGCCTTTAGTAAATAACACCCATTGTCCCCCAAATCCTTTACAGTTGACATACATAATGTTTTTTTTATTTTTAAATAAGGAAGCCACACATTTAGAAAATTAAAAAAGTTTACTTGCAACACATTCACAAGTGCATTTACAAACTTCTTGCCCAAACTGACAAGATCTTGGTTCTTGACAACATTGTTTACAAACATTCTGCATTTGGTAAAACAAGGCATGGAGCAAAACAGAACATAGGAACTAGGAAAGTTCAACTTTCTAAAGTGAAGACAAGATCAGACATGACTATATGTTCAAAGTGTGTTTGATCTTGCCTTCATCACATGGGGGGTCACCCCTGGAAAGTTGAAATTTAGAACATGCACACAATTTTGGTCTGAAAATGGTCATTAGATGGTAAAACACATGCCTAGAATCTTCAAAAGTGCCATTTTCCATCATGGGGATGAATGGACGTTTTTTGGGGGTGCAACCCCTTCACCACAACCACTTTAGTAGTTCGGAAAGTGGTTGCACCCCCAAAAAAACGTTGTCATTCATCCACCATGATGGGAGCTAGCACATGTGGACACAATGTGTGCATGTTCCAAATTTCACACAGTTCCTAAGTAAGTTGCAAATGTGTTCAGAAACAGCCACAAATGTGTGGTAATTACTTGGTGCGTTTTCAGATTTTTCCTAAAACATCAATGATGTTCTTCAATTTTTGTTGAACATCATTGATGTTTTGCTTTATGTCATCTAGATCTCGATTGCAGACCATTATCTCCCCGATGAGTACGTGGGCACTCTCTGTGGTAAAGTGTGATTCTTCTTCCACAACATCCACGTCACCTAAAAAAAGCCAAACAACAAAAAAATGTGTTGTGGAAATGAGGCAGGCATACATTGATTAGCTTACCAGTAGCTGTGTTCTCCCACACTCACCTGTTGTGGTGACAAGTTCTCCAATTTCTATGATCTCTCCTTCCTCCTCCTCCTCCTCTCCTTCTGGTCTTTCCCCTTCTTTGGGAGGTGTTGGTTTTGTGGTTTCCTCAGACGTCACGAGTTTTCGCTCCCCTATGAGAAGGTACAAAAGGAAGATTTAGCAACACAATCTATTGAGGGCAGAAATAGGAAATGTCAAACATTGCTTGAAAGTGAGGGACAATATTTTTGTTGGCCCAGTTACAAATGACACCAACATGAATGTAGTCACTTTGTAAAGGTGCTAAACGTACTAGCTTTTTGGTAGAAGTTTGTCTGATGGAGACCCCCCTCTAGTATCCACTGGAGCACATGTGTGGAAAAGCATAATTAAAAGTGGGTTTGGGTGTCCGAGCACTAGTGCTCTACAGTCCAGATGGGTAAACAGCTACTGGGTGACCGCTCCTTTACATTGAATAAATTGGCTTTACATTCTTGATGACATTTCTAGTGAGAACAAACTTCCTTGGACCAAAAAAAACACCAAACATCGTATTATAAGTGGCCGAACGATCGAGGATGAGTACGATCGAATGCACAGACGAACATGAAAGTGGCCATTTTATAATGTACAACTTTGTCAAAATACAAACACATGGAGCAGTATGCAAGCCAAAAATCCAACACAAAACACAACTACTTACTTTTTTGAAGAACTCGCTTGATCTTTCTGTACTGATCGGGCTCCCTCAGTTTCAGGTCTGACCAGCGTTTCCTCAGTTGCTCCTTGGATCGTTGTACCCCAAAATGATTGTACAGCCTCCTCACAACTTTAGACATGATCTTGGCCTTGCGGACATTGGGGTTGAGGTAAGGCCCATACTTCCCATCATAGTCGCTCCACTTTAATATGTCCACCATCTCCAACATTTCTCCAAATGACATATTGGAGGCCTTGAATTTCAGGCTCCGGGATCGGGACGTTTCTGCCTCCGGCCTTTCCTCGTCCTCCTCCTCGTTGCTGCAATATTTCGGGCGCACCTGCTGTGTCCCCGCCATGTGCTCTCCCCACTGCGCCGTAAAGAGAAGGGGTGGGGAATAGCCGAGAAAGATCGTCAGGGGCGGGCGGAGTTTGACGCATGCGCACTGTATATAAAACGTCACACGCCTGTGTCGTAGCCACGATCTGTGAGACGAGGGGAGAGAAAGCTCACGCATGAGACGATCGCTGTAACGAAGGTACAATTTGACGTTGGTACATAACTAGCCTAGACAGATTAGACCTTGAGGCTTCTTTCTGGAGAAGATTAGGAGAGTTTTGCCGGACATTATTTATAGTGTTTTGTGTGGTGTTGTGTCTTGCAGAGATTATGCAGGGATTCAACGACATGAGTTTTCTCCCCCTCTTCATTGATAAATACAGGGAAATTCCCCTTTTATGGCAGGCCAAACACCCCCATTACGGCCACAAAGCAAAGAGGTACGCAGCCCTGCTGACACTTGTGGAATTTGTAAAGCCAAGGTTCCCCACGGCAACTGTTGGTAAGATAAGAAATAAAATTGGCAGCCTGAGGAGTGCGTATATCAGGGAGCGCAAGAAGGTCCTGAAGTCCCTAGAATCTGGAGCTGCAGCAGATCAGGTCTATGCCCCCAAGCTCTGGTACTATGACAGGCTCCATTTTCTCAAAGACCAGACTGATGTCACGGAGCCACTCTCGCCTCCTCCTTCCACGCTTCCTTGCGCGCAGGCCACCCCTGATGAGGCTTCCGAGGAGCAACCTGGGCCTTCCAGTCTGGAAGATGTGGAGGAGCCCAGCTTGTGGCAGGTATAGTAGTTTGGGAACCAATTTTGTGAAAAATAAATGATGTTCAGTTAATTCAGGATCCCCAATTGCTTAGTTCCTAACGTGTTTGACATATCAACTGACAGTAGTGTTGTAGACATTTGGGGCCAGAATATAAACTGCAGGGCTGAGAATTGTATGGTTTTCTATTTGTAACCATTTTGCAACAGTCACTAGCTGAAAATTGTGTGTGTTTGATGAACAAATAACTGAAACTATGTCCCTTTTTCATACACAGGAAGACCTCAGCCAGGAGGTGGCTGTGGAATGTGGCAGTCAGGAGGAGGAAGGGGTTAGTGGCAGCCAAGAGGTGGGTAGTGGCAGCCAAGAGGGGGGTAGGCCTAGGAGCCTGACTGACTCCCAAATCCCTCCCCTCCGCCTTCCCTACAAAAGGGCGAGAAGGGGGGGGTGAGGCGGGAGAGTCAGCGCTCCGGATGATCAGAGAGGCTTCAGCCTCCCTACATGCCACACCCACCGACGAGGAGACCTTTGGCTCCGTGGTTGTCACGAAAATGATGGGTATGGAGGTGGGGCAATGCAACATGTGTGAGGATGTCATCCTTAAAGTCCTAAATAAGGGGATGGCTGGGGGGGTGACCCCACTCACACATGTTTGCCATAGTGACCATGCTCCGCCTCCTCCTCCTCCTTCTGCCACCCCACCAGCAACACAGCCACAGCGTGCAAGGAAGCGTGGAAGGAAGACCTGAGAGTGACGACCTGGATTCAGTCTGGTCTGAGAGAAGATGGAGCCTCTCGTAGTACCAGAGCCTGGGGACCTAGATGGCATCTGCTGCAGTTCCGGATGTTTTGGACTTCAGGACCAGATAGCACTCCCTTATTATTTAGATAGGTACTCCTCAGGCCCCCAATTTTAGACGCTTAAAAAATGATGGTTGCCGTGGGGGTCCAAGGCTTTGCAAATTCCCCAAGTTTCTTCCTCTTTGGTTTGTTGCTGAGACCTAAATAAAGGTATTTTTGATTTGAAATAATCATTGCCTATGTGTTTTACTTTTCTACAATGAGTTTATTTGTGAGTAGGCAGGTACATTTCACTAATCATAAAGTATAATTAACAAGGGGCACCAACAACAAACAAACTCCTAGTAAATTTAAGCAACAAATAGAAATGTTAATAATGTTGTTTTGCTAAGTTGGGACACACAACCCCCCTCAAAAAAAAAAAAAAAAATCTCCTTAAAATATGTATTCCCAAAAAAAAAAAAAAAAAGGACAAATCCCCCAAAAAATATAACAAAGATTCTTTTCCGATCTGAGTAAAAATAAACATGTAGTCTAGAAATCCTGTAAAGTAATAAAGAACTAAGTTTGGGAGAAGTGCGGGTGAATAGGAGCAGCTAAAACATGTCATTCTTCTTGCATTGTAAAGAAAAAGAGAATGCGCTGCATTAAAGACATTTTAACATTGCAGCGTGACGAATGTGCTGTGTCGATTAGGAAAGGTAGTTTTACCTGACCGAGCGCTTCCGTCACAGAATTTCTTCTGAGCATGCGTAGCACTTTGTCCGTCGGACTACGCTACACACGGTCGGATTTGGTGTGATCGGACTTTGTTGTCAGAAAATCTATCCAGCAGGAGATACGACTTTGTCCGTCGGACAATCCGAGGTACACTGTCCGATGGTGCCTACACACGGTCGGATTTTCCGACAACATTGTCCGATAGGACAGAATCCATCGGAAAATCCGACCGTGTGTATGGGGCTTAAGTCTTGGAATCCCGTGCAACCGATCCAATGTCGAGGCAATGTTTCATTTAGACCCCTTTCACACTGCATGCATTTTAGCACCTGAAAACTGCCTCTCATGCCTCCCCAGTGTGAAAGCCCAAGTACTTTCACTCTGGGGTGGTGTTCTTGCGGGAACAAAAAAAAGTCCTGCAAGCAGCATCTTTGGGGCGCTACTACACCGCCCCTGCCCAAAAGTGCTTCAGAAGTGCCACAACATGGGCACTTTTAACCCCTTCTTTGGCTGCTAGGGGGGTTAAAAATGCCCCGCTTGCAGACGAAAAAGCACCGCTAAAACTAGCACCTGCTGTGAAAGCACTCTAAGAAACCGATTAACTCGGTTGTGCCAATTTAGCGGTGCTCCATCTTGCTGAAAGCTTAAATCTTCAGAGTCTTCATTAAGTTGTGGGAAAAGGCAGTCCTTCAGCATTTCAAAATGGTAATATCCCATAACAGTATTTCCCTCAAAAAAGAAAGGGCCATAAATCTTTGTAAACAAAACCGCACAAAACACATACATTTTTGGTGATTCTCACTCATGCTGTACTTTTGGTGAATCTCACTCAAGTTCGTATGGCTTCTCAACAAGGTAAAAATATTAATTCATTCTTTACCAGAGATTTAAGACATCTGTTTTGGAAGATATCAGCTGTGTGTCCCAAAAGGACATCTCTCCCTCTCCTACATTTTTCTGTTCTGTTTTCCTCCTGCTCCCTCTCCTTCTGTTAGTCCCATCTCTTTTTCACTGTCATGTGTATACACTCTATATCCCCTTCAGGAGTGGGTGTGGACATGCCTTTCATGTCATGAGTGATGTCAAACACATGTCATTCCCTGCCCAAAACCTCTAGGAACAATGTTGAACCCTTCTATTCACAGTGGTCAATAGGGGACAGTGTTGTATTGAAAATTGACTTTAAAATGTTTTTAACATGCCAAATTTAATTTCTGAGTTACTTTTGACTCAAGGTTTTTAAAGAAACTATAAAATACCATGAACTGTCAAACTTATGTCAGACTTCTCCAGATTTCGTGGCTGTCCATGAGATATATGGGTTTGATAAAATATTCCCCACACTAATTACTTTTCCTTAAAAGTAAGTAATGTTAAGTAATGTAATGTAATTTGGCCCCTTAATGACCAGGCCATTTTTTGCGATACAGCACTGTGTCGTTTTAACTGACAATTGCTCAGTTGTGCGACATTATACAAAAACAAAATTGACGTATTTTTTTTTCCCACAAATAGAGCTTTCTTTTGGTGGTATTTGATCACCTCTGCAATTTTTATTTTTTGCGCTATAAAAACAAAAAAAAAACGACCATTTTGAAAAAAATATATATTTTTTACTTTTTTTGCTATAATAAATATCACCCACATTTAAAAAAAAAAATAATATTTCTTCCTCAGTTTGAGGCTATACGTATTCTTCTACATATTTTTGGTAAATTAAAAAAAAAAAAAAATTGCAGTAAGTGTATATTGATTGGTTTGCAGAAAAGTTATAGCATCTACAAAAAATAGGGGATAGAATTATGGCATTTTTATAATTATTTATTTTTTACTAGTAATGGCGGCGATCTGCTTTTTTTTTTTATCGGGACTGCGATATTGCGGCGGACAGATCGGACACTTGACACTTTTTTGGGACAACTGACATTTACACAGCGATCAGAGCTAAAAATAGCCACTGATTACTGTATAAATGTTATTGGCAGGAAAGGGGTTAACAATAGGGGGCGATCAAGGGGTTAACCGTGTTCCCTAGATGTGTTCTAACTGTGGGGGGAATGTGGCTGACTAGAGGCAGAGACAGATCGTTGTTCATACTTAATGTGAACACACGATCTGTCTCCTCTCCCCTGAAAGAACCGGGATTTGTGTGCTTACACACACAGATCTCTGTTCTTGCTCTGTCACGAGCGATCGCGGGTGCCCGGCTGTCATCGGGCACATGCTGCTAGAGCGTCTTAAAGAGTCGATGTACAGCTATGATGGCTCGCCCAGGGGCGCCTTCCTGCCGTAGTATAACTGCGGCGGCTGGTCGGGAAAGGGTTAAAGACAGTTAACTTAATTTAAACTCTTTACCAACAGCACAACGTGGATTAGGATATGTTCATAGAATCAAGTATAAGGGAACATGAATAGGCCTTATAGATTAATTATTTTTAACCTCAATAGTTCTGACAGGCTTTAAAGTGTCCTCATTTAATGTCCGGGGGCTAAACAGCTCACTCAAAAGGAGCATGCTGTGGAAGGTAGCGCAATTTTTACAATGTGACTTTCTATGTCTTCAAGAGACTCATTCCTCTTCCCAAAAACCTCATAAATTTCAAAACCAACGCTTCTCAACAATGTTCTGTTCAAATGCTCCCAAGAAGAAACTAGGGGTCGCTATCATTATCAAAGATATTGCATCTTTCAAACATATTCACACGGAAAAGAAAGAAAGAAAGAGAGAGAGCGCAAGAGAGAGAGAGAGAGAGAGAGAGAGAGAGAGAATGTGTCTAACACTTGTATGTGAAGTGAACAACGTAATCTATACTAATTGTATATTTACCAAATGTGAAACAAATACCTTTGAAAAAAGTATGGAAACTGTTACATGGAGTGCGACAGGGTTATACCATAGTATGTGGTGACTTCATTGCCATCCCCAACAGATCACTAGATGTTTCTGATGAGGCACGCAACCGACATGGTAGAGCCACCCTTTCACACTTTATGTCCTCAGAAAACCTACACAATGTACGGCGGTGCCGATACTCGACAGAGAGATTACGATTTGCACCGTACATACTCGAGAATTGATCTATTTCTAGTTGATTAACCCCTCTTGCAAAATGTCATCGTATCTACTATACATAACATTACGCGGTCTAAACACGCTCCAATCTCCACTGAGGGACGGTTTCCGCACAGAAACTCGGGCAAACAGATGGAAAAACTGTCTCTATATTTAAACACCCTGAACTCAAAATTGCCAATGATCTCTGAGAATTCTTCCAAATTAATGCCCCCTCTGTGCTGGATCCCTTCACTACATGGAACAGCCATAAAGCAAACATAAGAAGGGTTCTGATGAAATTCAGTAATGTTATCAAAAAGCAGCGGAACCAGCGGCTTAATAACTGTCAACTCCAGATTTTTGATCTGGGATAGTAAAACAAAAAAGGTCACCTGATCTCATAATCTACTTAACTCGATAGAGCTCAACACAAACTTAGACTACTACTCATCTGCCAACATAACCAACCATGCCTTGCGAAAGTGGAAGGCTCATTTCTATTGCCACGGTAACAAAGCGGGTAAGCTTTTAGCTAACAAAGTGGAAGAAAAAAAAAACGGTAAACCAAAACCTCTCATTTACCATCCAACTACAAGGGACAAATTGTTAAACCCAAAAGGAAATTGCTAACACATTTTGGGATTATAATAGTAGCCACTAGAATTTTTTTTTTTTTAAATCTTTATTTAAGGAATGCTGAATACACAAGTATGCAAGAAAAACGACATGCCAATCATCTGTGTATATTAGTTATTCATAAGAACTCAAACAAGTCTATGTATATTGATGTGATAGTAATCTAAGATCTATCAAAACGTACTGGTGAAGCAAGAAGTTGTGGTTAAGAGCTTTCAACCAGAATTATCTAGCAGATCAACCAGGACAGTAAGGGCAACCTTCTGTCCGGAAGGAAATATCAAAATAAACTGAACATAGTACCAATAGACCTGTGCTGCTTATTTAGTATGACCAACTGGGTGGTGGGAGACCCTCCGGGGGGGCAAGACTATTGGTCAGATATCGAGATAGTATATTTTAATAAACTGAATCTAAACATCGTCTTTTGTTTAGAATATGGGACTCACTCCTAGGGACATGGGAGTGGTACCAAAATGGGGTAACGCAATCCAGGGGGTTTTCTTATTTATAGGAAGAAAGGGTGAGTGACACCATTGGTGTCGCTGAAGAAAGGAAAGGATAGCGATAAAGAGGAGCAAGAATGGGGAAATAAGAGAGAAGGGGGGTGTGAGTGAAGCTCTGGCGAGGCCGACGACCCACGGCCCCAATCCGCCTAAGGACAGCCTGGTTAAGTGTAGGACACTGAACTAAGTGTTAGTTCAGTAGTGCCACTAGAATTTAAAAAAAGACGCAACAGTTCCACAACCTTCCCCTGCGATGATTCAGGAATATCTGGATTCCATCTCTATGCCCAAATTAACAGAAGAACAATTAAAATCCCTTAACCACTTCCATACTGCGCGAATTCCAGCATTCCTCTCCTACATATAAAAATCATAATTTGTTTTGCTAGAAAATTACTCAAAACCCCCAAACATTATATAACACTTTTATTTAGAGACCGTAGGGAATAAAATGGTGGCCATTGAAACTTTTTATGTCGCACGATATTTGCACAGCATATTTTCAAAATTTTTAGGAAAAAATAACACTTTTATGAATAAAAAAAAAAAAAAAACAGTAAAGTTAGCCCAATTTTTTGTATAATGTGACAGATGTTACACTGAGTAAATAGATACCTCTCCTCACGCTTTAAAATTGTGCACGCTCGTGGAATGGCGCCTAACTTTGGTACTTAAAAATCTCCATAGGCGACACTTTAAAAATTTTTTACAGGTTACCTGTTCAGAGTTATAGAGGAGGTCTTGGGATAGAATTAATGCTCTCATTCTAACGTTCGTGTTGATACCTCACATGTGTGGTTTGAACATTGTTTACATATGTGGACACAACCTACGTATGCGTTCGCTTCTGCGTGCGAGCACATGGGAACAGGGGCGCTTTAATTTTTTTTTTATGTTTATTTTATTTTTTTACACTTTCCCTTTAAATTATTATTTTCTGATCACATCCCTTGTAATAGGAATAGGGCTGTGGTCTACAAGACCCTCACATCTCTCCTCAGGAGCACCTGACCCTCAGTATTCTCTATGGCTAACTTTCAGGGCTAGCGGATTCCTTCTCTGGCTCGCCGATCGCACGGGCGAACCGGTAGAAGCACCGGAGGGTGGCGGGTAATGTCCCCTCCCGCCCCCTGTAGGGACAATCAAGTGGCTGAACAGCTGCTATGAGTGTTCTTACGGTGCAGGGAATTCGCCGGCTGAAAAAAATTATATCTGAATGATGCCTGTAGCTGCAGGCATCATTCAGATATCCCCACTGAAAGCCCACAACCTCATATGACCTACTGCGATATGGTAGTGGTTAATGATCCAATCTCTATAGGTGAAATCCCCAAAAAATATCATGTCTCTCCCGAACAACACATCTCCAGGCCCGAATGGGTTCTCCTCTGAATACTACCGCACATACTGTTCCATACTGAGCCTGTATTTATTAAAAATCTATGAGACTGCTTTTTCCAAAGCTTAATTTCCTTCAGAAATGTTAACAGCCACAATTGTGACACTTCCCAAACTTGGCTCTCCACAAAATTTCAGCCCCATATCATTATTGAACTTGAAGATATATGTCAAAATTATTGCTAATAGATTGGCTCGGTTCTCTCCCATTCTCCAATTAAGCAAGACCAAGTTGGCTTTATCCCAGGTCGGTAGGCATCTGATGCCACACGCAGAACTCTTAAAGTGGTGTTCCACTGCCTCCGATGTTTTTTTCTTTTTGGGGACAATTAAAATGTCATTAAAGCGGTTCTGCACTCTTTTTTTTTTTTTTTGGGCTATATGCCAAGGGCATATAGCTCAATTGGGGGACTTACCTGTTCCATGTTCCATCTCGATCGCCGCCGGTTTTCATCTTCATCTTCTTCTTGTCTTCTTCTTGTCTGCTGGGGTCCATCTTGCCTGTGGGCATGTGAAACCCCACAGGCACTGTTGATGGCCCAGCATGCACCGCCGTTACTCGCGCGTGCGCAGTAACGGCACATCTGCCGACATCTCACGAGATTTCGGCAGATGTGGCCGAAATCTCGGGAGATTTCGGAAGATGTGGCCGAAATCTCGCGAGATTTCGGAAGATGCCCGCACTGACTCCTGGGATCAATGACACCAGATCCCAGGAGACAGTGCGGCGTGACGACGATCGACGCAGAGACCCCGCCCGCCGCCGCAGAGAGAGAAGACCGGAAGTCTTCAATTACAAGGTAAGTAAAAAAAAAAAAAAAAAAAAAAAACATTTCATTTAGTACTCTTTGCCTGATTTGGAAGGCAAAGAGATTTACTAAATGAAATGGGTGCAGAACCGCTTTAAGGTTAAATACAGTTACTCACAGCTTCCGTTTTTCCTGCTTTGTCCATCGATTTGTCTCATTAAAAGATACACTTATAAAAACGACATCCAGCAGTTTCATCTTGCCTGTGGGCATGTGAAGCCCAAAGGCATTCTCTTCCGGGAATCTCTGACCTCGATATCCCATCATGCAACGGGCGTTGTAGATCATATCTCGTGCATAGGCAGTAGGCCAATATCGGAGCGCCGTCCACAGCTTCGGTTGCCATCACAACGGGCGTCGTCGTCGGAAGACCCACCCCGTTGTGATGGCAACTGTGTTTGCTAGCAATCCCTTTGTAAACAAAGGGATTCCCAAATCAAATATGGTGCCAAAATACACATAGAATCGCGTCACTTCCAGTTTGGAAGGGAAGTGACGTATTTAGCCCGGGCAATGGAAGAGGCAGATATCGTGGGACCACCTAGCAACAGGGAGAAATAGGTAAGTGAATTATTTTTTTTTTTATCCAATAAATTTTTATTAGCTCATTTGCTGCACATATAAATAAAATTGTAATTTTGGGGGAAACGCCACTTTAATCTTCTTCATATTGCTGAGTCATCCGAGGTTCCTTCTCTGTTTCTGTCTCTAGATGCAGAGAAGGGCTTTGATTGGATTCATTGGGGATATCTGAAACGACTCCTGACCAAATTTGGTAAAACAGGTACAATGGGTTTGACCATATTGGCACTATACACCAACCCTTCAGAAATGGTGTTGTCAGAAGGCATGTTATCTGACAGCTTTTATATTACTAATGGGACAAGGCAAGGCTGTCCACTATTGTACACTCAGGTGGCCAGTCTATTTTTGCAATTTTTCCTTTTTTTTTTTTTCACTTATAGCTTTTAGAATTTGTGAACGACTCCCCAAACCATATATTTTCTGAAAGCACATGATATGTAGAATAAAAAGAAGGTGCTACTGATATTTTAGACCCTGTGGTATTTGCGCAAATGTTTATCGAACCAATATATTAGCCAAAAATACACGAAAACCATTAGCAGATAATAACACAGCTAATTTTAAAAAAATCTTGCTAAATTCCTACTAAATATAAAAGTTTAAACTGTATCGAGTTAATAAATAACAAAATTAAAATTTCTACATTACAAAATTCCTGCTAAATTAGTACTAAAGCCTTGTTCACATGTGGCATACTAAAGTATACACCCATGGGGGCCATGTTTACCCGCACAGAGATGCACAGGTGTTCCATGTACCCCCGTAAAGGCAGTCCCATTTATGTCAATTGGGATGCAACGGCTGCACAGGCATAGCTGCTGTTCCCAATCGGACATCCATGTGGGTGTGGATACATGACCCTGATCGTAGACAATGTGAGCTCAGGGATATGCATGTGGACCTACATGGATGTAAAATTGGGAGCAACGGCTCTGTTCGTGGAGGTGCTACATCCCATATTACATCAATGGTACTGTCTGCACAGAGATGCATGGAACAACTGTGCATCCCTGTAAAGGTATTCCATGCATGCCCATGTGTGAACAAGGCCTTAGGCCCCTTTCACACAAGCAGACCGATCGGGTCTGCCTGTTTGTTTTTCAGGTGGGCCCAATCGGACCACCCATTGTTCTCTATGGAGAGACTGATGTACGAGCCGATACTCGACAGAGAGATTACGATTTGCACCGTACATACTCGAGAATTGATCTATTTCTAGTTGATTAATCCCTCTTGCAAAATGTCATCGTATCTACTATACATAACATTACGCGGTCTAAACACGCTCCAATCTCCACTGAGGGACTGTTTCCGCACAGAAACTCGGGCAAACAGATGGAAAAACTGTCTTTATATTTAAACACCTTGAACTCAAAATTGCCAATGATCTCTGAGAATTCTTCCAAATTAATGCCCCCTCTGTGTCAGATCCCTTCACTACATGGAACAGCCATAAAGCAAACATAAGAAGGGTTCTGATGAAATTCAGTAATGTTATCAAAAAGCAGCGGAACCAGCGGCTTAATAACTGTCAACTCCAGATTTTTGATCTGGGATAGTAAAACAAAAAAGGTCACCTGATCTCATAATCTACTTAACTCGATAGAGCTCAACACAAACTTAGACTACTACTCATCTGCCAACATAACCAACCATGCCTTGCGAAAGTGGAAGGCTCATTTCTATTGCCACGGTAACAAAGCGGGTAAGCTTTTAGCTAACAAAGTGGAAGAAAAAAAAACGGTAAACCAAAACCTCTCATTTACCATCCAACTACAAGGGACAAATTGTTAAACCCAAAAGGAAATTGCTAACACATTTTGGGATTATAATAGTAGCCACTAGAATTTTTTTTTTTTTTTAAATCTTTATTTAAGGAATGCTGAATACACAAGTATGCAAGAAAAACGACATGCCAATCATCTGTGTCTATTAGTTATTCATAAGAACTCAAACAAGTCTATGTATATTGATGTGATAGTAATCTAAGATCTATCAAAACGTACTGGTGAAGCAAGAAGTTGTGGTTAAGAGCTTTCAACCAGAATTATCTAGCAGATCAACCAGGACAGTAAGGGCAACCTTCTGTCCGGAAGGAAATATCAAAATAAACTGAACATAGTACCAATAGACCTGTGCTGCTTATTTAGTATGACCAACTGGGTGGTGGGAGACCCTCCGGGGGGGCAAGACTATTGGTCAGATATCGAGATAGTATATTTTAATAAACTGAATCTAAACGTCGTCTTTTGTTTAGAATATGGGACTCACTCCTAGGGACATGGGAGTGGTACCAAAATGGGGTAACGCAATCCAGGGGTTTTCTTATTTATAGGAAGAAAGGGTGAGTGACACCATTGGTGTCGCTGAAGAAAGGAAAGGATAGCGATAAAGAGGAGCAAGAATGGGGAAATAAGAGGGAAGGGGGGTGTGAGTGAAGCTCTGGCGAGGCCGACGACCCACGGCCCCAATCCGCCTAAGGACAGCCTGGTTAAGTGTAGGACACTGAACTAAGTGTTAGTTCAGTAGTGCCACTAGAATTTAAAAAAAGACGCAACAGTTCCACAACCTTCCCCTGCGATGATTCAGGAATATCTGGATTCCATCTCTATGCCCAAATTAACAGAAGAACAATTAAAATCCCTTAACCACTTCCATACTGCGCGAATTCCAGCATTCCTCTCCTACATATAAAAATCATAATTTGTTTTGCTAGAAAATTACTCAAAACCCCCAAACATTATATAACACTTTTATTTAGAGACCGTAGGGAATAAAATGGTGGCCATTGAAACTTTTTATGTCGCACGATATTTGCACAGCATATTTTCAAAATTTTTAGGAAAAAATAACACTTTTATAAATAAAAAAAATAAAAAAACAGTAAAGTTAGCCCAATTTTTTGTATAATGTGACAGATGTTACACTGAGTAAATAGATACCTCTCCTCACGCTTTAAAATTGTGCACGCTCGTGGAATGGCGCCTAACTTTGGTACTTAAAAATCTCCATAGGCGACACTTTAAAATTTTTTTACAGGTTACCTGTTCAGAGTTATAGAGGAGGTCTTGGGATAGAATTAATGCTCTCATTCCAACGTTCGTGTTGATACCTCACATGTGTGGTTTGAACATTGTTTACATATGTGGACACAACCTACGTATGCGTTCGCTTCTGCGTGCGAGCACATGGGGACAGGGGCGCTTTCATTTTTTTTTTATGTTTATTTTATTTTATTTTTTTACACTTTCCCTTTAACCACATGCCGACCGCGCTATAGTCGAAAGACGGCTACAGCGCGGTCGGGTTATCCTGGGAGGACGTCCTACGGACGTCCTCCCAGAAACATGCTCCCGCGCGCCCCCTGGGGCGCGCACTCGGGAACATCCGTGACCGCCGGGTCCCGAGGACCCGGCGCATCACGGATCACGGTAAACAGCCGCTGATAGCGGCCGTTTACCACGTGATCGATCCGTCAAATGACGGAGCGATCACATGTACACAAACCGGCGTCACGTCATGACGCCGGTTCCTCCCTCCCCTCTCTGTACCGATCGGTACAGAGAAGGGAGAAGCCGAGAGGGGGAGAGACGGGACCAGCGCTGTGGGCTGGATGTGTAGTGCCCACAGCGCTGGTCAATACACTGCCACCACTGTGCAATACATTGCCACCACTGTGCAATGCTCTGCAATCACTGTGCAATGCTCTGCCACCACTGTGCAATGCTCTGCCACCACTGTGCAATGCTCTGCCACCACTGCAATGCTCTGCAACCACTGTGCAACGCTCTGCAACCACTGTGCAACGCTCTGCAACCACTGTGCAATGCTCTGTCACCACTGTGCAACACTGTAATACTCTGCCAATACTCTGCCAATACTCGCCAATACTCTGCCAATACTCGCCAATACTCGCCAATACTCTGCCAATACTCGCCAAGGGAGAAGCCGAGAGGGGGAGAGACGGGACCAGCGCTGTGGGCTGGATGTGTAGTGCCCACAGCGCTGGTCAATACACTGCCACCACTGTGCAATACACTGCCACCACTGTGCAATGCTCTGCCACCACTGTGCAATGCTCTGCCACCACTGTGCAATGCTCTGCAATCACTGTGCAATGCTCTGCCACCACTGTGCAATGCTCTGCCACCACTGTGCAATGCTCTGCCACCACTGTGCAATGCTCTGCCACCACTGCAATGCTCTGCAACCACTGTGCAACGCTCTGCAACCACTGTGCAACGCTCTGCAACCACTGTGCAACGCTCTGCAACCACTGTGCAATGCTCTGTCACCACTGTGCAACACTGTAATACTCTGCCAATACTCTGCCAATACTCGCCAATACTCTGCCAATACTCGCCAATACTCTGCCAATACTCGCCAATACCCGCCAATACTCTGCCAATACCCGCCAATACTCTGCCAATACCCGCCAATACTCTGCCAATACCCGCCAATACTCTGCCAATACTCTGCAATAATTTTTAATAGAAACAAAGAATTTTTTTTTTTTTTTTACCGAATTTTCTGTATTTTTTGATTTATAGCGCAAAAAATAAAAAACCCCAGCGGTGATTAAATACCACCAAAAGAAAGCTCTATTTGTGTGAAAAAAAGGACACAAAATTAATTTGGGTACAGTGTTTGCATGACTGAGTAATTGTCATTCAAAGTGTGAGAGCACCGAAAGCTGAAAATTGGTCTGGTTAGGAAGGGGGTTTAACTGCCCAGTGGGTATGTGGTTAAATTATTATTTTCTGATCACATCCCTTGTAATAGGAATAGGGCTGTGGTCTACAAGACCCTCACATCTCTCCTCAGGAGCACCTGACCCTCAGTATTCTCTATGGCTAACTTTCAGGGCTAGCGGATTCCTTCTCTGGCTCGCCGATCGCACGGGCGAACCGGTAGAAGCACCGGAGGGTGGCGGGTAATGTCCCCTCCCGCCCCCTGTAGGGACAATCAAGTGGCTGAACAGCTGCTATGAGTGTTCTTACGGTGCAGGGAATTCGCCGGCTGAAAAAAATTATATCTGAATGATGCCTGTAGCTGCAGGCATCATTCAGATATCCCCACTGAAAGCCCACAACCTCATATGACCTACTGCGATATGGTAGTGGTTAATGATCCAATCTCTATAGGTGAAATCCCCAAAAAATATCATGTCTCTCCCGAACAACACATCTCCAGGCCGAATGGGTTCTCCTCTGAATACTACCGCACATACTGTTCCATACTGAGCCTGTATTTATTAAAAATCTATGAGACTGCTTTTTCCAAAGCTTAATTTCCTTCAGAAATGTTAACAGCCACAATTGTGACACTTCCCAAACTTGGCTCTCCACAAAATTTCAGCCCCATATCATTATTGAACTTGAAGATATATGTCAAAATTATTGCTAATAGATTGGCTCGGTTCTCTCCCATTCTGGTTAAGCAAGACCAAGTTGGCTTTATCCCAGGTCGGTAGGCATCTGATGCCACACGCAGAACTCTTAAAGTGGTGTTCCACTGCCTCCGATGTTTTTTTCTTTTTGGGGACAATTAAAATGTCATTAAGGTTAAATACAGTTACTCACAGCTTCCGTTTTTTCCTGCTTTGTCCATCGATTTGTCTCATTAAAAGATACACTTATAAAAACGACATCCAGCAGTTTCATCTTGCCTGTGGGCATGTGAAGCCCAAAGGCATTCTCTTCCGGGAATCTCTGACCTCGATATCCCATCATGCAGATCATATCTCGTGCATAGGCAGTAGGCCAATATCGGAGCGCCGTCCACAGCTTCGGTTGCCATCCCAACGGGCGTCGTCGTCGGAAGACCCGCCCCGTTGTGATGGCAACTGTGTTTGCTAGCAATCCCTTTGTAAACAAAGGGATTCCCAAATCAAATATGGTGCCAAAATACACATAGAATCGCGTCACTTCCAGTTTGGAAGGGAAGTGACGTATTTAGCCCGGGCAATGGAAGAGGCAGATATCGTGGGACCACCTAGCAACAGGGAGAAATAGGTAAGTGAATTATTTTTTTTTTATCCAATAAATTTTTATTAGCTCATTTGCTGCACATATAAATAAAATTGTAATTTTGGGGGAAACGCCACTTTAATCTTCTTCATATTGCTGAGTCATCCGAGGTTCCTTCTCTGTTTCTGTCTCTAGATGCAGAGAAGGGCTTTGATTGGATTCATTGGGGATATCTGAAACAACTCCTGACCAAATTTGCTAAAACAGGTACAATGGGTTTGACCATATTGGCACTATACACCAACCCTTCAGCAATGGTGTTGTCAGAAGGCATGTTCTCTGACAGCTTTTATATTACTAATGGGACAAGGCAAGGCTGTCCACTATCCCCTCTGATATTTGCCCTTTTAATGGAGCCCTTAGCCGAAAAAAGATCTGTACAATTTTAATACCAGCATCATTCTTTAAAACTATGCAAACGCAACTTCATAAATTTGAATGGGCTGACAAAAAAAGGGAGATGCTCCCAATATTCTTTACTGAAAACAAGGAAGTGTTACAATATGTAGTGAAACACTAGGATACCTGTCTCGGAAAAAACGGGAAATCATATAATATATTACAATTCCCTTGTTTAAACACCTATGACCATAATTGCAATATGGATGGACTAAATGCAATCATAATCCAAGGACAATAACGTTCATGGAAGTAGTTAAACACAATGAAAACATATATGTAAAGGTGAGCCCAAATAGGTGCTATGATGACAAGTATTAAGATGGTTTATATATATAGATTCAGGTGTCCCAAATGGAATATCTCATATGTAATAATATATCAATATTCTAATATTCCTCTGATGTTAGATAGTGTTCATCAACGTATCATCCTCATGTACTTTGGACGGCGTCAAGAACTTTGAGATGTAGAAATAAAGTCGGGTACTCTTACCGTCAAAGATGGACCCACTGACCTTTGATGAGGGGTCAAACAGAGCTTGGATATGCAGACTGTGGGGTCGGCCCAGTCTTGTCCTTCCAAGCTCCTGATTCCGGCCTACCATCCTGCCTGTGCCATCCATCGGCATATCCAAGCTCTGTTTGACCCCTCATCAAAGGTCAGTGGGTCCATCTTTGACGGTAAGAGTACCCGACTTTATTTCTACATCTCAAAGTTCTTGACGCCGTCCAAAGTACATGAGGATGATACGTTGATGAACACTATCTAACATCAGAGGAATATTAGAATATTGATATATTATTACATATGAGATATTCCATTTGGGACACCTGAATCTATATATATAAACCATCTTAATACTTGTCATCATAGCACCTATTTGGGCTCACCTTTACATATATGTTTTCATTGTGTTTAACTACTTCCATGAACGTTATTGTCCTTGGATTATGATTGCATTTAGTCCATCCATATTGCAATTATGGTCATAGGTGTTTAAACAAGGGAATTGTAATATATTATATGATTTCCCGTTTTTTCCGAGACAGGTATCCTAGTGTTTCACTACATATTGTAACACTTCCTTGTTTTCATACTATAACCAGTTCACTCACGTGATTCACATAGACCTGTGTTTTATGTTTACTTTTACTTTTATTAGTATTTGTGGTTATTTTTATAAACAGTTCTGATGTGGACTGTTTGTATTCACTTTCTCCCCACCATCCTTTACAGATCGTGACTATTCACTAAAATCTGGATGATAGCAATATAATGAAGATTGCATTCTTCCTTGTAGCTATCGATCAGATACAAAGTTTCACAGCACCACACTTAATCACTTCTTAGTTTCTTTCACAATCAGTCATATTGTTGTGTTGGCTGCTTTTTCACTGGGGAAGCGCAGCTGCATCCATATATATTCTTTACTGAAGCATAAAAAAGTTGGAGGAATCGGGCTCCCTATATTGCACGATTATATTACAGCAAGCCTATTAGACCAAACAAAATTCTGGTTCCACTCATACTCATTAAACCTTTGGGCATCTATAGAGAAAGACTGGACATCCCCTAATTATCTTTATCTTTGCCTGTTTAACCCTTTCACTGCCAGGCCCTATGCTCCATTTTGTACACTCAGGTGGCCAGTCTATTTTTGCAATTTTTCCTTTTTTTTTTTTTTCACTTATAGCTTTTAGAATTTGTGAACGACTCCCCAAACCATATATTTTCTGAAAGCACATGATATGTAGAATAAAAAGAAGGTGCTACTGATATTTTAGACCCTGTGGTATTTGCGCAAATGTTTATCGAACCAATATATTAGCCAAAAATACACGAAAACCATTAGCAGATAATAACACAGCTAATTTTAAAAAAATCTTGCTAAATTCCTACTAAATATAAAAGTTTAAACTGTATTGAGTTAATAAATAACAAAATTAAAATTTTTACATTACAAAATTCCTGCTAAATTAGTACTAAAGCCTTGTTCACATGTGGCATACTAAAGTATACACCCATGGGGGCCATGTTTACCCGCACAGAGATGCACAGGTGTTCCATGTACCCCAGTAAAGGCAGTCCCATTTATGTCAATTGGGATGCAACGGCTGCACAGGCATAGCTGCTGTTCCCAATCGGACATCCATGTGGGTGTGGATACATGACCCCGATCGTAGACAGTGTGAGCTCAGGGATATGCATGTGGACCTACATGGATGTAAAATTGGGAGCAACGGCTCTGTTCGTGGAGGTGCTACATCCCATATTATATCAATGGTACTGTCTGCACAGAGATGCATGGAACAACTGTGCATCCCTGTAAAGGTATTCCATGCATGCCCATGTGTGAACAAGGCCTTAGGCCCCTTTCACACAAGCAGACCGATCGGGTCTGCCTGTTTGTTTTTCAGGTGGGCCCAATCGGACCACCCATTGTTCTCTATGGAGAGACTGATGTACATGGACATGTGTCCGTTTACACATGCCTGCATCTGATCCAGTCCGCTGGGGGATCTTAGTAAACACGTTTGGCTCGGAGGGCCATCTGTGGCTAGTAAAAAAAGAAAAATAATTTACATGTACATTACTAGTTATACTTCACGGCAGAAAGCTATATATATATATATATATATATATAGATGCTAAAATCACGCCAACCTAATGCACATTACCCAGCACTTATGTGGTATTAATCACTCTTTCCTCGTTAGCAGACAACTAAAACCAATAAAACAGGTTTATTAAAGAAATATACAACAATAAATACAGTAGCATTTGACAACATAGTCCTCGACCCTTGGTGATGTAATAGTGCAGAAAAAGGTCAGTGCAAAAGTTTTCTTGAGAAGGGCAATTCTCAACTCCAATCCTCCACCATTAAAGGATCACATACCCTTTGTGCTCATTACAACCCCTCAAGATAACACTCACCGCAAATGATAGCCTGTCACATTATATGATAGGCAAACTGCGCTATTTACAATCAACCCTTCAGGCAGATTCCTCAGATCTGTTCCTCTCTATAACAAGCTCCACACAAAGAAACAAGGCAACACACATAGCGTAATCCAGTTTCTCACATTTATTGCTAAAAACTTCCCATTAAAATACATTCACAAACATAAGATGCTTGATCGCTTTTGTTATATAAAAACGCCCCAGATATCCACTGTTAACTGGGTGCGTGTGGTATCTCACCACTTTGTAGAGCCCCGCGACCCTTCCCTTCCAACAGCCTGACGTTACTTCCTTCATGACATTTAGTTACGCCCCTAACGTTTCATCCTTAGGACTTCTGAGGGAGTGGCTAGATGGCACGGCGTAGGGACAGAGGGCTCTACAGAGTGGTGAGATACCAGGGAGAACACCAGGAGATGACATGTCTCTACAAATCGTCACTGACTGTGGAAACTTCACATTGGACCTAATGCAACTTTGATTCTGTGCCTCTCCACTCTTCCTCCAGACTCTGGGACCTTGATTTCCAAATGAAATGCAAAATTTTAAACAGTCCGTGATAATTTGGGGAGCCATGTCATCTGCTGGTGTTGATCCACCGTGTTTTATTAAGTTCAAAGTCTTCAGCACAGCCCTCTACCAGGAAATTCTAGAGCACTTCATGCTTCTCTCTGCCGACCAGCTTTATGGAGATGCTGATTTTATTTTCCACACTACCAAAATTACCAATACCTGGTTTAACCGCTTGCCGACCAGCCGCCGTCATACTGCGGCAGGTTGGCACGGCCGAGCGAATCACTGTGGGTGTACGTCGGCCAATTTAAGAGCTCTAGGGGGCGCACGCTCCCATGGCACGATGCCGAAGGTGATGCGCGTGGGTGGCAGTTGCGATGCCTGCTGGTGACCCAAGATCACTCCTCAGAGAGCCAGAATGAGGATCTGTCAATGTAAACAGACAGATCCCCGTTCTGTCAGGGAGTAGAGATCTGCTGTTCCTAGTGATCAGTAGGGATGAGCCGAACACCCCTGGGTTCGGTTCGCACCAGAACCCGCGAACGGACCTAAAGTTCGTGCGAACATTAGAACCCTATCAATTACAATGGATGCGAACGTTCGAAATCAAAAGTGATAATTTTAAAGGCTAATATGCATGTTGTTGTCATAAAAAGTGTTTGGGGACCTGGGTCCTGCCCCAGGGGACATGTATCGATGCAAAATTTTTTTTTTAAAACGGCCGTTTTTTCAGGAGCAGTGATTTTAATAATGCTTAAAGTGAAACAATAAAAGTGTAATATTCCTTTAAATTTCGTACCTGGGGGTGTCTATAGTATGCCTGTGAAGGGGCGCATGTTTCCCGTGCTTAGAACTGTCCCTGCACAAAGTGTAATTTTTGCAGGAAAAAAAGCTATTTAAAATCACTCGCGGCTAATGAATTGACGGCTCCCGTAACACAGAGAACAGTCATTCAATGAAAGTCATTGATAAAAAAATAAAAAGCGTGGGGGTCCCCCCAAATTCAATTACCAGGCCCTTCATGTCTGCTATGGATATTAAGGGGAACCCCCGGCCAAAAAAAAAAATGGCGTGGGGTCCCCCTCAAAATCCATACCAGACCCTTATCCGAGCACGCAACCTGGCAGGCCGCAGGAAAAGAGGGGGGGACGAGAGCGGCCCCCCTCCCTCCTGAACCGTACCAGGCCACATGCCCTCAACATTGGGAGGGTGCTTTGGGGTCCCCCCTAAATCACCTTGTCCCCATGTTGATGAGGACAAGGGCCTCGTCCCCACAACCCTGGCCATTGGTTGTGGGGGTCTGCGGGCGGGGGGCTTATCAGAATCTGGAAGCCCCCTTTAACAAGGGGACCCCCAGATCCCGCCCCCCCCCCCCCTGTGTGAAATGGTAACCATTTCACCAAAAAAGTGACAAAAATGGTAAAAATGACAGGAGACGGTCTTTGACAACTCCTTTATTAAAATCTTCTTTCTTCTGGTCTTCCTTCTTCCTTTCTTCATCCTTCAGTTTCTTCATCTTCTCCTTCCGGCATCTTCTTCCATCTTTTTCTTCCATCTTCTTCTTCCTCCGATCCGGTATCTGGTATGGATTTTGAGGGGGACCCCACGCCATTTTTTTATTTTTTTTTGGCCGGGTTCCCCTTAAAATCCATCCCAGACCTCAAGGGTCTGGTGTGGATTTTGAGGGGGACCCCACGCCATTTTTTTTTTGGCCGGGGTTCCCCTTAAAATCCATCCCAGACCTCAAGGGTCTGGTGTGGATTTTGAGGGCGACCCCACGCCATTTTTTTTTTTTGGCCGGGGTTCCCCTTAATATCCATAGCAGACCTGAAGGGCCTGGTAATTGAATTTGGGGGGACCCCCACGCATTTTTTTTTTTTTTTTTTATCAATGACTTTCAATGAATGACTGTTCTCTGTGTTACGGGAGCCGTCAATTCATTAGCCGAGTGATTTTAAATGGCTTTTTTTCCTGCAAAAATGACACTTTGTGCAGGGACAGTTCTAAGCACAGGAAACATGCACCCCTTCACAGGCATACTATAGACACCCCCCAGATGTGATACTGCAATACTGTACTAACAGCACGCACACAATAATTCCCAGAATCACAGCAGATAATGTCAGCAGTCAGCAGCACATAATATCACTGACACTGGAACACAATATACGAGGCCGCCGGCGTGGCGGCCTTATATAATGTGAGGCGTGTACTAAACCCCCTGAGCTATAATTGGCCACAGGCATCCTGCCTGTGGCCAATTATTGCTCTCCTCGCCGCTGGCTCTATGATTGGCCAAGCATGCGGGGTCACAGTGCATGCTTGGCCAATCATCAGCCAGCAATGCACTGTGACTGGCGCAGTGCATTGCGGGCTGTTCACATCACACGAATTTGATGCGAACGGCCCAAATAGTTCTGGGCTCGCCGAACAGGCGAACGCCTGATGTTCGATTCGAACACCGGGCCCATCCCTAGTGATCAGGAACAGCAATCTCTCTACTTCTTGTCAGTACACTCCCCCCACAGTTTAAAACACCTCCCTAGGGAACGCAACACCTTGATCGCCCCCTAGTGTTAACCCCTTCCCTGCCGGTGACATTTATACAGTAATCAGTGGCTATTTTTAGCTCTTCTAGCTGTATAAATGTCAATGGTCCCAAAAAAAGGTCAAAAGTGTCTGATCTGTCCACGGCAATGTCGCAGTTACGCAAAAAAATAAAAAATAAATCGCTGATCACCGCCATTACTAGAATTTTTTTTTTATTAAAGCGGGATTCCACCCTAAAGTGGAACTCCTGCTTTTCGGAACCCTCCCCCCCTCCGGTGTCACATTTGGCACCTTTCAGGGGGGAGGGGGTGCAGATACCTGTCTAAGACAGGTATCTGCACCCACTTCCGGCATAAACTCCCGTGGGAGTTTACGCAAGTTCCTCTCCCGGCGCGCTGTCTGCCGGGACACACACGTGTCCCGGCAGACAGCGCTGAAGATTCTCATTGCGCCGTGCGACTCGCGCATGCGCAGTAGGGAATCGGGAAGTGAAGCCACTTCCTGATTCCCTCACCGAGAATGGCGCCGGCTACAGCAGAGAGCCGAGCGAGCGATCGGCCTCTGCTGCCGACACCGCTGGAACCAGGGACAGGTAAGTGTCCATTTTTTAAAATGCAGTATTTGTAGCTGCTGGCTTTTAAAAAAAAAAATTTCAGTACAGTCCCGCTTTAATAATAAAAATGCCATAAATATATCCCCTATTTTGTAAACGCTATAACTTTTCGGCAAACCAATTAATATAAGCTTATTGCGATTTTTTTTTTTAACAAGAAGATATAGAAGAATACATATTGGCCAAAACTAATGAAGACATTATATTTATTTTTTGTGATATTTATTATAGCAAAAAATATTGTTTTTTTTTTATTTCAAAATTGTAGCTTTTTTTTGTTTATAGCGCAAAATATAAAAAACGCAGAGGTGATCAAATACCACCAAAATAAATCTCTATTTGTGAGGAAAAAATACATAAATATTGTTTGTGTACAACGTCGCATGACCACGTAAATTGTCAGTTAAAGCGACCCGATGCCGTATTGCAAAAAATGGCCTGGTCATTAAGGGGGTAAATCCTTCCGGTCCTTAAGTGGTTAATGATCATGGTATCACTGTGCTTGATTGGCCAGCAAATTTGCCTGACCTAAACCCCATAGAGAATCTGTAGCTTATTGTCAAGAGGAAGATGAGATGAGACCCAACAATGCAGATGATCTGAAGGCTGCCATCAATGCAACCTGGGCTTCCATAACACCTCAGCAGTGCCACAGGCTGATCACCCACAGGTGGCCAAGTCTGCACGCCGTACGGACCTCATATCTCCCTCTCCTATAAGCTTATGGTCACTTCAATGACCACAAGCTTATATCAGAATTGTTCAGCAGACTCTGCTGAACAAGTCTATAACTCTGATCAGCGGATTACAACCCCTAATGTGACCGTCCCCTCCCCCCACCCATGCCGCCCCCACCTCCCTGTCCTCTCCACCTCCCGCTACTAACTTTCACTTAGAACTACTCTCTCCACTTATCCACTTCACCCCCCTTCTCCCCCCCAGCACTGATTGCCCCCTTCCATCCGATCCAACCTCCCCCCAGCAAACCAGCTCCTCGCAGCCACCATAATTAATAAGCGGTCGCTGCTATATCCACTGACAGCTGTTCATTGTAACTGTGAGTGTTACAGTGTATCAGACTGTCATTTTATGAATGAATGCAATCTCTATACAGATTCCACCCAGTCATGTAAAGTGCTACAGATAAAGGCACTATCTATCTTCAGTCCCCTTCTCTGTCTCAAAAAAGAGATATGGGGGTCTGTTTAGACCTCCGATATCTTACCAAAGACCCCCCCTCAAAAAAAAAAAAAACACAAACATAGTAAGACCCCCCAGGTCCGCCCACACTCTCCCCTCCACTGTGACAGTCCCCCCTGCACTCAACCCTCAATGGCGACGGTCCCCACCCTCACCTCCAGGGTTTCCTCAGCATCTCCTGCCGGCCCACCCGATTTGTCCTGATTGGCTCGGAGGAAAAGCCAGAAGACAATAGCGAATATTAATTAGTTATTGTCACAAGTGGGTGGGTTTGGGGTGCAATGCTCTGCGCCCTGGGCCCAACCTTTTTCAAGCCATTTAGAGTCTTAGGCTCGAATCATGCAGCTTGAAAAAATAAATCATACAAACACCCTTGCGCCCCTAATTAACCAGCCACTCCTGAGAAGACCCCTTTCACGTGGAGCGGACTCTGTCAAGCAGATCCGCTTGCTCAGCGGGGAATCTGTCTGCTGATACCCACTGAGCAGGTGGATGACAGGTCCATGTCCGCTCTGCTGATGAAGAAACAGCCCGCTATTCTCTATGGGGCGGTCAGATGGAAAAGGACCGCCTGTCCATTTCTATCTGATCTGATAGATGGATGGGGAATGGAATCCCCATCAGTCTGTTTTTAGGGGACTGGACTGGATCGGATGCAGGCGTATGCAAATGGACACATGTCCATTTACATCAGCCTCTTCATAAAGAACAATGGGTGGTCTGATTGGGCCCTCCTGAAAAACGGACAGGCAGACTGATCGGTCTGCTTGCGTGAAAGGGTCCAAGGGCCTTGTTCACACGAGGCATACACAGCGTATCTTTACGGGGATGCACAGGTTTTCCGTGCAGGCCATCCCAATGATGTCATTTGGGATGTAGCACCTGCATGAACAGAGCCGTTGCTCCCAATTTTACATCCATGTAGGTCCGCATGCATGTCCCCGAGCTCACACTGTCTGGTTTGGGGTGGTGTACCCACACGGATGTCAGATTGGGAACAGCAGTTATGCCTGTGCAGCTGTTGCATGGGATGCATGGAACACCTGTGCATCAATGTACGGGTAAACATGGTCCCCCATGGGCGTACACTTTAGTAGCAATTTAGCAGGAATTTTGTTATGTTGTGTTTATGTACACTATTAATGATTTTAGTGTGTTTTTAGTGAAAATATTGATTTGATAAACATTTGCGCAAATATCGCGCTGCCTTAAAAATCAGTAGCACCTTCTTTTTATTCTACTGGCCATGTGCTTTCAGAAAATGTATGGTTTGGGTTTTCTCTTTTTACAAATTCTGAAAGCTGTAAGTGAAAATTGAAAACCTCCAGATTTTTGGAGAAGTTTTTGGGTACGTTCGATTTTCACCATTTTGCAAAATGTTTTTATTTTTTTGTTATTTATCCATACAGGTTAAGCGTTTATTTTTAGTAGGGATTTAGCAGGAATTTTGTAAAATTAGCTTTGTTTTTATCTGCTAATAATGGTTTTAATTTATTTTTTGTTTATTTTTAGTAGGGATTTAGCAGGAATTTTTGTAAAATTAGCTTTGTTTTTATCTGCTAATAATGGTTTTAATTTATTTTTTGCTTTTAATATATTAATTTATTTCAGGTATAATATCGAAGGGGACATTTCAGGTATATATCGCCGTCAATTTATGCAGCGCTTGTATTGGTTTGATAAACATTTGCACAAAATACCGCAGGGTCTAAAAAAAAAAATCAGTAGTACCTTCTTTTTATTCTACTGGTCATGTGCTTTCAGAAAATATATGGTTTGGGGGGTCTTTTACAAACTTTGAAAGCTATAAGTGAAAAATAAAAGAGCAAGGGAAAAATTACAAAAATGGTCTGGTCACCTGAGGGTAAAAATAGAGCACAAGGCCTGGCAGCGAAAGGGTTAAAACGTTTATAAAAAAATTTTAAGCTGATGTAATATTAAAAATTTTAGGTTTTCACTAGCTGTAAAACCCATAGTCATCAAATAAAAAAATGCTTGAAATATTTCACTCTGTGGGTAAGGCATCTAAATAAAATATATGAGTTTCACTTTTTGAATTGAATTACCGTACTGAAATAAATTAACTTTTCGATGATATTCTCATTTTTTGAGATGCACCTATATGTGTCTTGTTCAGTGGTGTTCGGGTTTCAGCCTTCCTTACCTATGTCTCTGAGCACTGAACACCTTGTACTTCTGGGAATTTCAGGTAGGTTACAGTTATGTGTTATGACAGCACTGGATGATAATGGGTTCCTAGTAGCTTCACCTTTGATTCTTCTCAAATATTTGGCAGTTAATTTGCGTTTTTTTTCTCAACACGTTTCTTGTGACCCAGTTGACTATTGCAACAAAACGTTTGATGGTTCTGTCATCACGCCGCAATATTTTAGCAATTTCAAGCATGCTGCATCCCTCTGAAAGACTTTTTACAAATTTTGACTTTTCAGTCAGTTAAATCTTTTTTTTGGCCCATTTTGCCTGAGGAAAATAAGCGGTCTAATAATTATACATACCTTGATATAGGGTGTTGATCTCCTTAGGCCACACCATTCCTCATTAAACAAATACACATCACCTGACATACTTAAATCCAATAAGTATGCAAGTTTATAAAGCTTGGAGTTGGACAATATTCATAAAAATTATGATTTGGTCAAAATACTTACTTGCATAATAAATGTGCACAGTGTATGAGAGAAGAGTCAGAATTGGTCTGGTAGGCCAGTGGTTAAGGTATCAAATGTTTGAGCTTTACAACCACTTGAAGCAATAAAAACTTGGCCACAACCAGTGGCAAAAATAGATTAGACCAATATAATAAACCATGGCATGGTGCATTGTAAAATAGAAGCTACTTTACAGGATAAGATAATTGTTTCCCCCTTGGCTTTGACTTAAACATTTTGGAGCTTTGCCACACGCCGCTGGAGGTATGGAACGGCAGGACTGTACCTGTGCTCCGCACTCGGAGCCTGTATCTTTTGCCTGAGCCCATACCCCCTGTAATCCTGATTCTCTAAATCATCCCAGCTTTGCTTAACCGGTTCCCAACCAGCTCATGCAGATATAATGTGGCAAAATGGCTCCCCTGGGTGAAATCCCATACAGATATGTCCTTCCCTTTAGCGGCCACCAGAGGGTGCGCGCCCACTGCCCAGCAGGCAGCCATGCATGATCGCATGCACGAACACACTAAACTGATGATTTATTTGGGGATATTTATTATAGCAAAAAGTTTATAGCGCAAAAAATAAAAACTGCAGAGGTGATCAAATACCACCAAAAGAAAGCTCTATTTGTGGGGAAAAAAGGACGCAAATTTAGTTTGAGTACAGCATTCAGCGATTGTGCAATTGTCAGTTAAAGTGACGCAGTGCCAAATTGTAAAAAGTGCTCTGGTCAGGAAGGGGGTAAAATCTTCCAGGGCTGAAGTGGTTAAATTAGTTATGCACACCCCCAGGGGCCTCTTCCACCATTCTGTCCATTATTTCCAGATTTTCCTCAGTTTTCCTAGTTATCGTGTTATTACTTGATTACAAACATCAAGTCATGGGCACTTCAGCATGTACACAAACTGATCTTCTATGCTGTAACCTTTGACATATGTATGTTTACTTGAAGCTTGTGACAATGTTTATATTTTTCTGGCATTACCAAGTGCCTTGATATTATTTGTACAATTACAAAAACAGACAATAAATAGATTGGACAAGAAAAATAGGGTAGAGGTTTTCTAGGGATTAAAGGACATGACCAGTGGTTTGTGCTTAACTTTGCTATTAAAGCAGCTCCACTTACAGAGTACATCAAAAGGAGTAGGGTCTCCATGATAAAATAGAATGGAGATGCTGAGAGCTTTTCAGGATTGTAGACAGTATATTCGTATCACCGAGAAATCGCACCAACACACAGTGAGTGATTCTAGGGTTCAGGGCTTTCTCATAATCTTAAATTCTGTTCTGGGTTGTGGGGCCCAGAGGCTTTGTACAGTCTGGGTTCAAATAGGCCTTCATTCCCATTCCTATGTCCACATCCTACATGGTAAGCAGACTTCATTATTAGTCTCAGCCGTACACACATACTTTTGCTGACTGATGCTTAGGGCTCCCTCTCTCTCATTTTCCCTGGTAAGAAAACCTGCTGCCAGGTAAAAAGCTGACTGCTCACAGAACACTAAAAAGGTACAAGAGATGCCTCTGTTTGTTTTTGGGGAACCTATTTGAGGCCACACTGTTAGTCAAGAACTGAAATGAGTTTGCTTAATGGTTTGGAAGGGCAGGTTTTAAAAAGTGCAGAACAAGCTTGTTTGTGCTGTTCTTCGGTGTACCTGCTTCATACGTGGTTTATGGCTACTAATACTGGTTGAAACTGTCCCCTGCACCCCCTTGTTATCTAGCTATATAGATTAGGTACACCTTGCTAGTACCTGGTTGGACCCCAAGACATCATATTCCTGAGATATGCCTGCTGTACCATGTACTTGTATGAGAAAGTATCCAGTTCTCTTGGTATTGCTTCCTTTATGTGAAATCCCTGGTCTTCCTGCTAGTCCCTTTGCTTTCCATTAAAAACTGAGCACACCAAGCAGCAGAGCATAAGCTTGGTCAGTTCTCTAGCTATGCTGGGAACTCTGTGTACTCTCCTCCAATGATCAGACTTATCCTGAAACGTCCCCGCTGCACAGCCATTCACTGGGAAGCTTGGTGTGCTGCTGCTTCTCCTCCACCAGCTCTTATACAGCTGAGAACAGAAATGTAATCACTTATAAAAAAAAAAAAAAAAAATGGAAAGAAACATTTATAATGTTTTTTTATATCTATACAAAAATGTTTTGCCTTTCATTTCTATTTTAAACTGAATGAAAGGACTTAGCAATATGCTGGACCAACATGGGATAGCTCAAAGGGGGATCCGCAGTCTGCTGTGCTTTATCTATTTCACAGGTTGCCATTGGTCACTGCAGTTTTCCTGGGCAGCAACAGCCATGGGATTGGTTAAGTTAATGGAGCAGCTGATTGATGCAATTTGGCAGTTACTGTAACCTGAACCGAGGAAGCCTATAAAAGGGCCTAAAGCTGTGTCTCCTCAGACCGTTTGGACCGGACCTCATCGCTAGAACGGACCGCAGTGGAGCTCCTGAGATAAAGCGACATTCCCCAGACAGCCGTAAGTCTCTCCTATGCCGCCTGTTAGAAAGGGCGGAGAGCAGAGGCGGTGAGGAGTGGCTATTGCGGTGCCTTGGGGAAGAGGGCGGCTCAGCTCCACCTCCTGTAACTCCCCCTGCATCACAGAAAATGTCGGCCCCAAGCGGGGGGCGGGACAAGACAGCAGCCTGGAAAGAAGAAGAAGCGTCAGAGACTAACTGCTTCTCCTGAGCTGACAAGCGGGAGAGAGCCATTGATGTGTCATTACAGTATGCTCCTCGTCTGAGGCAGAGCAGCGCTACTCAGTCTACAGCTGAAGCAGTGGGTGAGCAGCTTCAAAATGTTAGTGAAGGTGAGCAGTGTGTGGTGTCTCATGCTTCTGAATTCATGTGTTTGGTTGATTCTTTATCTAAGGTGTTACAAAAGTTTAAAGGGGCACATGATGATGGTGCTGATAAGAATGTTGTTAAAAAACAAAGGGCACAGGTTTCTGGTGCAAGTATTGATGTTAATGATGTTATTATGGAAACACAAAGGGCAGAGTTATCTGGTGCAAGAAATGGTTTGAAGAGTGATGATAATGATTTTATTATTAAAACAAGTGGAGCACAGGTATCTGGTGCAGGGAATGGTTTGCAAAGCATGCAGTTTAAAACAAATACAAAGGCACATGGTATTGGTGCAGAGCAAACACAGCAAACTAATGTTGCTGCTAACTTATGTCAGAGGGCACAGGTCACTGGTGCTAGCATTAATAATATGAATAGTTTATAATGATATGGAGGTTATTCCTTCAGGGGCACATAGTAATGGTGCTACAGATACTTTCGAATTTCCAGATTATTTGAATGATGTTGGCTCCATATGGCAGGATCTTAACGAGTCCACTCAGGTTAAAGATACGTTTTCTCGCTCTAAAATCATTAACCCTTCCTTGCCCCTCAGACCCACGGCCTCATTAGCCGGGGAATCTTCTTTTAAAGAACCCCTTCCATGTATATTGTCCCCGTTGGGCTTTCATTTGCCTAAGGCAGTAAAAGATAAGATTTAGAGAGGTGAATTCCTAGATATATTATCGCTGTTATCCGCGTCAAAAGAATTTTTGTATAAAAATGACAAACCAGGGGATAGGTCTGAGGAGGATAGGAGGAGGGCCATCCCCAAAACCTTCCAGAATTGGTTACAGGCATTTTGCATTTATGCAGCAGTCATAGGCGAACGCTTCCCTGACAAATGTTCGGGTCTCTTTCAACATCTGGATATAATTTCAGAAGCCTTTCGCCATTTTGGCGGTTCGGCATGGTTCACCTATGACGAAAACTTCTGACAAAAACTAGCAGTACATCCTTCACTGCACTGGGGTTCTAAGGATGTGGGTTTATGGTTGAATCTTATGCTGCCACCTAGACCTCATTTCACTCCTACCAGACCAGCAGCCAATCCTCAGAATGTATTTCGCAAAGGTTTTTGCTTTGCTTTTAACGATGGGCAATGCAAATTCCTATCAAATTGCAGATACAAGCATAGTGCTCGAATTGTAGTGGAAATAATGCGGCCAGTAGATGTTTTCGCAAATCCGCAGCAACCTCTTTTCAGCCATTTCTCCGGGAAGCTCATGGGAAAGGCAATGACAGTGAAGCTAGAAAGAATGCTCCCATGGTTAGAGCATTACCCAGACCGCAGGATGGCGGCCCTGCTAACTAACGGCTTCAGGGATGGTTTTCTGGTCCCGGCTTTTAGAGGAACAGGTTGCACTATGGTGCAGAATTTGAAGTCAGCGGTTATTTATTCTGATGTGGTTCAAGAAAAAATATCCAAGGAGCTGACGGAGGGCAAAATTGCAGGCCCTTTCTCCTCTCCTCCATTTATAAATTTTCGCTAGGGATAGTCCTTAAGAAAGAAAGTGGTTGTTTCCGGATGATTCACCACCTTTCTTACCCATTAGATTCATCTTTGAATGATGAGGTCTCGGATGTGGATGCCCCTGTGGTCTATTCTTCCTTCGATGAAGCCTTTCTTCTGTTAAGGAAATTTGGTCAAGGTTCCTTGTTGGCTAAAGCTGACATTAAATCGGCTTTTCGCCTCCTTCCGGTCCACCCCCAAGGCTTCAACTCATTAGGTTTTCAGTTTATGGGTCAATTATTTTTTGATAAATGCCTTCCAATGGGGTTTTCATTGTCTTGTTTTTATTTTGAATCATTCTCTACCTTTTTAAACTGGGTTTTATCAGCTAACTATCCACATGGGGGTTCTCTCCATTACCTGGACGATTTTTTATTTGTGGGTCCGGGTGAATCCCTGGTTTGCTTAGAATCCTTACAGATGTTTTTCAATATTTGCGAACACTTTGGTGTTCCGCTCGCACATGAGAAGACAGTCCTTCCCTCTACTTCTATTGATTTTCTGGGAATCACAATTGATTCGGCCGCTATGGAATTCAGATTGCCATCACCTAAGATTCAAAGAATGAGAGCTTTGATCACTTCTTTTTTACTGCGTAAAAAGGTCCTGCTTAAAGAGGCTCAATCTTTATTAGGTCTTTTTGCATTCTCAGCTAGAATTATTCCCATGGCTAGAGTATTTTCTCGCAGGTTTTCCCTTGCTATTAGTGGTCTGAGAAACCCTCGTGCCCATATTCGTATTTCCAAAGGTATTAAAGAAGACCTAAGAATTTGGGATGCCTTTCTGTCTAACTTCAATGGTTCCACAGTGTGGCAGCACGAATTTGTTGACAGCAATCAGCTAGAATTCTTTACGGATGCTGCCGGATCTTCAGGATTTGGTCAGCTAGAATTCTTTACGGATGCTGCCAGATCTTCAGGATTTGGTGCATTTATAAAGGGTCAGTGATGCGCTGCTGAATGGCACCGGGATTGGCTGCAGAGGGATATTCTTCAGAATCTTGTCCTTCTGGAGCTTTTCCCGGTTATAGTCTCATTAGTCATTTGGAAGGATTCCCTAATGAACCGAAGGATCAAGGTCTACACTGATAACAGAGGTGTTTTTTTTTCCATTAACACATTATCCTCCAAATCTGGTCCGGTTATTATGTTACTACGTTTTCTGGTGTTACACTGTATGAGATTTAACATCTGGCTGAAAGCCGAGCATATAGCTGGTATAAATAATAACATTGCAGATGCTTTATCTCGTTTGCAGTTCAAGAAGTTCCGGGAATTTGTGCCAACGGCAGATCAGGATGGAACCCCTTGCCCAGATTTCCTCTGGGGCTTAATTTGGAGCTGATACTTTCCAACCTCAGAAATTCTGTGTTCGCAAAGACATGGTCGGACTATAAGTTGTCATGGTTAAGATGGTGTGCCTTCTGCAAAAATTTAGGATTTGGATGAATTGAATGTATCTTCTTACATTGCATTAGCATTTACGTCTTCCCTAATCTAGTCTAAGCTTAGTCCGGCCTCGTGGGTAAGATTCTAGTGGGAGTATCTTTCTTTCTGAAATTTTCAGGTGCTCCACCCCTGACTTTTCTTTCAGGTTAGTCAAATTCTGAAAGGTTTCAGGAGGTCTAAACCTTCTAGGGACTCTAGGCGCCCCATCTCTGTCAAACTGCTTGTAGACCTTCCTGAGATTTTACAAAATCGGTATGTTCCTCCAAGTTTGAGCTGTTCTTATTCAGAGATACTTTTTCAGTCGCTTTCTTCGGGGCCCTTAGAATTGGGGAATTCACGACTATAAATCGTAAATCTTTATCCTACCTCCGTAGTTATCATGTGTTGTTAAAAAATAAGTCTGTTAACCTTTTTCTTTGTAGGTCTAAGTATCGTCCGGTAGGTAATGGCCAATGGTTTTCCTTGTCTAGTTCTGCTAACTCAGCGATTTGTCCAGTCTTTCACATATCTAACTACATGTCAGTCAGGCCTTGTTCAGAGGGTTCATTTTTTATTCATCAGGACAAGTCTTCTCTATCCAGGTACCAATTATCTGCTGTTTTGGCCGCATGCTTGAAATGCCTGAATCTATTGAGCTTTTCCTTTTCCTCCCATTCTTTTAGAATAGGGAGGCCACTACAGCTGAGGTTTTGGATCTCCCGGAAGGTAAATTGATGAAGATTGGTCGGTGGGATAGTAGTAGATACAAATTATATGTCCGCCCTGATTTAGTAACGTTATGAATTCTCCTTTTCAGATTTCGGCAAAACAGTGGTTTGGATAGTAGGACACTCCTACGTTTTCTGGGCTGCCAAACATACCGGAACTAGGACCTACTCCACCAATTTAGGTCTGGACAATAACTCTTTTATGATCTTTTGGTCAGGTGTTAGGGGTCTGCAGTGGCAGGACCTTAAAGAGCAGATAGATTATTCAGCCAGCATATGGCCTTCTCCGCATATTTTAATTGTGCATGCCGGAGCAAATGATTTAGGAAAAACGGGTACTTGGGAGTTAATGTGCGAAATGAAAAGAACCCTTTTTTCTATAAAGCTAATGTTTCCGGAGGTGGTATTGGCCTTTTCGGAGATGATACCACGCTTGTTGTGGTCTCCTTGTGGTAATTTATTTTATTTAGATAGGATAAGGAGACGCCTCAACAGAATGATCCGCAGTTTTCTAAATCTATCTGGCGATTTGTCTTTTCGCCACTATGAATTGGAAGGCTTTGTGCCAGGTTTATTTAGAAAGGATATGGTACATTTATCACCAATAGGTTTAGACATTTTCAATATGGATTTGCAGTCCATAATTGAAACAGCCATGGTGGGGGGGGGGGCCTCAGCCATTAGCTTTGCGGCTGTCCTCGGCCGTTGGGGAATAGTCGTCCAGCATTGGCTGGATGGACACCACTTAATTTTGTTTTAAATATATTTTAGCCGAGATAGCCTTATATATTTATATTTATTAAATGTATAATCTCAAAGTTTACCCCCTTAAGGATAACACCGTGGCCAAATATTTCCAATAAATATTTTTGAATGATAAATGGTGTTGTTTCTTTGTTATTACGGAGTACCTTTGTGCTAGCCCATGAAAGGTCTTAGCAATATGCTGGACCAACATGGGATAGCTCAAAGGGGGATCCGCAGTCTGCTGTGCTTTATCTATTTCACAGGTTGCCATTGGTCACTGCAGTTTCCCTGGGCAGCAACAGCCATGGGATTGGTTAAGTTAATGGAGCAGCTGATTGGTGCAATTTGGCGGTTACTGTAACCTGAACTGAGGAAGCCTATAAAAGGGCCTGAAGCTGTGTCTCCTCAGACCGTTTGGACCGGACCTCAGCGCCCACCCACCCTCCCGATTTTCAGCGAAGTCATGTTGTTGTCCTAGTGGGGGAATAGTCATCCAGCATTGGCTGGATGGACACCACTTAATTGTGTTTTAAATATGTTTTAGCCGAGATGGCCTTATATATTTATATTTATTAAATTTATAATCTCAAAGTTTACCCCTTATGGATAACACCGTGGCCAAATATTTCCAATAAATAAATATTTTTGAATGATAAATGGTGTTGATTCTTTGTTATTACGGAGTACCTTTGTGCTAGCCCATGGGTTGTTCTACAAGGTGATCGCTTACAATCACTTTAATTCTTTGGGGCAACATTTTTCAGAGATTTTGGTCCATATTGACATGAGAGCATCACGCAGTTGCTGCAGATTTGTCGGCTTCACATCCATGATTCCGTTCCACCACATCCCAAAGGTGCTTTATTGGAATTAAATCTGGTGAGTGTGGAGGCCATTGGAGTACAGTGAACTCGTTGCCATGAAACCAACTTGAGATGATTTGAGACATGGTGCATTATCTTGCTGGAAGTAGCCATCAGAAGATGGGTACACTGTAGTCCTAAAAGGATGGACATGGTCAGCTACAATACTCAGGTAGGCTGTGACATTTAAACAATGCTCAATTGCCACTAAGGGGCCCAAAGTGTGCCAAGAAAATATCCCCCACACCATTATACCACCACCACCAGCCTGAACTGTTGATACAAGGCAGGATGGATCCATGCTTTCATGTTTACAATTCTGACCCAACCATCTGAATGTTGCAGCTGAAAATCGAGACTCATCAGACCAGGCAATGTTTTTTCCAATCTTCTATTGTCCAATTTTGGTGAGCCTGTGTGAATTGTAGCCTCAGTTTCCTGTTCTTAGGTGACAGCAGCGGCACCCAGGGTAGTCTTCTGCTGCTGTAGCCCATCTGCTTCAAGGTTTGATGTGTTGTGCGTTGAAAGATGGTATTCTGCATACCTTGTTTGTAACAAGTGGTTATTTGAGTTACTTTTGCCTTTCTATCATCTCAAACCGCCCATTCTCCTCTGACAACAAGGCATTTTTGTCCACACAACTGCTGCTCACTGGATATTTTCTCTTTTTCGCACCATTTTCTGGAAACCCTAGAGATTGTTGTGTGAGAAAATCCCAGTAGATCAGCAGTTTTTCAAATACTCAGACCAGCTCATCTGGCACCAACAACCATGCCACATTCAGTCACCTAAATCTCCTTTCTTCCCCATTCTGATGCTCGATTTGAACGTCAGAAAGTCGTCTTCACCACATCTAGATGCCTAAATGCATTGAGTTTCTGCCATGTGATTGGCCGATTAGCACTTTGTGTTACCAAACTTTTGAACAGATGTACCTAATAAAGTGGTCAGTGAGTGAGTGGGTATATGTATGTATATATATATATATATATATATATATATATATATATATATATATATATATATATATATATATCAGTATATTTATACGCACAGTTCTATACACAGAAAGAAAAGGTCTGAGTAGTTAAAGTAGGAATGACCAGTCTAATTTTTGACACATTGAACAGGTCCTACATTCATTAAGCTGGAATCATTGTGATACAGTTAGTATGTCTTTCAATTTCCCAATCCATTTGTGTAACCCAATTCACATAAAGATAACTGTCTAGAATTCTAAGTTAACATGGAAGCTGTCAATCAAATTTCAAAATGTATATTTGTGTACGATTTTGGTGACAGATTCTTCTGTAGAGGTTTATGACAATGTCATGTTATATATTCATCAAAATATGAATCCTATTTTAAAATGTGACGCAGTAAAACTTTTACTTAAGATTCTATTGCAAACTCTTTAGAATTACAGTCATATAAAAATATAGAAAATGATGTACATAATAAAATGCATTCAACGTTCACAATTTCTCTTTGCAAGGATCTACTGCCACCTGGTGTAATTCCAACATTTTTGCACCTTTAATACATGAGAAAATACAATATAGTAGGCTTTGCTTTATTTCACGATTATTTCAAATAAAGACTTTAGTAACATGAATGCCTATCCCAACAAAAAAACATGCATTCATTGTCTACTGATAAATTATGACAGTGCACCATATGGTTACTAAGGGCACTCAATAACGACAATGAACAACTGTTGTGTATTAACTAGACATGGATCAATCTATACATAAAGCAATCCTTTTGTGCCTAATTCTACCATGAGCCTTTTATATCACTAGTTGGTCAGAACACCTACTTATCTTCACCCGATGAATGGACTGCAGTGAAGCTATCAGGACTGCTATGAATGGTCTATCAGTAAAATGATGTATTGTGAATAAGTAAGGGGGATTAATGTCTCTTAATTAGCGCACTGGTTATATAAATATGAAAGGTTTGTAAAAAAAAAAAACAATGTACATTGCAGGAGGAGATTAGTACTTTGTTTTATCCAACAATAAAATTAGCACAAGCAGTGCTTTTATACAATTTTTTTGTGTGTGTGTCAATTAGTATTATTTTTCAATAAAGAGAATAACAAAAAAGATTATCAGACCCAGCCGCTTGAATACGGTACAAGGATAACATTTGGAGATATTGCACAATATTACACACAGACTAGTGGAACGTATTCAGCATTAAATACACACGATAACACAATGTACTGCTGAAGGTAATACAAACAAAAATATTGTAATGGGTAACACAAGGTGCAGAAGAAACACCAGTTATGCTGCATGGCATGAGGAGGCACCGTGAATTCCCCACCTGCCAACTACACATGGAGCTTCCAGGCTAAAACAAAATGGGTCTCAGTGGTTAAACCAATTGAGCCATGGTTTCCAAGTCATATCAAAGGATGAACAAGTGCCAGTGTGTACAGCTATCGCTTTTTCATAGGAGTAATAAAGATGCCTGGCAATGGCAGCTTCTGATGGGTTTGGGGCAAGATCCTTTTTCCAATTCCAGTGATGGTCAATTTTGCAGCCAATAGAAGGATAGCAATTACTTTGCGGTATAAGATTGGAAAGGAGTCTATGCCTTGTTTAGAATGGCAAGGCCAGAGTTAGGGGTAATTAAGACACTGGAAATTTCTGAAATAATCTGGAAGATCTTCCTCTAAAAGCTGCGAATACTCTTGCATGACCATAATATGTGGTAAAGTTTACCCGTAAGGCCACAACCTCTCCAGCAGAGTGCAGGAGTTTTTTTTTTTACTATGATAATCAATCAGCATACTCCTAAAATTCTGTAAATAGTACATGTGCATGCAATAAGAAGAACCAAAGACTACTGGAGGATATTAGAAGGTTCTGGTTGTCAGAAAATGCTATGAATGACCAGAATTTATTTCTTCCTAAGTGACATAAAATATTGCTGGCATCACAATAAATAAATGTTCTCAAGTGGCAAACAGGCTGTGGAAACTCTGAGCAAACGACTCTGGATTTTTTCTAGTCCTCCTGCTGACATGCCTTCCTGCAGTCTCAACTAGGGCCAAAACAACTAATCGATAATTCGATTATGAAAATAGTTGTCAACGGTTTTCATAATTGATTAATCGGCCAGACGATTAGTTGGCCTGCATACAGAATGCACTGTTTACATACTGTATCAGGAAATACAGTGCAACACATATACAGCTCAGTACATCATCCATACATGTCAGTAAATGCCTGAGAACTTGTGAATGTGTAAGGAGCAATGCCTCATGGTAGTCCTGGGCAGGAAGTGAGTGCTTTGAAGGCAGAAGGTTTTTTTACCTTGCCATAGGGGCACTCTATACTATGTATACAGCTTGCTTTTGGGGCACTCTGAAGGCAGGAGAAGCCAGAAGTGTTGGTGGAGACCCCAGAAGAGGAGGATCAGGGCTCTGTACAAAACCATTACACAGAGCAGGAAAGTATAATATGTTTGTTGTTTTAAAAAAAAAAAAATTACTTTTAAGACTGTGTGCAGGGAAGATCAGCATCTGAACCCAGTGAAGGTGGGGGCTGATAGACTGGAGGTAATAGAAGGCATTACAATTACATTTAAAATAAACTTTTACTATTATTGTGCCTTTATATTTAATGCTGCTGCTACTAAACGTCTTAGGCCTGGTTCGTAGCTATGCGTTATTTGGTGTCTTTTGCAGAAACGCACTACAGTTCATTTAACATGGTTTCCTATGGAACACGTTAACGCTTTTTTCAGCTGCTGTGTATTTAGAAAGGGTCAAGGATTTTTTAAACGCACAACAGTGCTTTTCTGGTTCAATAGACTTTAATGGAGAAGCTGCAGAAAAACATGTAGTGCATTTTTTTTCAGCGAATTGTGTTTTTTAATCCCCAAAAAGAAATTGGCGAAACAAAAAATAAAGAAAACATAAAATGCATCTGATTAATCAAAACCATAAAATCGGCCAACTAATCGATTATGGAAATAATCGTTTGTTGCAGCCCTAGTCTCAACCTCTAGTTATCCAAGCCCCTTTTGCAGCTGAGACCAGAGGTTATGGGATCACTTATAATGTTTGTGTGCACACACACACTATATACAAGTGATGGCGAACCTTGGCACCCCAGATGTTTTGGAACTACATTTCCCATGATGCTCAACTACACTGCAGAGTGCATGAGCATCATGGGAAATGTAGTTCCAAAACATCTGGGGTGCCAAGGTTCACCATCACTGCTATATACAGTGCCTTGCAAAAGTATTCATTCTTTTGGCTTTTTACCTATTTTGTTGAATTATATGTGATGGAACACAATAGTCTAAGTTGGTGAAGTAAAATTAGAAAAACATACATAAAACTATTTTTCAGAAATAAAAAAATTATATTTGACATGTGCATATGTATTCACCCCCTTTGTAATGAAGCCCATAAAAAGCTCTGGTGCAAACAATAACCTTCATACAAAGGTGGGAGAATGAGGAAGTGGGGATTATTGCGGTGCAAATAATATTCAAATGAATAACGTTTTTAGAAAAATATAAAGTTTATTACAACATACATAATAGTAAATAATACATATAAATTAAATAAAAGGTACTCATTTAAAATTTGGGGAGCACATAGCATGTCAATGCAGGGTCAGAGTGGTATAGGCCTTGGTGTGCTATCGGGTCAGGTCTTCCTTACATGTTTCGCCAAATTATTGGCTTCCTCAGGGGAATAGGACATGACCAATAATTGAAAAAATTATTCTACAGGATAGAAAGAGAAAGATTTAGCATAACTACATCATCAAAAACTCCTTAAACAAAAAATTAACATGCTACATGGTACTTGGAGGCGATTTAAATCTAGCGGACCCAGTCTCAAAACTTCAACCCACCCATAGATGGTTAAACAACCCCAATAAATTCAGTACATACCCCAATGTACCCTGCAATATGGTGAGCACAGCGTCCACCCAATGGGTGGCACCCCAATATTAACCACCGTAGTATGGCAGCAGGGGGCAAAGGGCGACCAGTAAAACAAAAAATAATTTTTTATTTAATTCAAAGTAAGGACAATGGGCTTAAATGCCAATACTTGTCCCACAAGCAATATACATGGGCCAACATGGCCTCCATACATACCCAATCAAAAAAGAGTGGAAAATTTAACACAGGGGCGCTGAGAAGATCAATACAAATAGGATCAGTGTCAGGAATAATTTAGTTGTATCCAAGCATATAGTTTAATATGTATTAGCTAGAGTAGGAAAATTAATGTGATTAATATGAAGAATAAATTAACCGAAAAAAAAACAAAAACTGTATGATGTAATAATTAAATAAAGCTTACCTAAACGCAGGTAATGCATAGATCGCTAGTGGATTCACTAAACTAGAGACACAGCAGCACAGAGAGGTGCCTGGACTGGTAATGACACAGTCATATTACTGTCCAGCAAGGAGATCCTATGAAAAAGGGAAGACCTGACCCGATAGCACACCAAGGCCTATACCACTCTATACCACTCTGGCCCTACATTGACACTCCCCAAATTTTAAATGAGTACCTTTATTTATTTATATGTATTATGTACTTTTGTCTTTATTATGTTGTAATAAACTTTATATTTTTCTAAAAACGTTATTCATTTGAGTTGTTGGCACCGCAATAATCCCCATTTCCTCATTCTCCTACCTTTGTAACTAATTCTTGGGATGAGGTGCCTTATCTAAAACGGACCCCTCTGCCACCTTTCCCAATTTTCCAATTACCTTCATAAGTCACATAATTAGTGAAATTATGTCCTCCTTACATCAGGTGCCCCCAGCGGAGTCCCTCCTTACATCAGGTGCCCCCAGCGGAGTCCCTCCTTACATCTGTGTCCCCAGCAGAGTATAATATGGTTGCACAAGTGTGCACAGCCTTAAACTAATACTTTGTTGAAGCACCTTTTGATTTTATTACAGCACTCGGTCTTTTTGGGCTAGTCTGTCAGCATGGCACATCTTGACTTGGCAAAATTTTATATTTGTTCAATCTTCTTTGCAAAAACACTCCAAATCTGTCAGATTGCGAGGGCATCTCCTGTGCACAGCTCTCTTCAGATAACCCCACAGGTTCTCAATTGGATTCAAGTCTAGGCCATTCCTCAACTTTCATCTTCTTCTGGTGAAGTCATTCCTTTGTTGATTTGGATGTATGCTTTGGATCATTGTCATGCTGAAAGAGGAAGTTCCTCTTCATGTTCAGCTTTCTAGCAGAAGCCTGAAGGTTTTGTGCCAATATTGACTGGTATTTGGAACTGTTCATAATTCCCTCTACCTTGACTAAGGCCCCTGTTCCAGTTGAAGAAAAAAAAAAAGTCCCAAAGCATGATGTTGCCACCACCATGCTTCACTGTGTGCAGTGTTATTTTTGTGCCTAACATATATTTTGGAATTATGGCCAAAAAAGTTCAACCTTGGCTTCATCAGACCATAACACATTTTCCCACATGCTTGGATGTTTTTCTTCATAAGAAAAAGGCTTCCGTCTTCCACTCTACCCCATAGCCCAGACAAATGAAGAATACGGGTGATTGTTGCCACATGTACCACACAGCCAGTACTTGCCAGATAGTCCTGCAGCTCGTTTATTGTTGCTGTAGGCCTCTTGGCAGCCTCCCTGATCAGTTTTTTTCTTGTCTTTTCGTCAATTTTGGAGAGACGTCTAGCTCTTGGTAAGGTCACTGTTGTGCCATATTTTTTCCACTTGATGACTGCCTTCACTGTGTTCCATGGCATATCTAATACCTTGGAAATTCTTTTGTACCTTGGTCCTGACTGATACCTTTTAACAATGAGATCCCTCTGATGCTTTGGAAGCTCTTTGCGGACCATGGCTTTTGCTGTAGGATGCGACTAAGAAAATGTCAGGAAAGACCTACTAGAACAGCTGAACTTTATTTGAGGTTAATCAGAGGTACTTTAAATGATGGATGGTGTGTACTGACTCCTATTTAACATGAGTTTAATTGTGATTGCTTAATTCTGATACACTTATGCAACCACATTATTTTAGTTTTACATTTTTACTCCCCCCCCCCCCCCAAAAGATTTCAGTTTGTTTTTCAATTGAGTTGTACTGTTTACAGGTCACATTAAAAAGGTGGAAACATTTCCGAAATTATTTATTTTTGTCTCAGGTTTTTACATCACAGAAACCTGACATTTTAACAGGGGTGCCTGTATATAGAGCGCGAGAGAGGGAGAGAGATCTCTCTATCACACATATTCATACATTACATACATATATACATACATATATATATATATATATATATATATATATATATATATATATATATTATACACATCTGTACACAGCTCAAAAAGATTAAAGGAACACTTTTTAATCAGAGTATAGCATCAAGTTAATTTAAACTCCTGGGATATTGATCTGGTCAGTTAATTAGCAGAGGGGGTTGTTAATCAGTTTCAGCTGCACTAGAAGGATAACAATAAGATGACCTTCAAAACAGGAATCATTTTACAGGTGGGAGGCCACTGACATTTTTCCCCATCTCATCTTTTCTGACTGTTTTACACTAGTTTTGCATGTGGCTAGGGTCAGTGTCACTACTGGTAGCATGAGGTGATACCTGGACCCTATAGAGGTTGCACAGGAAGTCCAAATCAATATGTGCCATTGGCAGAAGGTTTGTCGTGTCTCCCAGCATCCAACACCCCCCCACCCCATACTGTGTCCTCCTGGCCTCCCTGTACTGTGCCCTCCTACCCCCCCCCCCCTCCTTGTGCTATGCCCTCCTCCTATCCCCTCTGTGTCCTCCTGCCCTCCCTGTACTAGGTCATCCTATCACCACTGTACTATGCCCTCCTGATCCAAGTATTGTGCCCCCCACCCGTACTGTGCCCACAACCCCCCCTTAAGCTAGAGCTACACGATTAATCAATAATAATCGAGATCGCAATCTTAACAAAGCATTTTTACTATTCTATGCAGAGTTCTCTGCTCAAGCCGACAGCTGTAAAAAAAAACAAACAAAAAAAAAAAAAACACATGCAGTCTGCCAAGTTTCACAACATCCCTCGGTGCTGACCTAACTATAAACATTGTAAAGATTGTTCTGTAGATCAAAGGAATTCACTTCTGTCTGTAAATGAGGGAAGTTTAACCACTTAAAGACTAAACCTTTTTCTGACACTTGTTGGTTTTTAAGTTAAAATCATTTTCTGCTATAAAATTACTTAGAACCCCCAAACATTATATATATATATATTTTTTTAGCAGAGACCCTAGAGAATACAATGGTGGTTGTTGCATTATTTTTTGTCATACTGTATTTGCGCAGCAGTCTTTCAAATGCAATTTTTTTTTTGGGGGGGGGATACACTTGACTAATGAATTAACAAAAAAAAAAAACAGTAAAGTTAGCCCAACGCCGCGACAATCGTGATCTTTATTCTAACTATAAGAGTTGCGATTCTCATTTTTCCCAAAATTGCGCAACTATACCTTAGACTGTGCACTTCTCAACACCTGTACTGTGTCCTGCTACTCCTAAGTGGATCGCTGTAAGGCTGAGCCAGGTGCTGGTCCAGGCTTCCGGGTGGATACCGACCAAATGATTGGGATCTTTCCTGAGCCTGGACCAGCAGAGCGACGTCAACTGACAGTGGGCTTTAGCATAGGAAAAGTAAGGCCAAAAAAAGCTTTGACCATACTTCTCCTTTAAAGAGACTGTACTGTTGAAGCTAAACAAATACATCAATGATTTTTACGAATTATATACAAATTAAAGTATATGCTCCTCCTACAATGGCATGCTGGACACTACGGCAAAAAATAAAACTTTTTTATTAATGTTGGCAACAATGAATCAATACATCCTATCATTGCCAGCTTATTACATATGCAAACCCCCCAAACCACCCAGCGGTTAAACAAACGCACTCCATGTACCAGTGTCTGGTGCCAGAATGCATATTCCAGCACCAGTTGCAACACAGAGCTGCATTGTTATTCCAGGAGCCAGTGTGCATAGATGTAGCTGTGTAAAGCCCAGCACCCCCCTCCCCCCATTTCCATATCTTCTGCAACATGCCCTGGGTGCTAGCCTGTGACCAATGCCATTTAACCACTGCAAACGTACAGTGAAAGAGCTCCTACTCAGCCTCTAGCTTAGAGTCCTGCTTCCCTGCAGACCGGCGATCCTAACCAGCCTGGAACGGCTGCATTAACGACGGAGAACGGTATGACCAAGGGGAAAGGCTCCCTGTCTACCCAAAAGTCCCACAAAGCTGCTCCAAGTTTCGCCGCACGGAGCCCCCGTCCTGCCACTGGCACTAACATGGTGTCCAAGACCGAGGGTAATGACAATGACCCTGCAGAGAAGGAGCAGTGTAACTTCGATGCTCTCATGCAGGCAATCACTACTTGCCAATGGACCCTTACAGGCAAAATCGAGCATATGCAGCTGGATATCAGTCTCATGAGAAGAGATATGGACACCTTCCGCTCCCGCCTCACTGAGGCTGAGCGTCGTGTGGGGGGACACAGAGGACATGCTGCAAGATCACACAGTCTCACTCCGCACGCTGCAAACCAAAATCAAAACTCTGGATGCCCCGTGGAAGATGTAGAGAACAGAAATAGGAGGAATAACCTCCGCATAGTGGGGCTCCCTGAAGGGGCTGAGGGAGCCGACCCCACAGCCTTCACTGAACACCTCCTGAGCACCCTTCTTTCATTCTGAAGCTACTAAAGTTCAGGGACCGTGACTTAGTACTGCATGAATCAAGGAAAATCGATCAACTGAGATATGAAGGGGCAAAATTAATGATCTTTCCGGATTATTCGGTGGACACCCAGAAGCAACATCGCTCATTTGACCAGGTGAAGCTTAACCTGCGTAACAAGAAGATAAAGTAGAGAATGCTGTTGCCAGCCAGGCTGCGGGTCCTGAAGATGCATCGCACTGGCTGGAGACCCTGCCCAGGAACTGACAACTGGCAAGAGCTATATGGTATGCTTGAATTACTCTGTTTATTACCCATTTGCTTGAAGGGCCTCCCTGGCCACAGACACGAAATGTGCTTGGGATGTTTTTGCTTTAACGGGTGTGGGCGGACGGGCATGGACTTGCAGCCCTGTTGAGTTCCAGTTAAAGGACTCCGTGTCCTGCGCGCCTGAGCACGTCTACTGTCTACTACCTTCGCACATAAGTGGCATGCAGTCGAGGGAGGGAGGGGGAGATGTGCCTTGCCTTTTGAACTTTGAAATGGTTGAACTTTGAAATGAAGCTTTTTGCTTCTCCGGGAGATCCATATTCTATAATCTGCAGGGAACGTTGATCCTTTCAATTTCACTGGAGGACTTATTGCATGTACTGTGACACTTGGGTGTCCTTCTGTTCATATCCCCTATTGGCAGTTGCCATGACAGTTCTTGGGAGAGAAGCACATCGAAGTTTGGGGGTTGGTGCGGGGTGGGGGACAAGGTTGGAGTACAAGTTATTACTCCTTGCTGGGACTTTTTTGCTGCTACATATGTGTTAGATTTGATACTTATGGTTCTCACATCAGGGATCAGTGCGGCTCTGATCTCTCTCCACCAGATGGCGTAGGAGATCTCCCTGATGATACTCTCGAATTAGTTAATACTGTTCTGCTATTCTTGTGTGTGCTCATAACCAGTGTGCTAATGGTAACGGTGATCTGCTGCCCTCATATATTCCCTATAATGCTTTAATGACTCCCCTGACTATTTTGTCTTGGAATGTTCGAGGATTGAACTCCAAGATTAAAAGGTCTTTGGTATTCAATTTTCTGAAGAAATATAATCCACATGTATGTGTACTGCAGGAGACTCATTTGGTGGGGAGCAGGGCGCTGGCACTACAGAAGCCCTGGGTAGGTGCATATTATCACTCAACCTATTCCTCTTACTCTAGAGGTGTCAGTGTCCTGCTCCACAAGTCGCTCGGGTTCAACCTATTGGACCTCCACCTAGATCCAGAGGGGAGATACGTGGCCCTTCATGTAATGTGTGATAGATTAGAACTGTTGATTGTGGGTTATATATACCCCCTCCAGCCACGGTTGACATCCTCCGGAAGCTTACCCCAATAATAGCACAATATCCAATCGGCTGGAGTTGTTTTAACTGGGGATTTTAACATGACCCCAAACTCTGTTTTAGACAGACTCAGTATGGGACCCCCTGGTGAATCCCCCCTATCATAGTGGACAGAAAATTATGGGTTCAATGATGTGTGAAGACTGCGACACCCAGATAAGAAACAATATACCTGTCACTCGGCCACATATGCCTCCTTCTCCAGAATTGACATAGTTTATACTACTGACTCCCTGCTCTCCCGAATTCAGGAGGTGGAGATCCTGCCACGTGGCATATCGGATCATGCACCCCTCCTACTTAAATTGCAAAATGGACTCGCCAGCAGGATCTGCACTGTGGCGGCTCTCGGGTTTATGGATCACGGACGAGAGGGTGGCCCCCCTGGTGGAAGGAGAGTTGGGAGTATACTGGACACACAATGTGGGTACAGTCCCCCACCGGCACTTTGGGATGCCTTTAAGGCATACACTCGGGGGCAATACAAAACAGTGATCAGGAAGGTTAGAAAGGACACGAGTCTAGCATTAGAAGAGGCAGAAAGGAAGGTTCTCCTGTTAGAAGACAGTTATGTGAACACTAAAGATGCACTGACATATAATGCTATGCAATCCCTTCACAGAGAAATTTCCCTATTGTGGGTTGAGACCACCAATAAACAGTTACTTGCTCAATCACAGCAAATTTTTGAGCAGGAAGAGAAGACGGGTAGAATGTTAATGTGGTTAGCTAAGGAACACTCCTCCTCACCACATATCGTCTTTATTATAGACGACAAAGGGGTGCTACATTCTGACCCCATCGGTATAAACGATCAATTTGATAAATATTATGAACATCTTTATACATCTAGAGTGGACTTCACCATGGAGAGCCTACACAACTTTTTAAATCAAATAGAATTCCCACAACTCTCAGATAAGGCCCGCAACACCCTAGATGTCCCAATTACTCTCAAAGAGGTTTCCAATTGGCAAAAACCCCAGGCCCTGACTGTTTACCGGCAGAATTTTATAAAACTAATAGCGAGCTCCTTGTCCCTAAATTCCACACCCTGCTCCTGACTATGTTGGAAGAGGGATGTCTCCCTCCCTCTATGTCAGAGGCGGTGATTGTGGTTATAGCCAAACCCAATAAAGACCCTACATCATGTGCCTCATATTGCCCCATATCGCTTTTAAATGTGGACGCTAAGATAACCACTAAAATCCTCTCAAATAGGATGACCGAATTAAGCCCATCTATAATTCACTGTGACCAGATGGGCTTAATGCTGGGCAAAGGCACCGACATCAACCTACATTGCTTATATACGAACATATCTCATGCAGAGAAAACAGACTCCCCAGGTGTTGTGGCCTCCCTACATGCTGAAAAGGCCTTAGACTCCGTGGAGTGGGAGTTCCTATGGCAGGTTCAAGTTTGTCTCCTGGATAAAACTCCTGTACAGGAACCCCTCCGCAAGAGTCCCCACACAAATGGCACGCTTTTCCCCTCCTTACTTTTAGGCAGGGGAACTAGACAGGGATGCCCATTATCCACAGGGCTGTTCGCCTTAGCTATAGAACCCCTGGCTATCCTACTTAGAACATCCCGACAGTTTGAGGGATAACAGTCGGTCCATTAACTGAAAAACAGTTTTTAAACTTGTAAACAACAAATCTCAGAAGGAGGCTTGGTCCTTAAGTGGTTAATCCTTGCAATGTCCTAGATGACATTACAGGACAACTTCTGCAGCGCTATGTTCTGCAGCTGCAGTGTTCTGCCGACCTTCCCTACCAGCAGAACACAATAATCACTACTAGCAGCTGTAGCCACCGGTAGGTATCACATGCAATAAATCTGACAAATTGGTTGTACTAAAGTCAAATCGATGGATCGATTTCAGTACAACCAGCCTGCCCATATATGAATCAAATTTTGTGGTGTCCTTCTGAACCGGACGAGATTCGATTAATCTTTGGCCGGCTTAAGCCCATCTCTAAATTCTGACTGCTTATTATTATTGTCAATCAGATGCTTGGCTTAGGGCAAAGGTGCCCAAACTTTTGAAGAGTGAGGGCCACTTAAGCGACTTAGTAACAAGTCGCGGGCCACAATGAGCAGATGACAGTTCTGCGTCCACTCTGCTTATGCAAAGCGGACACAGACACAGCCCACTCTACACTATGGGCCCTCTCATCTGAGCAAATGAAAGGGGACAGATCCACTTTCCGTTTTTTTAGCAGATCGGATTGAAAGGAGGCAGGTCTAAATGGACACAAGTCTGTTTACATCTGCCGCTTCATAGAAGTGAATGGAGGGTCCTATTGGGTCAGACAGATCATGTTAAAAGGGGCCTAAGGCTACTTTTACACAGATGGTCTGCGGTCTACCTGCACCTGTGGCTTTCCTGCAGGTTAGCTGTACTTTGCCCAAGAATTATGTCATATCCTGCAGGTGTGGTGCACTTTCTGAAAGTGCACCAAACCCACAAGTAAAACCAGAAGTCTATGGTTCAGTGCAGGTAAGCCGCAGGTACACTGCACTACACCTGCAGATCAGTTTAAAAGCTGCCCATTAACCACTGCAGAACAGATATGTCCATATATACACTGTGATTTTAGTAATAAACTTGCTGTCCCAGGCAGAGTGCATTTGGTATCACTCCACCTATGACAGGAGCCTGTGCTATACAGTAAGCATTGGCTTATGCGGCTCTGCTTTGCAGCTGCTTGCTTCCTTTACCGCTGGCTTCATTCACTGATGCCCTGGCATGGCGGGTAGACAACCTGCAATCTGGGCTTGCCAACCTGCCACCCCAGAGCAGGAGGTCACGGGCCACATCAGAGGGCTCCAAGGGCCACTGGTTGGGCACCCCTGGCTTAGGGTGTAGTCACAGCACACACAGAGGTGGTAAATAACACAGGGGGTGCCTCTAAAGTGCAGTATTAGTAGACAACTTTAATGAAGCAGCCAGTTCAACACTCACATAATTCCATGAGGGTAAGCATGTAGGTGTAAAAACATCAATAAAGGATCGTTCGGACTACAAGTGAAACGTCAGCAGTGGCTCGCAGCATCGGCAGCTGGAGTAGGATGCAGAACCAGAAGTAGTAACGCTTTTCGGAGCACCAAACCGAAGTTTGACAAAGGAGCTAATTGGTGTTCCGAAATGTGATACCAAGGCAACAGGACCATCCCCCTGCATGATGTCACTTCCAGTTCTGTTTCATGGTGGTTTCGGATGTCATTCTACTCCAGCTGGTGAGCGGCTTCCTGGCTTTTCCCTGATGCTGTGAGCTACTGCTGGCATTTCACTTAGAGTCTGAACGATCCTTTATTGATGTTATTACACTACATCAGTGTTTCTCAACTTTAGTCCTCAAGGTTCCCCAACAAGTCATGATTTCATGATTTCCCTCAGATGAAACGGCTGTGGTAATTGCTAAGGCAGTGAAACTGATTAAATCACCTGTGCAAAATAATGGAGAGCCTGAAAATATGACCTGTTGGGGCACCTTGAGGACTGGAGTTGAGAAACACTGCACTACATGCCTACCCTCATGGAGTTATGCGAGTGTTGAATTGGCTGCTTCATTAAAGTTTAAATTAGAGTTTACTAATACTGCCCCTAGAGGCGCCCCCTGTGTTCTCTATGGTCTTTCAGATATTTTTTCCTGTCTCTGGGTGGAGCTGCTCATCTAGTGCTCCTCCTTTATGGACTATCATGAACTGTATTAGCATTCCCCTATACAGGATTTTTTGGGGTTATAAGTGCCTACATACCTGGGACTGCACTGTATACTTTGCCATTTGTTCATGGACAGCAGTGCTCCGCTGTCTGCTACCTCTCTGTAGGAGTCTGTAGCAGAGACTGGTCTACAGCAGAAGTTTTCTACAGTAGGGGTGCCGAGATAGGGAAAGGCACTGAATGTTATGTGTTTGGGTCTGGACTGCACTTTGAGCTAGTACTGCTTCTGGAAAAATACCAATGTACCACATTTCTGTCCTGGCCTGGTAGTAACATGGATTTCATCTTGCTACAAAACAAAGGAAGCCACAACTTTGAACTATTTCTTTCCAGTGGCTGTCATGGATAACGCACGCCCATGGCAGCTAGCTAACCAGGACGTGGATGAGTGACTTGGTGGATATAAGGGAATAAAGGGGGAACTTTTACTAGACAAGTAAGACTGGCTGCGATACGCTTTCACAGCCTGTACTACCTCTGTCCACCACTAGAGAGAGACTCCACTCCAGTCCAGCTGGCTGACCACACAGGCAGATGCGAATCTTACATACAATCTGGTGCACTCTAAAGCCCCATACACACGCGCGGATTATCCGAGGACCAGGTCCGTCGGATCATGTCCGTCGTACTTTGTCCGATGTTGGTTTTGCGTACACACGGTCGGACAAAGTTGTCGGAAAATCCGATCATTCTGAACGTGGTGACGTTTGTTGCCTACGACGGGACTACGTAGAGGCTAGTAGCCAATAGCTTTGGTCTTCTAATGTGATCTGAGCATGCGTAGCACTTTGTCCGTCGGAGTACCATACACACGATCGGATTTGGTGTGATCGGACCTTGTTGTCCAAAAATCTATCCAGCAGGAGATAGGACTTTGTCCGTCGGACAATCCGATGTACACTGTCCGATGGTGCATACACACGGTCGGATTTTTCGACAACATTGTCCGATCGGACAGAATCCATGCGAAAATCCGACCGTGTGTATGGGGCTTAAGGGTTGGGGAGCAGTATAGCAATTAGCACACACTTCTAGGGTTTCTGCAGCTATCCTGCAAGCTAGAACCCTGGTGTTAATCACCTCTTCCCACTGTCCACACACCAGACACACAACAAATGATAGCCTGCCACCACCCAACAGTTTGTCCGCAGACTGGTCTGCTGGGCCACCACACACACACACACAAAGATCGCTGTCTGGCAGATCTGCTAGTTTAAAATCTGCATGCAATCAGCAAACACGCAGTGCAATTACATACAGATTGGAAATTAACTTAGACCAAGCGTAGACACTAAAATGAAAAAAATCTCTCCAGAGATATGAGCCCTAGCTTAGCACACAGAAGTCAATTATTTCATAATTTAATATCCCCAAAGTGGGCAGTGCATAAAAAATATATGCAAAGAAACAAGAATTACAAAAAATGCAAAGAAAGGACAAAAAGACACGCCTATAAACTATGAAAATGAAAAGGGAAAACCAGATAATGGGAATTTTTATACTTACCGTAAAATCCCTTTCTCTGAAGTTCATTGACGGACACAGCGCTCTAATCTTGACCTTAGGGTTATAATCGCCACCTTTTAGGAGAGGACTAGGCAGAACATGGCAAAAAAGCAAAAACACAGCCCAGCCCAGGGGGCGGGCCTACCGGTTATAACCCCTCACTCTGCACCCAGCAGCTCAGTTTGTCAAAAAGCAGTACAAACATAAATGGGAGGGGTGGGTGCTGTGTCCATCAATGAACTTCAGAGAAAGGGATTTTGCAGTAAGTATAAAAAAATCCCATTTTCTCAAACGGCCGCCCGCAAAACCTTGCGGCCGAAGCATTCATCCGAAGATGGGCCCACATCGACCTTGTAAAATCTGGTGAAATTGTGTACTGACGACCAAGTAGCCGCTTTACACACCTGATCATTGGACGCGACGGGAAAAGGAGGCATCCGCCCCCTTATGGCATAAGCTTGAACGACAATCTGTCTAATCCATCGAGAAATGGTGGCTGCCGAGACCGCCAGGCCCTTCTTTAGACCAGCCACCGAGACAAACAGAGTCCGACCTCCAGAAAGGAGCCGTAGCAGACAGATACACCCTCAGAGCCCCACCACATCCAGGGAATGTAAGGCGACCTCCTTGGCATGTGAAGGCCGAAGACATAAGGACGGAAGCATGTCCTCATTCAGGTGAAAGGCAGAAACTACCTTAGGTAGAAAAGAAGGCTGCGGACACAGCACCGCCTTATCGTTGTGGAGAATCAAATAGGGAGATTTGCATGACAAGGCCGCCAACTCAGAGACCCGCCTTGCGGATGTAATAGCCACTAGAAAGACTACTTTCTGAGAGAGCGTTAGTAAAGGAATCTCCCTAATGTTCTTGAACAGTGGTTTATGAAGCACCAAGAGTACCAGATTCATATCCCACGGGGGCAGCGGCGGGGGGAACGGAGGAACCACATGCCAAACCCCCTGAACAAACGTGCGTACGAGTGCGTCGCCAGAGAACGCTGAAAAAATACAGCCAAAGCTGATATCTGCCCCTTAATGGTGTTCAACGCAAGCTTTTGGTCCACTCCCTTCTGTAGAAACAGCAGGATCTTGGACACCGAATATGAACGCGGATGCCACCCCATCTCCTCACACAGGGAGATGTAGGCCTTCCAGGTGCGATAATAAATCTTCCTGGAAGAAGCTTTCTGTGCCCTCAACTTTGCGGAAATCACTGAAGCCGAAAGCCCTTGGTCCCTCAGCACCTGGCTTTCAACAGCCATGCCGTTAAAGCCAGTGACGGTAAAGCAGGGTGAAGTATCGGACCTTGAGATAGAAGGTCCTCCTGCACCGGCAGCCGCAAAGGCACATCCGCCACCATACGCACTATGGTGGTGTACCAAGGACGTCAAGGCCAATCTGGGGCAATCAGAATCACCAGAATCCCCTCGGCCTCCACTCTCACAAGGGAGGAGCCTGAGAGGCGGAAAGGCATAAATGAGCAGATAATGCCCCCATGGTGCTACCAACGCGTCCGCCCAGGAATCTCTTGACCTGGCCACAAACCTCTATACCTTCCGATTGGGCCAAGAGGCCAGGAGATCCACATTCGGCATGCCCCAATGTAGGCAAATGAGCCGAAACACTTCCGGATGCAGTAACCCCTGGGCCAGCAACTGACAACTTAGGTAGTCCGCCTGCCAGTTGTCTATGCCCAGAATGTACGCGGCTGACAGGGCCGGCACGCGCTGCTCTGCCACTGCAGGAAGTGGGAGTCCTCCAGCACTGCTGCTGAGCTCCTTGTCCCTCCCTGATGATTGACATACGCCACTGCCGTGGCATTGACCGGCTGGATCCTGACCGGACGACCCTGCAGCCTCTGCGACCACGTGGAGAGGCATCACCTGATCGCCCGTAGTTCCAGAACATTGATGAAGTGCAGTGACCACGGAACAAACCGACTCCATCCTGAACCTCGAAAAAGCCGCTTCTGAGCGTAAAAGGAGGGACCTTGCCTACGGTGTATTTTCTTACCCTTTCTGGACTGTGGGAGCAAAGTACTCTTTCCCCCAGTAACATCTTTAATAATGTCATCCAGAGAGGCGCCAAACAGCCTTCCTCCTTGGAAAGGCAACTCGGCCTACGCTTTCTTAGATGTCTGGTCCGCAGACCAACATTTGAGCTCCATCCTGAACCTTAAATCCTTAGCCGACGCAGCACTACTGCTGACACCGAGGCTCTAGAAAGCAAGGGGGCCATATCCAGGGCTGCGTCACAAATATACTTAAGGCCTTGCACCAACTGGTCTGCCAGCTCCACACAGACTGGTGAAACCTGCTCCTTCCCCAGCTCGCTGTGCAACAACTTAGCCCATTCAGTGTTTGTGACACCAGAGCCGTGGCTAACACCGGCCGAAGCGCCGATACCACCACCGTAAACATAGACTGGGCAACCGCCTCGGCCCTTCTGTCGGCCGAGTCCTTGAAAGAGGGGGACCTTTCCACCGCGATTGTGGTCAATTTAACCTAGACACCGGGGGGGGGGGGGGTCAACCACCAGAGATGTCCATTTTTTCAGGAAACTCTCCTCAAAAGGGTAACACACCGCCAATCGCCTTGGGACTGAAAATGCACGCTGCGGGCGTTCCCAATGTCTGTAAATAAACTTATCAAAATAAGTTAAGTAGGGGAACACCTTAGCGGTGCGGACCGGCTTGTGGGACCCAAAAGGGACCGACACCTGTGCAGATGTCCCCGCCGCCTCCTCTATCTTTAGGGTATCTCGCACCGCTGTGATAAGTGCCCCCAGTAGCGCTTTTTCCATGCGCTGAAACAGACGTGGAAGATTCCTCCTCACTGTCCAAAGGGTCATGGTCCTCAGCCTCTGAAGCTTCGGAACAGGGGTTCGCCTGCCAGTGCGGGGCCCGGGTCTAAATCAGAGCTTTCCTCGGAAGATGGGGGGGCAGAGGGCGTTTTTTATCCTCCATGGGATAGAGAACTGAGAATCTCTTTGGAGGGAGAAAATGCTTATCCGGATGGTCCCATTCAGCATAAATAAGCTTTTCTAGTAATGAATGGACCGGAATTGCATGAAAAGGCTGTAAAGGTTTTAAAGAACCCAAGAAAGAAACCAAACTTTCAGCTGACTCTGTTAGGGGTAGCAAGAAAGTGGAACAAACCATTTCCGTAAGGATTTGTACCTCAGATTGCGAAGCTGAATCAACTGTTTCCTCCGCAGAGGAATAATCAGCTTGTTTTTCCTTTCGATCGCCTGAGGGTAATACCTCATCCTGTCCCCATTGTTCCCTTGGTAAAGGGTCTGAAATGGGGGAGGGGCATCTAGCACACTTCGTATCCACTTGAATAGAGGATGCGATTAAAGCCGCTAATCTTCCTTCTAGGCCCTGCAGGGCAGAGGAAAATGCATCTTCAGTCACGTATACAGGGGCTGAAGTGTGAGAAGCAGTTGTACCACCAATCGGTTCCAAAGACTCACCCTGGCTTGCCATATCTGGTATCTCCGGAGAGGATGACAGTGTGGAGGTATGACTGGAGTTCCCAGCGCCTGGGGGTGGAACTTTTGGTGCCTTTGGAAGCCATAGTGCTAAGCACAAAAACAGAGGCACTCTAATAAAAATGTACTATTTGCTGAGCAATAGTATAGAAATAACAATGGCAGCATAAAAAGATTAAATCAATTTATTTTCCTGTACTGGAAATGCCTCTCATATGCTCCAGCGCTCCTGTGTCCTGTGTGCCAGACTCTTCATTCCGCTGCTCTGGTAGAGACATTTAGTCATAAGAGCCTTTTAAGACTTCTCAGGTGTAAGCCTGATTGCATGTGCGCCGCGTGCTTCCACATGGACGCTGAGTCCCGCACATGGCGCCGACTGCCTTAGCCAAACCCCTTCCATCGAACCGCCCTCCTCCTCTTTTCAAAAAGTGAACCTCAGCCTGCGTGCGGACACCACGGCATGCAGGTCTGAGACACAGACCCGAAGGAGAGGAGGCTGCAGCCGCCATGCAGCGTTTCTGGTATTTCTTCTCATTACATGAGAGAAGCTGGCTTCCTTGCATTAGAATAAAGCTAAAAGGCAAGTAAACATAAAATGTTTATATAAGGAAGCCGCCCCGCACCCCTAGAGGGGGAGAGGGGAGAAGGGGCTGGGTTCTTAGCAGTTGAGGCTTACTTAAAAGTGTGAATCAGCCTTTAGGCTCCATGCACACTGGAGCTCAAAAAAGCTGTTTCTTGACGCCAGATTGCTGGCAGAAAACGCTGGTTGAAAAACTTGATTTTATCAGCGTTTTGCATTGCCGTTAATGCGCGTTCAGCGGCGCTAGCTTTTAGCAGCGTTTCTCTGCCTCTATTCAAAATCAATGGTTTGGCGTGGGGTTCCCCCCTCAGACGATACCAGACCCTTTGGTCTGGTATGGATTTTAAGGAGAACCCTCTTCGCCGAAAAAACGCATGGGGTCCCCCTAAAAATCCATACCAGACCCTTATCCAAGCACGCAGCCCGTCCAGTCAGGAAAGGGGGTGGGGACGAGCGAGCCCCCCCCCGAACCATACCAGGCCCTTAACATGGGGGGGTAGGTGCTTCGGGGCAGGGAGGCCCTGCGCCCCCCCCCACCCCAAAGCACCTTGTCTCCATGTTGATGAGGACAAGGGCCCTTCCAGACAACCCTGGCCATTGGTTGTCGGGGTCTGTGGGCTTATCGGAATCTGGGAGCCCCCTTTAATAAGGGGGCTCCCAGATCCCGGCCCCCCACCCTATGTGAATGAGTATGGGGTACCCCTAGCCATTCACCTGGGGATAAAAAAATAAGTAAAAAATAAAAACAAACACACTACACAGGTTTCTAAAATAATTTATTAGGCAGCTCCGGGGGTCCTTCTTCTCCGCGCTCGCCGGTTTTTCTGCCACTGTCTGGTATCTTCTGCTCTTTTACTACTAATGGTGGCCTGGTTTTCTCCGTCGTCTCCTTCCCTCTTCTCTTCTTCTGATGTTGACACAACGCTCACTCCTGTTGTAATGCCGTGAGCACAGTGTGCAACGACTTATATTGGCATGGGGCAGGGTCACCGGGTGATGTCATCTGGTGACCCGCCCCCTTATGATGTCCCTGTCCCATCATGCCCCGGGTGGTGACGTCATAAGGGGGTGTGGTGTCACCAGATGACATCACCCGTTGACTATGCCCCAATGCCAATATAAGGCGTAGTGCACCACGCACACGTCATTACAGCAGAAGAGAGCGTCATGTCAACATCGGAAGAGAAGAGAAAAGGGAAGAAGACGACGGAGAAGACTGGGCCACCGATAGTAAAAGAGCGGGCAAAAGAGCAGAAGATAGCAGAGGAGCCCGGCAGAAGATACCGGACAGCGGCAGAAGAACCAGAGAGTGCGGAGAAGAGGGAAGATACCCCCGAAGCTGCCTAATAAATTATTTTAAAAACCTGTGTAGTGTGTTTTATTTTTGACACTTTTTTTCCCCAGGTGAATGGGTAGGGATACAATGTACCCCGTACTCAATCACATAGGGTGGGGGGCCTGGATCTGGGAGCCCACTTTTTAAAGGGGGCTCCCAGATTCCGATAAGCCCCCCCCCGCCCGCAGACCCCGAGAACCAACGGCCAGGGTTATCAGGAAGGGCCCTTGTCCTCATCAACATGGGGACAAGGTGCTTTGGGGTGGGGGAGCACAGGGCCCCCCCTGCCCCGAAGCACCTACCCCCCATGTTAAGGGCATGCGGCCTGGTACGGTTCAGGGGCGGGGAGCGATCGCTCGTCCCCACTCCCTTTCCTGACCGGCCGGGCTGCGTGCTCAGAAAAGGGTCTGGTATTGATTTTTGCCGTTTTTTCAGCGAAGAGGGTTCCCGAACGAGGTCTGACGGGGGAAACCCAACGTCAATTTTTTTTTCATTTTGGCGGGGTTTCCCTTCATCCTCAGCACACAAGTCGCACTGCAAGTCGGATCATGATGAAAATTATTGTTCTCGCTCTAACGTCTGCAGCGATACCTCACATGTGTGGTTTGAACAGCGTTTTCATATGTGGGCGGGACTTACGTATGCGTTCGCTCCTGCATGCGAGCACACGGGGACAGGGGCTCTTTAAAACTTTTTTTTTTACTGTTCATTTTATTTATTTATTTTAGTTTGACACTTTTTTCCCAAAAATAATATTTTTGATCACTTTTATTCCTATTACAAGGAATGTAAACATCCCTTGTAATAGGAATATGGCATGACAGGTCCTCTTTACAGTGAGATATGGGGTCAATAAGACCCCACATCTTACCTCTAGGCTGGAAAGCCTGAAATAAAATAAAAAAAACCATCCTGGCTTTGATCGTAGAGGTGAGTCGGTAGAAGCACCGGAGGGTGGCGGGAGGGGGGGAGTCGTCCCCTCTCGCCTCCCATCAGAACGATCAAGCAGCGGAACAGCCATTCTGATCATTCTTATGGGGTAGGGAATCACTGGCTGAAAAAGCTGATATCTGAATGATGCCTGTAGCAGCAGGCATCATTCAGATATCCCTGCACAAAGTCAAGTATGTCATATGACGGCAGGCGAGAAGTGGTTAAAATGCATTTTTTTTTTTTTTAACACAAAGTTGTCCATTTATACAATATTTCTAACACATAGCATGTACATATAAAAAAGACACCCCAAAATAGATTCTCCTACACCTTCTGAGTACAGCAATACCACATGTGTGAGGGTTCCACAGCCTGGCCACATACAGAGGCCAAGTAAATCCAAGCATGGCCGAGTATGGCTGAGCATCGCCGAGTATGGCTCGGTACCGCCAAGTATGGCTGGGTACGGCTGGGTATCGCCGAGTATGGCTGGGTACGGCTGGGTATCGCAGAGTATGGAGGGATTGCTGAGCATGGATGGATGGATTGGTGGATTTGAATACACAGAGCAGTGCTGTGGGCACTACAGATCCTGCCCACATCGCTGCTGCCACCGATCTCTCCACTCACAATGTACCGATCGGTACACAGAGAGGAGAGAGGAACCGGCGTCATGACATGATGCCTGTTTGTTTTCAAGTGAAATGCTCCGTCATTTGACAGAGCAATCACGTGGTAAACGGGCACGGTGAGCGGCCGTTTACCGTGATCCGCCGGGTCCGGATGTTCTCGGGTGTGCGCGAGAGCGGAATTCTGGGAGGACGTTATAGTACGCCCTCCCAGAGTTAAGCAACCGCCCTGTAGCCATCATTCGGCTATGGGCCGGTTGTTAAGTGGTTAATAATTATGAAACCATTTCCATTAGATTCACTTTCCCATATGGACACAAACACTCAGACCCCTTTCACACCGGAGGCATTTTTCAGCGCTAAAGGGCTAAAAATAGCGCCTGAAAAATGCCTCCCTGCAGCCCCAGTGTGAAAGCCAGAGTGCTTGCACACTGGAGCGGTTCGCTTGCAGGACGTTAGAAAAAGTCCTGCAAGCAGCATCTTTGGGGCGGTTTAGGAACGGTGTATACACCGCTCCTCCACCACCCCTGCCCACTGAAACGCATGGGCAGCGCTTCGGCAACGGCTCTTTTCTGGCGCATTTAACCTTTTATTCGGTCGCTAGCAGGGGTTAAATGCACCCCGCTAGTGGCCGAAAAAGCACCACTAAGACGATGGTAAAGCGCCGTTAAAACTAGTGGCGCTTTACCGCTAACGTGGCCGGGCTGCAAGTGTGAAAGGGGTCTCAGGGATCTTCTTCAGAATAACAAAAGAAAGGAATCTGCAACAAAGTTTGTTAAAATCCTTGCAATGTAAATACAGTGAGGGAAAAAGATAATTGATCCCCTGCTGATTTTGTACTTTTGCCCACTGACAAAGAAATGATCAGTCTTTAATTTTAATGGTAGGTTTATTTTAACAGTGAGAGACAGAACAACAACAAAAATATCCAGAAAAAACACATTTCAAAAAAGTTATTTCACTGATTTAAAATGCTAAACAAATTTATAAGTATTTGATCCCCTATGAGCATGATTTATGGTTCCAAGGTGTCTTAACAGGTAACGAGCTGAGATTAGGAGCACTCTTTCAAAGGGAGTGCTCCTAATCTCAGCTTGTTACCTGTATAAAAGGCACCTGTCCACAGAAGCATTCAGATTCCAATCTCTCCACCATGGCCAAGACCAAAGAGCTCTCCAAGGATGTCAGGGACAAGATTGTAGACCTACACAAGGCTACAATGGGCTACAGGACCATCGGCAAGCAGCTTGGTGAGAGGGTGACAAACAGCTGGTGCGATTATTTGCAAATGAAGAAACACAAAATAACTGTCCAATATTCTAAAGTACGCTGCGCTTTCAAACTTAAAATCCAAGTAGTGAAACGAAAAATGTGCTATAACAGCAATAAAGTGATAATGTGCTAAAAAAAAAAATACAATATTCCAAATAGAGTGCTTTCATGCAGAATATGATAAAACATCCATATGGTGAGAAAAAAAGCAATCAATAAAATCCTTAAACCAATATAATGGTGAACCAAACTATAAAAATCCTTATAAGAAATATATATATGTCAGAAAAAAGTGCTACAATGTGCTGTGCAATCAAAAAAAGTTCAAAAGTTCTCCAATGTAATCCATGCGATTCAGTGGTTGCTGTGATATCAATCCAATATTAAGGTGCTGCATGTGCACTCAGGTGTCCCCCCCCCCCCCCAGGTAATGGCCGCTCACCTTAGAGCATGTGACCTTGCTGATTAGGCTTGGTCAATACACGCATTGGAATCTGTAAATGGTTCAGTGGTAAATCCGGATTCCTGTGGTGGCCTCACTCTGTGCCTCAATATGGTAATGGAGTCCCTTTTGTGCCTCAGTAATACCAATAGAAAAAGGAGGACTTCATAGTGTGGTATATTAAAACTTTTATTATCAACACAGTAAAAAATTCCTTGCAGGGTACTCACATTTGCATGGTGTATCAGGGCGCCACTCTAAAATAGCATAATAAAACAAGCTGTAGCGGCTAATATCAGGGTGGTATGTTGATCGTTCTTAGTGGGTGCACTGACTAGCGTTCTGTCCTGTCCCCTTCCCCTACGCGTATCGATACAAGGGGTTAATTCATATCTTCCTCAGGGGGTGTTTTTTTTTTTTTTTTTGCAGCATCCGCTGACGCCCGATATCGTCCGCCTCCGCTATTGTCCGATTCTGCAGTAACAGTCAATCTTTGAACTTTTTGGATACAAGACACATTCAGCAAAGCTAATACCTTGTAGTCTAGCAAAATTTGCAGGTTTTTGAGTGAGTTCAGTGTCTGACCCCAGCTTGCCACAAATATTCTCAACATGAAATTTCAGAAATGATTCTTAGCTGAAATTCTATATCAGTCTTACTACATACATAACTATGGCCACATAAACTGACCCTCGTTGCCACTTCACCGTGACTATCTCCACGATCATACCTCCCAACTTTTTGAGATGGGAATGTGGGACACCTATCAGCAAAAGTATGCAGGCATAGGACACGCCCCCTTAAAAGAGACTTGTACAAAAAACAAGAAGGGTTAAACCCACAAGGGCTTTTTTTTTGTACCACTACTATTCCTTTATATTGGCTTTTAGGATTTAGAAATCAGATGAAAGGTTTAGCGCTGGGGAAACTCTTTTTGATAGATAGAAAGTGCATTTTATATACAATTATATGGATCAGACCAAAATGAGGAGGAATGAGGGACATTGTTCCAAATCAGGGACAGTTGGGAGGGCCACAGAACCTGTGTAATTTTCACGTGTGAATTATGTGTGCCATGTATGACTCAGATACACATTGAGAGCCAGCACAGTACTACTACCTCATCATTCACGTTGTATCATATACTACAACTCTCACCAATACCCCATCTCCAGCATCCCTATCATATGAAGCTTCACGTCATTCCTGTTGCCTCTTCTGCTGCTCACACAGTGACAGAATAACAGGAGACCACGTGGCCTCTGCTGAACTTGGTCACACGGCAGTGACGTCATCTCCACTTGCCGCTCACGGCAGTGCAGAGTAAAGCACACAATAATCTTTGTATTGGGTGCAGTGAAATGTATCGGGGGACAGACACCTGTGGAAGAAGAAGGGGTTAATGCCGCCATGAGGTTCCGCTGCAAGATCGTAGATATCAGCTGCCTGAACCACTTCACACGTGTGTATCCATTGCTGGGACCTAGAGTGACTTGTTCTCCCTAGTAATCTATGAGGAGCCCTGCAGCTTCTATTGCAGATCCCCCTCACTTGTTCTCATAGGGTGTTTGTTGAATGATTTATGGCTAAAGTCTCATCCTGATTACTAGAACTGGCTTCTATAGGAAGGAGATGAAGGGAAGCAGCTCATTATGTGTAGAAAGAAGTGCAGTGTGCTGTGAGGATTTTAATTTCCCTTTCACTCTTTCCTGTACAGGGGTTGTGAACACAATCGCAAAGCTAACCAAGTCCTGCACCTTACGACTTACACCGGACAACCTTTACTTCATTCTCACCGACAAGGTGGCTAATGGAGGCGTCAGCATGTGGTGTGAGCTTTGCCAGGTAATCCGCAAAACAAATATATGTTTGCCTGAAGGGCTCTGCTACTTTTACCCAATGAAAGATTAGCTTAACCAGTTCAGCCCCTGAAGGATTTGCCCCCTTAACGTTCCTGGCGGTAATCCTGAGTGTGGCTCGGGGTCAGTGGCGGTGCGTCCACAAAGGGCGCAGAAGCGCAGTCCCCTCTTTCCTGTCAGAACAGGGATCTGTTTATTTACATTGACAGATCCCTGTTCTGGCTCTCTGCGGAGCAATCGCGGCCGCCGACCACACGCATCAGCTCCCCCGCCGTGCAGCGGGCGCACCTGCTATAGCTTTAAAAGGGACCGCCTTTTTGTGGAAAAAAAAGCCAACCTGCCACAGTATAATGATGCCGGCTGGCGGGCAAGCGTTTAAAGTGAAAATAAAGCGTCCGTTTTTTTATTTTATTTCTTTATTTAACCACTTTCAGCCCTGTCACACTTTGAATGACATTTGCATGGTCATGCAACACTGTACCCAAATTAAATTTGTTTCATTTTCTTCACACAAATAGAGCTTTCTTTTGGTAGTATTTAATCATTACTGGGTTTTTTTTATTTTTTGCAAAAATTTGGGGAAAAAAAAAGTTTTTCTTAGTTTCTGTCAAGTCATTTTTCTCCTTAACTGATGTGCGCTGATCAGGGTGGATTTGAATTAAATCAAGTACATTTTAAATCCATACATTTTAAAGATCAGCTGTCATCTCTGTCCCGCAGCGGCTCCTTTTCTGATCCGCTGTTGACTCACCGACAGTCCAGCGGGTGAGTGGATTCCCGCTAACAGGTGCTGCCATGATGGATCTGAAATGACAGGTGCTCTTCAAATGTAAGGACTTAAGCTGGCCATAAACCTATAGATTATCTGCAGATTTTCTATGGTTAAATGGAAAAAGTGCAACAGATTTCTCCATGTATGCTAAGCTGTGCGGATGAAGAATCTCCAACTGGGCCAAGCTTCAGTATCTTGCTAGTCGGCCCCCAACCTAAACAATGCCTGCACCCAATCAGAATGTTCAGGTATTGTGAGAGCCAGCGGGGCCGACTAGCAAGTTAGGGAACCTTGGGCCAGTGGGAGATTCCTCCATCCACACAGTTCAGCATAGATGGAGGAATCTGTTCCACTTTTTCCATCTGACCATAGAAATTCTGCAGCTAATCTATACCGTAGGTGTGTGGCCAGTCTTATTCTTGCTGGTAGTTAGAATCTTTTAATATTTGCAAACAAAATGAAGGTTTCCTATTTAAAATAAAAAGCTATCAGGTTAGTAAACCAGCGATATTAGAACGGATTCAATCATACAGTTTGTAGTGTACCTAGATTTGCAAAACAATGGGATAAAGGAATATTCCTGAACTTTGTTTTATGTTGTGGTTACTGTGAAATTGTGTGAATGCATCAATGCAGTGCATGTTATCTCAGCTTGCAGAGCCTGGATTCATTGAATGAGTTTACCAAAAATGTAAATATTGCAAAATATACAGCCTCATACTACATAACTAAGCTCCATTTGATGCTCAATAAACTAAACTTATATTAATGTATCCTAAATAGAAAACGATCTTTAGATGGATTTTTACTCCAAAAGCATTTTATTAAAATCCGATTTTTTTTTTTTTAAATCAAAAAAACCTGACTTAACCACTTCAGCCCCGGAAGGAAATTGATGTCCTTTTTTTCCCCCACAAATAGAGCTTTCTTTTGGTGGTATTTGATCACCGCTGCGGTTTTAACTTTTTGCACTATAAACAAAAAGACAGTCAATTTTGAAAAAAAATTATATATATTTTTTTATTTTCTGCTATAAAACATACCCAATAAAAAAATTTTTTAAAATCGAATTTCTTCATCAATTTAGGCCAATTTGTATTCTGCTACATATCTCTGGTAAAAAAAAAAACAATAAGCGTATATTGATTGGTTTGCGCAAAAGTTATAGTGTCTACAAAATGGGATAGATGTATGGCATTTTTTATTATTTTTTTTATTTTTTTTATTTTTTTTACTAGTAATGGCGGTGATCAGCGATTTTTAGTGGGACTGCGACATTGTGGTAGACAGATTGGACACCTAACTGACATTTTTGAAATTTTGTTGGGGAACCAGACCATTGACCTTATTACAGTTATCAGTGCTAAAAATGCACTGACATTGTACTAATGGCACTAGCAGGGAAGGGGTTAACATCAGGGGCGATCAAGGGGTTAAATGTGTTCCCTGGGTGTGTTTACTAACTGTATGGGGGATGGACTGCCTGGGACAACACACAGATCTGTCTTCTTTCATAGCAGAAAGACAGGATCTCTGTGTCATCCCCTGACAGAATGGAGATCTGCCTTGTTTACTTTGGTAGATCCCCATTCTGTCTCTGTGGGGAACGAACGCGGGCGGCCGGCAGGCCTGCTGATTGGCGTGCCCACAGAAAGCTGTGTTTGAGCCTGACATACACCTACAGCGATTTGTGCAGCCGGGCCAACCTGCTGCAGTATACCTGTGGCAGCTGGTCAGCAAGCAGTTAATTAAAAAAAAATAAGATTTTTATCTACCCTGGCGCTGATGAGGTTCAGGTAAGTACAGTAAGTACAGTATTTGGGCGAGGGGAGCAAATCGGACACAGGCAAAAGGATGGGGTATTCCATCATATATATCTGTGTATATATATATATATATATATATATATATATATATATAATTTCCACATTGAATTTCAATTATTTGTAGCCTATTCCTATTAATCTGAAAGATGTTAAAATTCGTAAACTTACTTTGTAAAGACCCCCACACAATTACTTCCTTGAATTCTGTGACACTTAATCACTATGCCCTGTGAATATGCACTACTGTGTCGCTCATTTCACAGAGCCTGCATTCTGAACTTCAGAGGTGCTGAGATGAGGTGTTTTTGTGGCAGTCAGTACAGGAATCATTGCTTGCAGGCAGTAGGAATGGGCGAACGGTTCAGGCCAAACTTTGGTTGCTCGGACGTTCGGCGAACAACGAACATTATGCAGTGTTCGCGGCAAATTCGAAAGCCGCGGAACCCCGTTAGTCTATGGGACACTAACATGAAAAATCAAAAGTGCTCATTTTAAAGGCTTATATTCAAGTTATGGTTAAGTAGGCTTGGGTTTTTTTCCTGGGCATTCCCCAGGCTTGGTTGTTATATGCAAGTTATTGTCATAAAAAAAGTTTTAAAAACGTCAGTTTTTTCGGGAGCAGTGATTTTAATAATGCTTAAAGTGAAACAATAAAAATGAAATATTCATTTTAATTATCGTGCCTGGGGGGTGTCTATAAAGTGGCACAGTTTTCCCATGTTTAGAACCGTACCACAGCAGACATTTCTAAAGGGGAAAAAAAGGAAATTTAAAACTGCTGCTGTAATGAATTGTCGGGTCTCGGCAACTCATTGAAAAAAAAACTGCATGGGTTCCCCCCAGTTCATTACCAGGCCCTTTGGGTCTGGTATAAATATTAAGAGGAACCCCCGAACCAAAATAAAAAACTGCGTGGGGGGGTCACCCCAAAATCCATACCAGACTGAAGGGTCGTAGGGATAATAAGGGGAACCCTGCACCATTTTTTTTTTTTTTTTTTTTTTTTTTTTTTTTTTTTTTTTTAAATGGCGTAGGGGTCCCCCCCCCAAAATCCAAACCAGACCCTTATCTGAGCATGCAACCTGGCAGGCCACAGGAAAAGAGGGGGGATGAGAGAGCACCCCCCCCCCCCTCCGGAGCCGTACCAGGCCACATGCCCTCAACATGGGGAGGATGCTTTAGGGTCCCCCTCAAAGCATCTTGTCCCCATGTTGATGGAGACAAGGGCCTTATTCCCACAGACCCCCACAACCACCGAGCAAGGGTTTTGGGGATGAGGCCTTGATTCCCATCAACATAGTTACTATGTAACATGGGGACAAGTTGCTTTGAGGGGGACCCCAAAGCATCCTCCCCATGTTGAGGGCATGTGGCCTGGTACGGTTCGGGGGGGGGGGGGGGGGGGGGGGCACTTTCTCGTTTCTGGTAATGGACTGGGGGGTGGGGGGACCCATGCCGTTTTTTTATTTCAATGAGTATTATCTATTAGACATGTGCATTCGTTTTCGTCCGAATGCATTTTTGTCTGAATTTCAGGTATTTTTCGTTATCGTTTTAACAATAACGAAAGTGCAGAATCCGAAAAACAAAATATCCGACATAAACAAATGCTTTATTTTCATTTTCGTTGTGACAACAGTTCGATATTGATAGGAGATTCGACACGGACAATAACAATCTGTGTCCATTGAACCTGTGATCGAATGTGCCTAACCTGAACTCTATTAGTCCAAGATTATTCTATGTAGAGAGGAAAGATTTGACGTAGAGAGGAAAGATTGCTGCTGGAATTGGGTGGAATTGCAGCTAAACTATACAGTTTAGCTGCTCCGTCCAATCTTTTTTGAACATTCGACAGACACCATAAGCCTTCAATGACAGATTCGACCTTAATTCATTTGGATTTTCGGAAGAATGCAATTTTTAACGAAAAACGAAATTAAATAAAAACAAATTTCGGGAGTAACTAAATAAATTTTTCGGACGAAAACGAAATTCCGAACAAAATATTTCAGTGTGCACATGTCTTATCTATATTGCCGAGACCCGACAATTCATTACAGCCGCAAGCCGTTTTAAATGACTTTTTTTCCTTTTTTGAATTGTAATTTTGCTGCATTACTGTTCTAAACACAGGAAAACTGCGCCACTTTACAGGCATACTATAGACACCCCGCCCCCCCCCCCCCCCCCAGGCACGATATTTAAAGGAATATTTCATTTTTATTGTTTCACTTTAAGCATTATTAAAATCACTGCTCCTGAAAAAATAGGTTTTTTAAATCTTTTTTTTGTATTGATACATGTCCCCTGGGGCAGGACCCGGGTCCCCAAACACTTTTTTTATGACCATAATTTGCATAAAAGCCTTTAAAATTAGCACTTTTTTTTTTTTTTATGTTTGCGTCCCATAGACTTTAACGGTGTTGTCCGAATTCTTTGCCTGTTCGCAAGTTCTGGTGTAAACCGAACCAGGGGGTGTTCGGCTCACCTTTAGCAGACAGCAAGGTACCATGGGATATGCAGTCCTTAGAAATAGAAATTGAGCAGCAGAGGAGAAGCTGCAAAGCATGCCAGGGAGTCCAGGAAGTTGTGGAATGAGATGACCAGCAGACAGGCAGCACTCACAGCATGAAAGGAGATTTATCAACAAGGCTCATATTAGATTGTCAAAAATAACTACTGTTTGTATCGTTAGAGCAATGCTAATGTGATAACTAGAAAGTGTATGTTGTGACTATGCAATGCCTTCAAAGCCCAACTCCAAGCTCTGTCTAGGTCAGGAAATTTTTGTGGCAGAATTACAAAATTAAAAAAAAAAGCCAGAAAAAGAAACTGATGCGGCCACCACATCTGGTGACTGATAAAGTTCTATAGTTTTAAAGTATGTTTTGGCTCTTGGGTTTAGATTAAAATGTGGATGCTCCGTCTCCGCCACATAATGCCAGTCCCCTGCTCTCCACCTTGCACTTTCTCTTTTCTGCTATCCATTCTGTGCTCTGATCCCCAGCTGCTGCCACTGATGTAAGGTGCATCCTTTCTCTATGCTGGTCTCATCAGCTGCTTTCTTTCAGGAGTGTGAGCAGGAGATCAGTGAACATGGTAAGTGTGTTTTGTGAATGGATAGGTAGTTCGTTGATGCTATTGGAGGTATGGGCAGACGGCTACACTGGAAGTCCTGAGATTGAGATTGCACCATGATCTGCTTATTTCTGCTGGTTTACAGGTTGTCCATAAAAATAAAAAATGCACTTTTTTTTTTTTACCTGCAAAAACATGTGTATTTGTTTTACAAGAGTGAACTTCTCCTCCTTTTAAAGGGGAATATAATCACCATTTATAAATACATAAGTGGGCCATATAGTGAACTTTTTACAGAGGAAAAGGGGGCACGCTTTACATCTGGAGGAAACGATATTTCACCTCCCATATACGGAAAGGTTTCTTCATTGTAAGTGCTGTGAAAATGTGGAATAGAATCCTTCAGGTACTGAGTAGATTGTTTTAGCTGGTTGCATTCCTAGATGCACAAAATATAGCTGGCTACTAGCATTTACAGGGCTAGTTGATCCAGGGAAAATACGATTGCCTCCTGAGGGATCAGGAAGGAATTTCTTCCCCTATGGAGCAAATTGGATCATACTTTTTTGTTTTTCGCCTTCCTCTGGATCAGCTGTGGGTATCGGATTGCATATATGGATGTTTTCTATTCGTGTTTTTTATTTGTTAGTTTATTTTTCACTTTGTGTGTTTTTTTTTTTTTTTTTTTGAATTTTTTTATTTTTATTTTTTTAAGCTTCGTAACTAACTATGTAAATATCTGCTAAATTTACACAGTCATTTTGACAGCAGGGAATTATGGGCAACCGCATAGAGGGAAGTGGCAGCAGGGCAAAAGGACAGGACATATTACACATGCCCTGTGTACTTTGGTTATTATTTTTTGGGCATGTGTATCACTCCCACTGTCAACAACTGATTAAACCTTAAAATAAGCTCTCATTGTTTGCAGAAGCTTGTCAAGCAATGGTTAAAGTTTCTTTTCCTTTTTCAGGCAAATTTTTTTGATGAATATCAAATGGAAGGAGTATCCCAGGAGCAAAATGAGATTTATTTGGAACTGGTACCTGAAAATGTTTCCCGAGCTTTAAAAACAGCGCAGAATGCCAAGGCTGTAAAAATCAAGCTTACAAATAAGCATTGCCCTTGTCTCACAGTGGCAGTAGAGCTGGTAAGCAAAATAACTTGCTTTCAAGGTACTTGCTGTTCTAAATGTACTGACTATAGGTTATGACTGCATACTGACTTTTAATGCCATGTTTGTTGGAGGCAGCCATCTTTCAGAGCTTTGTTTCCTGATATCAGAGCTACCGCTGACGACAAGTAGGGTAATTATCAATACACAGCAGGAGAGGCAGGGAAAGCACAGATCCACAAAAAATAATGAAGCAAAAGCTGAGAGTTCTTTGCACAACAGGTTCATAGGTACTGTTTCCTCAATTCCAGCAAGCCCTCAGGAAAACAGTCCTGTAGTAATAACATCAACAAATGTCAATTCTAGTAGCAGCCTAGCTGCTGCAGTCAGAGATGCAGCGTCTTGGATGATCTCGCACAACATTTATACAGATGTTCGGCTACAGAAAGGAGTGTCTAAACACAGTAACATGTCATGGAGTGCACTGCTTTTTAAGGCAAAAGGTCCTAAGGCCCCTTCCACACTGGGGTGGTTTTTTCAGGCGGTACAGCGCTAAAAATAGCGCCTGTACACCGCCTGAAAAAAACGTCCCCATTCACTCCAGTGTGAAAGCCGGCGGGCTTTCACACTGGAGCGGTGCGCTAGCAGGACGGTAAAAAAAGTCCTGCTAGCAGCATCTTTGGAGCAGAATGAATACACCGCTCCTATACTGCTCCTACCCATTGATTTCAATGGGAAACCGCAGCAATACCGCCGCAAGGCGACGCTAAGGCGGCGCTTTGCGGGGGATTTTGACCCTTTTTCGGCCGCTAGGAAGGGTTAAAACCGCACCGCTAGCGGCCGAATCCCACGGCTAAAACGACAGTAAAGCAGCGCTAAATATAGCGCTGCTTTACCGTCGCTGCGGCTCCCACCCCAGTGTGAAAGGGGCCTTACTTGCAATATAAGTAAAACGTTAAAGCCTCAACGAAAATGTGAGCTTGAGAGGGATGTTTACTTCAGGAAGCTGGCTGTGACTGCTTGTGGCCTCACAGCTGACTTCCCAGTGTGCATGCACGAGCCGCTTTGCGCTTTGTGAATGTTCCTGCAGCTTTGTGGGACCTGTGGCGTTTTTTTTTTTTTTTTTTTTTTTTTGCTAGTAAATGAATTAGAAACCCCAAATATTATACTTCTTTTTTTTTTTTTTAAACACCCTAGAGAAAAAAATGGCGGTCGTTGCAATACTTTCTGTCACACCGTATTTGCGCAGCGGTCTTACAAGCACACTTTTTTTGGGAAAAAATACACTTCTTTGTATTAAAAAATAAGAAAACAGTAAAGTTAGCCCAATTTTTTTGTATATTGTGAAAGATAATGTTAGGCCGAGTAAATTGATACCCAACATGTCACACTTAAATTGTGCCCGCTCGTGGAATGGTGACAAACTTTTACCCTTAAAAATCTCAATAGGCGACATTTAAAAAATTCTACAGGTTGCATGTTTTGAGTAATAGGGGGGGACTGGGGCTAGAATTGCTGCTCTCGCTCTACCGATCATGGCGATACCTCACGTGTAGTTTTAACACCGTTTTCATATGCGGGCGCTACTCACGTATGCGCTCGCTTTTGCATGCGAACTCAGGTTTTCTTATTTATTTTACCTTTTTATTTTTACCCTGTTTTAAAAAAAAAAAAAAAATGTCACTTTTATTCCTATTACAAGAAATGTAAACATCCCTTGTAATAAAAAAAAGCATGACAGGACCTCTGTAAAAAAGATCTGGGGTCAAAAAGACCTCAGATCTCATATTTACACTAAAATGCATTAAAAGAAAAAAAAATAAAAGAAAAATGTCCCTTTTTAAAAGCTATGGGCGGAAGTGACGTTATGACATCGCTTCCGCCCTGCAATGATATTGAGACAGGTGGGGGCCATCTTCCCCCTCCATAACCAGCATGTGAAAGGTTCCGATCGCCTCCGCTGCCGACGGCTCTGATAAGCGGCGGAGGGCACTGGAGCGCGGTGGGAGGGGGGCCTCTCCCGCCGCCAATAAAAGTGATCTTGCGGTGAATCCGCCGTAGAGACCACTTTTATCTGAAAGCGGACCGTCGGCCGAAGAAGAGGATACTGGGGTTATGGCAGCTAGCTGCTGCCATAACAACGATGTTCCTCTTCAAAGTTAGGACGTATATCGGTGTACGGCGGTCCGTAAGTGGTTAAGTATATAAACAGTAAAAGAGGGTGGACAGACCATATTGGCCCTATAAAGAATGACGAAGGGAATCTGGTTACTAAGGACAAAGAGATGGCAAAGGTATTAAATGTATTCTTCTCCTCAGTCTTCACAAGGGAATCGGGGGGGGGGGGGGCTTGAGTAACCAAAACTGCAGTGTTTATCCTCATGACACATCTCGGGAAGCACTCTCATGGCTAACAGAGGGCAGAATTAGAAATAGACTTTCAAAACTTTTAACATTAATAAGTCACTGGGACCAGATGGCTTGCTCCCGAGGGTCCTTAGGGAACTAGATTTTGCAAAAGCATTTGACACAGTTCTCCATAAACGTTTACTGTACAAAGTAAGGTCCATTGGCGAGTTCAGAGGGTGGTGATAAATGGGGAGTACAGGGGGTCCCCGGTTTACAAACAAGATAGGGACTGTAGGTTTGTTCTTAAGTTGAATCTGTTTGTAAGTCGGAACAGGTAAATTTTTTTAAGTGAAGCTCCAGCCAAAAAATCTATTTTTAAAGTGGTTCTGCACACATTTCATTTAGTAAATCTCTTTGCCTTCCAAATCAGGCAAAGAGTACTAAATGAAATGTGTTTTCTTTTTTTTTTTTACTTACCTTGTAATTGATGACTTCCGGTCTTCTCTCTCTTCGGCGGTGGGCGGGGTCTCTGCGTCGATCGTCGTCAGGCCGCACTGTCTCCTGGGATCTGGTGTCATTGTTCCCAGGAGTCAGTGCGGACATCTTCCGAAATCTCGCGAGATTTCGGCCACATCTTCCGAAATCTCGCGAGATTTCGGCCACACCTTCCGAAATCTCGCGAGATTTCGGCCACACCTTCCGAAATCTCGCGAGATTTCGGCCACACCTTCCGAAATCTCGCGAGATTTCGGCAGATGTGCCGTTACTGCGCACGCGCGAGTAACGGCGGTGCATGCTGGGCCATCTAAAGTGCCTGTGGGGGTTTCACATGCCCACAGGCAAGATGGCCCCCAGCACAAAAGAAGAAGATGAGGAACTTCATCGGACGAAAACCGGCGGCGATCGAGATGGAAGATGGAACAGGTGAGTCCCCCAATAAAGGTAAGCATCCTTTATATACCGTCCCAAAAAAAAAATAATTATACAGAGTGCAGAACCGCTTTAATTTTTTTTTTTTTTTTTTTTTTTAGATAACATAGAGAAGGGTTATCACCCCTGTAACATTTGTTTTGGTGTCTGTGCCCCTGTTCAGAAGATTTCACCTCACCTTCTGTCCCAATGACAATTGGATTTTGAAAATTTTGGGTTGTTAGGGAAACATGGACTGGTGATAAAGCATCAGTGGAGACACCTTTTTCCCATATTAACTCTTACAGGAGTGAATTTCCCTTCCTAGGGGTGGATTTTCTCTCACTTCCTGTTGTCTTCTTCTGTTTGTAAGTAGGAGTCGTTTGTAAGTTGGATGTTTGTAAGTAGGGGACCCCCTGTACTCGGAAAGGTCAGGGGTGGAAAGTGGGGTCCCCCAGGGTTCTGTGCTGGGACCAATCCAATTTAATTTGTTCATAAACGACCTGCAGGGGTAAACAGTTCAATCTCTGTATTTGCAGACGATGTTAAACTATGCAGGGCAATAACTTCTCCACAGGATGTGGAAACCTTGCAAGAAGATCTGAACAAATTAATGGGGTAGGCAACTACATGGCAAATGAGGTTTAACCACTTGACCACTGGGCACTTAAACCCCCTTAATAACCAGACCAATTTTCAGCTTTCGGTGCTCTCACATTTTGAATGACAATTACTCAGTCATACAACACTGTACCTATTTGAAATTGTTGTCCTTTTTTTCACACAAATAGAGCTTTCTTTTGGTGGTATTTAATCACCGCTGGGTTTTTTTTTTTTTTTTTTTTGCGCTATAAAAGAAAAAAGACCGAAAATTCTGTAAAAAAAAAAAAATGAATTTTTCTTCGTTTGTGTCATAAAATTTAGCAAATTTTGTCTTTTGTCTTCATATATTTTGGCCAAAATTTATACCCCTACATATCTTTGGTAAAAATAACCCAAATCGGTGTATATTATTTGGTCTTTGTGAAAGTTATAGAGTCCACAAGCTATGGTGCCAATCTCTGAAAATTGATCACACCTGAAGTACTGACGGCCTATCATTTCTTGAGACCCTAACAAGCCAGAAAAGTACAAATACCCCCCAAATGACTCATTTTTGGAAAGTAGACATTTCAAGGTATTTAGTAAGATGCATGGTGAGTTTTTTTGAAGTTGTAATTTTTTCCCACAATTCTTTGAAAATCAAGATTTTCTTTTTCTTTTTTTTTTTTTTTCACAAAATTGTTATATTAGCAGGTTATTTCTCACACACAGCATATGCATGCATAGCACAAATTACACCCCAAAACACATTCTACTACTCCTCCTGAGTATGGAGATACTACATGTGTGAGACTTTTGCACAGCGTGGCCACATACAGAGGCCCAACATGCAGGGAGTGCCATCAGGCGTTCTTGGAGTATAAATTACACATATCATTTCTTGACTACCTCTTCCAATTTTGAAGGCCCTGGAGAACCAGGACAATGGAACCCCCCAAAAATGACCCTATTTTGGAAATAAAACAACCCAATGTATAATCTATGAGGCATATTGAGTCTTTTGAACATGTCATTTTTTTCTACAAGTTTTTGGAAAATGTGTAAAGAAAATGAAACCACTTTTTTATTTTTTATTTTTTTTACACAACATTGTCCATTTACACAATATTTCGAACACATAACATGTACATGGCAAAAATTACACCCCAAAATAGATTCTACTACTGAGTATGGCGATATCACATGTGTGAGACTTTTCCACAGTGTGGCCACATATAGAGGACCAACATGCAGGGAGCGCCGTCAGGTGTTCTAGGGACATAAGTTTCAAATCTAATTTGACTACCTATTACACTTTTGGGAGGCACTGTAGTGGCATGGATGTGGGATAGATGAGCATGCATGGGGATGGATGAGCCGTGGATGGGGATGGCTGAGCATGAATAAGTATGGCTGGGAACGGCTGAGTATGGATAGGTATAGATGGTATGGCTGGATGGTTATGCAGAGTATGGCTGGATCTCTCACTGAGCAGGCTATGGGCACTACACATGCAGCCCACATCGCTGCTGCCACCGATCTCTCCCCTCTCCGCTCACACTGGACGGAGAGGGGAGGGAGGAACCAGAAATCACACCGGTTTGTTTACATGTGATCGCGCCGTCATTTGACGGCGCGATCACGTGGTAAACGGCCGCGATTAGCAGCCGTTCACCGTGATGTGCTGGGTCCTCTGGACCCGGCGGTCACAGTAGTTCTCGGGGCGTGCAAGAGCGGAATTCTGGGAGGGCGTCGCTGTACGCCCTCCCAGAGTTAACAAACCGCCCTGTAGCCGTCATTCGGCTATGGGCCGGTCATTAACTAGTTAATGTGGAAAAATGAAAAATAATGCATTTGGGTGGCAAAAATATGAATACAATCTACTAGGGGGTCCTAGTAGATGATAGGCTCGGCAATGGCATGCAATGCCAAGCTGCTGCTAACAAAGCAAACAGAATATTGACATGCATTAAAAAGGGAATTAACTCAAGAGATAAAGCGATAATTCTCCCACTCTTCAAGACTCTAGTCTGGCCGCACCTAGAGTATGCTGTCCAGTTCTAGGCACCAGTCCTCAGGAAGGATGTACTGGAAATTGGGAGAGTACAGGGAAGGGCAACAAAACGAATAAAGGGACTGGAGGATATTGGTTATGAGGGAAGGTTGCGAGCACTGAACTTATTCTTTCGGGAGAAGAGACGCTTGAGAGGGGATTTGATTTCAATTTACAAATACCGTACTGGTGACCCCACAATAGTGATAAACATTTTCAGTGGAAAGGAGTTTGATAAGACACGTGGCCACTTAAAATTAGAAGAGAATAGGTTTAACCTTAAACTGCGTAGAGGGTTCTTTACTGTAAGAGCAGCAAGGAGGTGTATTTCCCTTCCACAAGCAGTGGTCTCAGTGGGGAGCATCAGTAGTTTCAAAAAACTATTAGATAAGCACCTGAACGACCACAACATACAGGGATATACAATGTAATGCTGACATATAATCACACACATAGGTTGGTTTTGTGTCTTTTTTCAACCTCACCTACTATGTAACTATGTTTGTTTAGAAAAAAAAATTAAATTCAGTGGTGAATAAATACCACCAAAAGTAAAGATGTATTTGTTTAAAAAAAAAAATTTAGTTTGGGTACAGTGTTGCATGACTGCGCAATTGTCATTCAAAGTGCGACAGTGCTGAAAATTGTCCTGGGCAGGAAGGGGGTGAAAGTGCCTAGTATTGAAGTGTATAAGCCACATTTGGACAGACGAGGTGGAAATGTTTAGTTTATTAGTCTTTTAAGTTTAAAGCAAAGAGTACAGAAGAAACCAATGGCAATTCTTAAAATCGCATATACAGCTAGTAAACCATTGCAAAAACTATTTTCCCGTTAACCGCTTGCCAACCGCCTCATGCAGATATACTGCGGCAGAAGGGCTCGTATAGGCAAACTAACGTACCTGTACGTTGCCCTTTAAGAGGCGAGGAGCGCCCGCGGCAAGCTCCGTGAGTCGGGTCCGCGGGGATACCCGCAATCGTCTCACGGAGAGGAAGAACAGGGAGAGGCTAATGTAAACAAGCCTCTCCCCGTTCTGCCTAGTGACGGTGTCACTGATCTCAGCTCCCTATGATCGGGAGCAGAGATCAGTGACGTATCACACGTAGCCACGCCCCCCCCCCCCACAGTTAGAATCCCCAGGACATAACCCCTACACTGCCCCCTAGTGGTTAACCCCTTCATTGCCAGTGTAATTTACACGTGAATGAGTGCATTTGTATAGCACTGATTGCTGTATAAATGACTGGTCCCAAAAATGTCCGATGTGTCTGCCATAATGTCGCAGTCACAATAAAAATCGCTGATCACCACCATTACTAGTAAAAAAAAAAAAAGACTATTAATAAAAATGCCATAAAACTATCCCCTATTTTGTAAACGCTATAACTTTTGCGCAAACCAAGCTTATTGCGATTTTTTTTTTTTTTTTTTTTTTACCAAAAATATGTAGAAGAATACGTATCGGCCTAAACTGAGGGGAAAAAAATAATAATTTTATATATTTTTGGGGGATATTTATTATAGCAAAATGTAAAAAATAATGTATTATTTTTCAAAATTGTCGCTCATTTTTTTGTTTATAGCGCAAAAAAAATAAAAACCGCAGGGGTGAGCAAATACCACCAAAAGTAAGCTCTATTTGTGGGGAAAATAAGTCAATTTTTGTTTGGGAGCCACGTCCCACGACTGCGCAATTGTCAGTTAAATCGACGCAGTGCCGAATCGCAAAAAGTGCTCTGGTCTTTGGCCAGCAAAATGGTCCGGGGCTCAACCGCTTTCCGACCGGCGCACGGCGATGTACGGCGACAAAATGGCACGGATAGGCATAAGGGCGTACAGGTACGTCCCCTTTAATGAGGCCGATCGCCGGTCCCGCGGACTTGATCGCCGCGGGGATACCCGCGATCGTCTCACGGGAAGGCTGAAACGGGGAGATGCGGAAATAAACAGCATCTCCCCGTTCTGCCTAGCAACTAGTGACGCCGATCTCTGCTCCCTGTGATTGGAGCAGAGATCAGCATTCACTAGCTGACAGCCATGCCCCCCCACAGTTACAAACGCGCCTCTAGGTACCTGTAACCCCTACACTGCCACCTAGTGGTTAACTCCTTCACTGCCAGTGTCATTTATACAGGAATCAATGCATTTAAATAGCATTGATTGCTGTATAAATGACAATGGTCCCAAAAATGTCCGATGTGTCCGCCATTATGTCGCAGTCACAATAAAAATCGATGATCGCTGCCATTACTAGTTAAAAAAAAATATATTAATAAAAATGCTATAAAACTATCCCCTATTTTGTAAACGCTATAACTTCTGCGCAAACCAATCAATAATCGCTTATTGCGATGATTTTTTTTTTTTTTTTTACCAAAAATATGTAGAGGGATACGTATCGGCCTAAACTGAGGGAAAAAAATGTTGTTTTATATATTTTTGGGGGATATTTATAGCAAAAAGTAAAAAAGAATGCATTTTTTTTTCAAAATTGTCGCTCTTTTTTGTTTATAGCGCAAAAAATAAAAACCGCAGGGGCGATCAAATACCACCAAAAGAAAGCTCTATTTGTGGGGAAAAAAAGGACGTCAATTTTGATTGGAAGCCATGTCGCACGACCGCGCAATTGTCAGTTAAAGCGACGCAGTGCCGAATCGCAAAAAGGGGCCTGGTCCTTTTGGCTGCAAATTGGTCCGGTCTGAAAGTGGTTAACCAAAGTTCAGAATGCTCTCAGGCTTTAGAAGTCATCTGATGTTATAAATATTGTGAAATAGTTTCATTTTCCAGTGTTTTTTTTTTTTTCTGTCTTTTTGTAGCCTTCTTTATCACTCAACAGTCGTATTGTTACACATGACATTCCTGTAAGCGTCATTCCCAGAAGGCTGTGGAATGACTTTAAAGAACCTACTGTACCAGACTTTGATGTGAGTACCTTTTTAGGTTTTCTTACTGTTACTTTGATAAGAGCATGACATTTAAATAATCTACTGAATTGCTATTTTTACTTTTTTGAAACTTGAGAAAGATTCTTAATAATCTCACTACAAAAAGCATGATAAAAAAAAAAGCAAAATGTAATAGTATAGTAATGATTTTATGTTGTAACTTATTTGTTTACATTAACAAACTATTTTTTAATGTAGATTGAATTCATGAAATAGTCTTATACAGATTTTAATTGGACATAAAAACTGAAATCTTAACCAATACATATGTTAAAGCACTAATCCACTTCATATTGTGCAAGATTAATTCCGATGGACCACTTTTACGTGTCTGATTATTTCTCAGAAATGCACTGGGATCCAAAAAAAAGAGTATCCAGGCTATTTCAACTTGCCTTGTTCCCCAGCCATTTCTCCATTTAGTTTTAAAAAAAAATGGCAATAATGTGGAAGATGCATCATTTCTAATTTCAAGTAACTTCCACTACACAATTTTGACAGGTTTACATGCATTATCATTTAAAATAGCTTGATGGATCTGTCCTATTGCCATTGTTGAATGTGTTTCTTCATGTATATAACTCCAGCCAACACTTTTTTTTTAATTTTGTTTTGGATAGAGTAGGTAAGAGTAGAATGTCTGTAAGTTTTAAATTACTCTGTGTACTCCTACACAATTATGTTTTTTTTTTTTTTTCTTCCATTCCTGTTATATCTGATGCTTATCTGGAAGTAATTTTATTTTAATATTTCCTCTACTGTATACTAGAAAATGTATTTCTTCACCGGTCATTGAGAGGCACAGAATTTACAGAGATTTGGTTTGTACTGCCACCTACAGGAGGATTTGGACGCTGGGCAAAAACCGTGAACAACAGTGTCCTAGAAGGATGGGAACCTTCTCTCTACTGAGAATTTATTTTTTTTTTTTCCCCAAAATGATTTATATTCAATCAAGATTTTTCTACGCACTGCTTGAGCTGGCCACTATGTGCAGCTATGTAAATCGGCTAATGCTCAGCAATGGCTTTTGAGACCATACCTAGGCCCCTCGCTGGATTGAAAATTTGGAGATCCTTTCTAAAACCTTGTTTTCTCTCACTGGCCCTCCACGATTGCAACCTGCTCTGGTTCTCATGTTAGTCTGTCAGAATTAGTGGAATGGATGCAACTTAAGTCTACTATCCGTAAACCTGTGGGTCATTTCTGCAATGGCATCCTCCCCTGAGAGGGGGTGACTGGTTAGAGTGAGCCATCAGGGGCCATTAAATGTTTTCAACTGTTTACAACACTGCAGCCCCTGTCTATATTACTAAAAAGTTTTTTTTTTTTTGTTTTTTTTTCCTCCGGTTTGCGTCTTTAATCGCATCCGAGATTGGGATAAAATGCGACATATTCCCTTCCATTACCCAGGACCCTCAAACTGAGGATCTGGGAGCAGGAGAAGATGTTTTCTCTCAGGGGACCGTAAAGAGGCTGATGACTCCTCTTCTGAGGGGTCAATTGGGGAAGGATCAGCTTCACAATCTGAGATTGTGGGTGCAGTTTCTTACTGGATTGGTCTGATCCACATTTATGCTACCCTTAACGGAGTGTCCACATCTTGTTTGGGTTAACTAAAGCCTCCTCAAGCTGCTCATGCCTTTCCCGTCCATTCATTGCTGGAAAGACTTATGTATTCTGAGCGGGATCACCCAGATAAGCTTTTTTTTTTTTTTTTTTTTTCTTTTTTCCCCCCGCCTAAAAAAAAAATATATAAATTTTTTTGGCAGGTTGAGTGTCTCAGCCTGTGCTGACAGTAATTGGTATATGTCAATCCTTGAGAGACCAGTTTTAACAGGTGCTCAAGGTTATTCCTATTCAGCAGGCTCAAGATCTGGCAAGCTCCTAGTAGCTTTATTTGAAATAGACGCTATGAGAGATTCTCTCTTCAGGCCTCACGCCTTTCGCTGGGCCGGTACATATGTATAGAATACTATGGTTGAAAGATTGGTCAGCCGAATCTTCATGCAAAAAACTCCTGGCTAAGTTTCCTTTCTGCGGTGAAACGGCTGTTTGGGTTATCTTGAGATAATACATTCAAAGAATTTCTAGGGGAAAGTACCCCTTTGCCATTTAAGAAAAGGAGTAAATATATTTCATTTAAACAAGCTCCTTCTCCAGTGCCAGGGGCATCAGCCTCCAGGCAGTCACAACGGTTTCCGCCGTCAAGTTCAAGAGGTAATCCTCAGGGTCAAGCCCAGGGACAAAAGAAGTCTTGGGGGAGGAAATCTACAAAACAAAATACTAAAGCCTTCTTAGGAGGGGGCGCCCCCGCTCGCTCGAGTGTGGGGAAGACTTCTGCAGTTCTCAAGGGTCTGGCAGAAAGAGTGTAGAGACAAATGGGTGGCTTCTTAAATAACTCTAGGGTACAAACTGGAGTTCCGAGAGTTCCCGTCTCCTCGTTTTTCTCAGGTCAGACGTTCCTAAAGATCCAGAGAAAAGAAGTCTCTTTCTAGCATTGGACCATCTTTTGGCAAAAAGTGGTCATGATGGTCCCCATGAAAGAGAGCAGGGGTTGGGGTTTTATTCAAACCTTTTTTTCATGGCAAAACCGAATGGATATGTCAAACCCATTCTGGATCTCAAGGATCTAAACCGGTTCCTTAATAGCCACTCTTTTTTGCATTGAAGTCAATCCAATCAGTTGTCTCCATCCTACAAGGAGGAAAACATTTGACATCAATCGACATCAAGGGTGCATACCTCCATGGGCTTATTTCCCCGCTCACTAGAAATATTTACTTTTTAAGGTAGTAAATCTTCATTTTCAGTTTGTAGCTTTGCTTTTCGGTCTAGCTACTGCACCTTGAATGTTTACAAAGGTTCTGGCCCCTCCTCTAGCCAGATTAAGGGCCCAAGGTATAACGATTATAGCTTACCTAGAAGATCTGCTCTTGGTAGACCAGTCGGTAGCCCGCTTAGACCAAAGTATGGTCACCTCAGTCAACTACCTGGGTTGGGTTCTCAACCTAGAGAAAGATCAGTGCCATAAAGGAACTGATTCAGGTGGTCAAGCAAAAAAGAATCCTTTGATTCGGCTTTGCATGAGGTTGTTGGGAAAGATGGTGGCTTCATTCATTCAAGGCTGCTGCAAAACGGCATCCTATTGGCTTGGAACAAGAAGTTCCAAGCTTTAGATTTCCCATTGTGTCTGACTCCAAAGGTGCGCGGGAGCCTCAGTTTGTGGTTGATAACAAAAAATCCTTCCTACCAGTTACCTGTGAAGTAGTAACAACATACGCCAACCTTTTTTAGGTTGGGGGAGCAGTCCTGGAAGAGGCAGCTGTCCAAGAAAAGTGGTCCAGATAAGAAATTACCTTTCCCATTAACATTCTAGAGATTCGGGCGGAGCGCTTGGCCCTGAGGGCCTGTACATTTAGTTTACGGAGCTGTCCTGTCAGGATCCAATCCAACAATGCCACAGCAGTGGCCTAAATCAATCACCAATGGGGCACAAAAAGTTGTGCGGCCCAGAGAGAGGTGAATCATATACTATCTTGGGCAGAAAACAATGTACCTTGCCTATTGGCAGTTTTTCATTCTAGGAATAGAAAATTGGCAGGCGGTCTATTTGAGTCGCCAGCAGTTGTTCCCGGGAGAATGGTTCCTTCACCCCGATATCTTTCTGACAATAGGTCAAAGATGGGGGATTCCAGACGTAGACCTGTTTTGCGTCCAGGTTCAACAAAGAGATTGACAACTTTGTGTTAATAACAAAGTATCCGCTAGCATGCGGAACAGGTGCCTTGAAGTCCCGTGGAATCAGTTTTACTGATTTATGCATTTCCTCCTTTCTACCCGCATTCCACAACTTCTTTGCAGGATCAGGCAGGAAGGGAAGTCGGTCATTCTTGTGGTCCAGAAGATCTTGGTATGCAGAGATCATAAGGATGGCGGTAGGGGTCCCATGGACCCTACCACCACGTCCAGACCTTCTCTTTCAAGGTCCGTTATTCCATCTTACCTTTTCAAGCGCTAAAATTAACGGTTTGGCTATTGAGACCCACATTCTGAAGAAACGTGGGCTGTCAGGTTCAGTGGTATCTACCTAATGCAAGGAAGCTGGCCTCCATAATCATATATTATGGAGTTAGGAAAACATATGTCTCATGGTATGAAACCAGGGGTTGGCACCCCAGAAAGTAGGTCATAAGTAGAATCCTTAAAGGTAGAAATAAAGGTGGCCTTGAGTACTTTCAAAGGACCGGTCTCTGCTTTATCGGTATTATTTCAATGACCACTTGCTTCACATTCTCTGGTTCTTAGCTTTTTTCAGGAGGTAACGCTGCTTAATCTTCCAGTTAGGTCACCCCTAGTATCAGTTTTTATTTTTTGCGCTATAAACAAAAATAGAGCGACAATTTTGAAAACAATGCATTTTTATTTTTTTGGCGATCAGCGATTTTTTGTTGTGACTGCGACATTATGGCGGACACATCGGACATTTTTGACACATTTTTGGGACCATTGTCATTTATACAGCAATCAATGCTATTTAAATGCATTGATTCCTGTATAAATGACAGTGGTAGTGAAAGAGTTAACCACTAGGGCGAGGGGAGGGGTTATGGGCTGTGACGTGTGTGTTTTTTTACATTAGGGGGCGGGGCTGACGTCTGACGTCATTGATCGGCTTTCCCGATGACCGGGAACAGCCGATCAATGACAGGCAGAGTAGGAAGCGCAGGGAGAGGTTTGTTTACACAGACCTCTCCCCGTTCTTCAGCTCTGTGACCCGATCGCGGGCCTGATCGGGTCCGCTGGTCCTGCGGCCGGGGTCACGGAGCTCCCGACCAGGTCGCGAGCGCGCCACAGGTGGCGCGCGCGACCCACGGGCAGGCAATTAAAGGGCCACGTACAGGTACGTGATTTTGCCTGCCCGTGCCATTCTGCCGCAGTATATTTGCGTGAGGCGGTCGGGAAGCGGTTAAAGGCGACTGCTCAGATTCAGAAAATGGATGTTTTGATTTGTGTTGCCTGAAGGTCCTAAAAGAGGACAGGCAGCATAGAAATCTACTATTTCTAAATGGATTCGACCAGTAATCGTTCGTTCAAGCTTATGGTTTAAAGAGGTAGATTCCACCCTCTTAAATCAAAGCGCACTCCTCTAGGGCTGGTAGTGCTTCCTGGGCAGTGCATCACCAAGCCTCCATGGCTCAAATCTGCAAGGCCGCAACTTGGTCTTCTATCCATACATTTACCAGATTCTATCAGGTGGATGTAAAAAGACATGTCACCTTTGGGTGCAGTGTACTGCAGGCAGCAGTAAAAGTCCACTGATCACATGGTACCCTACTTTTGTTGTCTCCCTCCCCTCAGTTGGCATTGCTATGGGACATCCCACATATTAATTACTATGGCGCTTTTTATAACCACTTACCGGTAAAATGCTTTTCTTTTGAAGTACATCACGGGACACAGAGGTCCCGCCCCTCTTTCTAGTACACACGTATTGCTTTGCTACAAAACTGAGGTACTCCTGGTATGGGAGGGGTTATATAGGGAGGCAACTTCCTGTTTAGGGTGTGCCAGTGTCCAGCACCTGAAGATGGCCTATAACCCACATAGTAATTACTATGGCTCTGGGTCCAGTGATGTACTTAAAAAAAAAAAAAAAAGGATTTTACAGGTAAGCTGTTATAAAAATCCTATTTTTTGTACTCCTTTTCTTTTGAGTTTATTGAGGCACACAGGTTCTACTCCTGGTTTAATTGTTCCAAAGCTGAGTCATGTTGGGAGCGGGAGGGGTTGTATCAGATTAGTCACTGTTTTTTCGTTAACCATTGTCTAAATCTTCCTGTAGTCCATTGACACGATGCGCCACTGACATCCAACTTGTTTTCTTCAGTTTGCATTGCGGTATGTTGTAAAATATGCAGCAGGACCACAGTTTTAGACTGTTGAGGTTCTGTTAGGCTGGATTCACACCGCATTTTTAGTGCTTTTTGCATTTTGCAGATTTGCACTACAGAACGTGTTCCATAGGAAACCAAGGAAAATGGTCTGCAGTGCAAATCTGCAAAAAGCACTAAAACTGCATAGGTGAGAATCCAGCCTAAAACTCATTATTTTTGAATGGGCTGCCTAACTAGAAACAGTACACCTCAATGCACAAAGAGGCATGGCTATTGTGTGGCACCCTGGAAGTGTCTGGGGCCCGCACTTGATGCCCTCTGTTGATCAAGTTGACGACCACTAATCTAATCCGACTTGGTATGTACTAAACAAAACAAAAAAAAATTAACAAAGTTTGACTTTAGGTTTTAAAAGGCATTTAAATGAAACCGTTTTTAATGCTATATTTTACTGTATTGAATACATTAATATTTTGGTTTTCATCTACTTAGGTAAGCATATATTTGCCAGCAATAAAAACTATGAAGAGTGTTGTTGAGAGAATGAAGAATTTAAGCAATTTTATAGTAAGTTCTGCTCACTTGGTGATGATTTTCAGTTTTAGGAATTGAAATACAAGCACATTGTTTGTTTGAAAAAGGTATACATCTATCAAAGTCGGAAAAAAATGCAAAACTTTTTATTTTTCACAAATATAAATACAATTTTTCTTCTTTTAAAATACATCTAGATCTATTTATGAAGCAGCCCACTGAGTCCGCTAGAAGCAGTTCATTTGGAAGACTAAAGCCAACAATTTGATCAGTTGAGCAGGGACTGGCCAAATTTCAATCCATCTATGGGCAGGCTGGTTACACAGAAGTCGATCGAGAGGTCAAACTTCCATTTGACCAGTAAGGAGTGTATTTTGATGGTGGGAAAATACACCCGTTGTCAGAATGCAATAACAAGTGAACTTTTAGTTTAACCACTTCCCGTCCACGGTATATTTATAAACGTCCTTGGATGGGAAGGGTAGTATCTTGGTCATCTCTGCAGCAATGATCGAGATATCCTCTTTTAGGGCCAGTGATTCTACACAAACTAAAAGTAATCTGAGCGGCTAACAAGCTACTGGGTTATCTTTACAGGCAATGGATGAAGGTCCCACCCTCCTGCAGCTTTAACTGGGCTATCCAGTGCGATCAGAGAGCCCGGTAAGGATGCGCCCGGCGGCATCCAGTCCAGCTCTAGGCACACAGTGAGAGAAACGGATGTTGTCCCTCCAACTGTGTGACATCAGAAACATAATGCGATGAGGATTTAGTCACTTCCTGTTTCAGGTCTTTGTTTACCAGGCCGTTACTGTCCAGGGAAGCAGCCGATCAGACTGATCTGTGTCTGATCGGCTGCATACCACATGTGAGGTATCGCCGCAAACGTCAGCAATAATTTTAGAGCCAGACCTCCTGTGTAACTTTTAAACTGTTAAGTTGTAAAGCCTGTTGCCTATGGACATTTTTAGGTACCGTAATTTGGCACTGTTCTACAGGCGGACCCAATTTTAAAGCATGACATGTTTGGCATCTATTTACTTGGTGTAACATCATTTTTTTTATTCTACCAAACAGTGGGGTAGGATGTGTTTTTGTGCATTAAAATTGATTAAAGTGTATTTTTTCAAAGATATTTGCTTTTCAAAAACTGCTGCACAAATGTCGTGTGACACAAAAATATGCAATGCCCACCATGTTATTCTTTAGGGCCTCTGCTAAATAAAAATGTATCTTGTATCTAAAGTGATGCACAAACTGTTGCTGCTACAGTGCCTTGAAAAAGTATTCATACCCCTTGAAATATTCCACATTTTGTCATGTTGCAACCAAAAACTTAAATGTATTTTATTGGGATGTTATGTGATAGACCAACAGAAAGTGGCGGATAATTGTAAAGTGTAAGGAAATTGATAAATGGTTTTCCAAATAAATATCTGAAAAGTGTGGCGTGCATTTGTATTCAGCTGCCTTTACTCCGATACCCCTAACTAAAATCTAGTGCAACCAAGTGTCTTCAGAAGTCGCCCAATTAGTAAATAGAGTCCACCTGTGTGTGTAATTTAATCTCAGTATAAATCCAGCTGTTCTCTGAAGCCCCCAGAGGTTTGTTGGAGAACCTTAGTGAACAAACAGCATCATGAAGGCCAAGAAACACACCAGACATGTCAGGGATAAAGTTGTGGAGAAGTTTAAAGCAGGGTTAGGTTATAAAAAAAAATATCCCAAACTTTGAACATCTCACAGGGCACTGTTCAATCCATCATCCGAAAATGTAAAGCATATGGCACAACTGCAAACCTACCAAGACACGGCCGTCAACCTAAACTGACAGGCCAGGCAAGGAGAGAATCAATCAGAGAAAGCAGCCAAGAGGCCCATAGTAACTCTGGAGGAGCTGCAGAGATCCACAGCTCAAGTGGGAGAATCTGTCCACAGGACAACTATTAGTCGTGCACTCCACAAATCTGGCCTTTATGGAAGAGTGGCAAGCCTTTGTTGAAAGAAAGCTATAAGATGACCTGTTTGCAGTTTACGAAAAGCCATGTGGGAGACACAACAAACATGGTGAAGAAGGTACTCTGGTCAGATGAGACCAAAATTTTACTTTTTGGCCTAAAAGTAAAACACTTATGAGGTTTATTTACTAATGCTAGAGAGGGCGAAATTAGTCACAATTCTGCAGACAAACCAATCAGAACTTGTATCCAGTTTTCAATCCATGTACTCGCCCTATGGTCCATTTTGTACAGTAAACGTTTATGGAGAACTGTCAAGTGCTTTTGCAAAATCCAGATGCACCACGCCTACGGGCCTTACGTTAGCTAGATGGCAGCTCCCCTCCTCATAGAAGGTTAATAGATTGGTTTGGCAAGAACGATTCTTTATGAATCCATGTTGATTACTGCTAATGATACCTTTCTCGTTACTAAAATCTTCTATATAGTCCCTTATCATCCCCTCCCAAGAGCTTTCATACTATTGATGTTAGGCTAACTGGTCTGTAATTCCCAGGGATGTATTTTGGGCCCTTTTTAAATATTGGTGCTACATTGACTTTTCTCCAATCACCTGGTACTCTTTCTGTCAGTAAAAATTAGGAACAATGGTCTAGCAATTACTTGACTGAGTTGCCTAAGTACCCTCGGATGCAAGCCATCTAGTCCCGATGATTTATTAATGTTAATTTTCTCAAGTCTAATTCTGTCCTCTGTTATCCATGAGGGTGCTTCCTGTGATGTGTCACGAGGATAGACACTGCAATTTTGGTTACTAAAGCCCTCGATTCCCTCGTGAAGACTGAGGAGAACAATAAATTCAATACCTTCGCCATTTCCCCATTTTTTGTAACCAAATGTCCTTCCTCATTCTTTATGGGGCCAATATGGTCTGTACTCGTTTTTTTACTGTTTACATACTTAAAGAATTTCTTGGGATTTTTTTTTTTTGCTCTCCTCTGCTATGTGTCTTTCCTGTTCCATCTTAGCCGCCTTATTTACACCCTTACATTTCTTGTTGCATTCTTTATAAAGTCTGAATGCTGATGATGATCTCTCAACCTTGTATTTTTTGAAGGCCTTCTCCTTTGCTTTTTATATGCATTTTTACTTTGGAGTTAAGCCATCCAGAACTTTTATTTGCTATTTTAAATTACCCAATGGGATGCATTAGCTAATGCCCTTATTTAATATGCTCTTAAAGCAAACCCATCTCTCCTCTGTGTTCTTTGTTCCTAAGATTTTATACAAATTCATGCCTTCTAACAAGGCTCGTAGTTTAGGGAAATTGGCTCTTTTGAAATTGTGTGTCTTTGTTTTCCCCTTTTGTTTCCTTTTTTGTGTGATTTTATACTAAAGCCAATTGACCTGTGATCTGTTTCCTAAATTGCCCTGTATTTCCACATCCGTGGTCAGGTCTGTATTGTTGGTAATCAGTATATCCAGTAACGCTTTATTTCTAGTTTTGCGTCTACCATCTGACCCATGAAATTGTCCTGTAAGACATTTAGGAACTGGCGAGCCTTATGCCCTGTACACACGATCGGAAATTCCGTCAACATAATCCATGGATTTTTTTTCGACTGATGTTGGCTCAAACTTGTCTTGCATACACACGGTCACACAAATCTTGTCGGAAATTCAGAATGTCAAGAACGCGGTGACGTATAACACTTACTACGAGCCGAGAAAAGTTCAATAGCCAGTGCGGCTCTTCTGCTTGATTCTGAGCATGCTTGGCACTTTGTGCGTCGGAATTGTGTACACATGTTTGGAATTTACGCGAACGGATTTTGTTGTCGGAAAATTTGAGAACTAGGTCTCAAATTTTGTGCAACGGAAATTCCGATGGAAACTGTCCGATTGGAGCCTACACACAGTCAGAATTTCTGACAACAAGCTTCAATCGCACATTTTTACGTCGGAAAGTACGCGGCATTAGACAAATGCGTGGTTCCCTCCACCAAGTCTGTCTGGATAATTAAAATCCCCCCAATATGATAACACTTCCCATCCTTGCTGCTAGGTTCACCTTCCAGCAGGACAACGACCCTGAAAATACAGCCAGAGCTACAATGGAATGGTTTAGATCAAAGCATATTTATTTGTTTAGAATGGCCCAGTCAAAGTCCAGACCTAAATCCTACTGAAAATCTGTGGCAAGACCTGAAAATTGCTGTTCAGACACTCCATCCAATCTGACAAAGCTTGAGCTATTTTGCAAAGAAGAATGGGCAAAAAGTTCATACTCTCTAGATGTGCAAAGCTGGTAGAAACATACCCAAAAAAACTTGCAGCTGTAATTGTAGTTAAAGGTAGTTTTTCGAAGTATTGACTCAGGGGGACTGAATACAAATGTACGCTGCACTTTTCACATATTTATTTGTAAAAAAAAAAAAATTAAAACCATTTATCATTTTTCTTTTACTTCACAATTATGTGCCACTTTGTTGGTCTATCAAAAAAAAAAAAAAAATCCAATAAAATAAATTTTACAATTTTGATTTAACAGAACAAAATGTGGAAAATGTCATGGGGTATGAATACTTTTTCAAGGCACTGTATATAAATCCTGAATAATAATAATGTTCTTTAGTAAATTATCCCCAGTATGTGATCATACTTAGAAATTGCAGTACTGGTTATCGCAGGTTACAATATTTGTTGTATTTTCCAAAGGTTATTGAGGCAAATAGAAATGGAGAAATGAACCTAAAAATAGAAACTGACTTGGTATCTGTTTCAACTCACTTCAAAGATTTAGGAAATCCTCCTTGGGGTAAGTGATTTAATATTAATCTTCTCTTTTTCAGACAATGTACACTGTTTCTTTCTTGTGGAGATGGGAAACTACTATTAAATATTCATCCAAATTTCATTAAAGGATAATTCAACAAAAAGCTTATGTGCAGGGTGACTAGGGGAAAAAAAGTAAAAAGCAAATTATCCCTGTTACTCCATTGCCTTGGTCTACAGATTTGACAGTTCTCCAGTAAACACTGATGCCTAGTATGAAGATTACTTGATTCAAGTCAATGGAGAAACTATTTTCAGGCAGCTTATACTAGTTATGGAGGGAGAACAGAATGTCAGATTTAATCTGCCCACAGCACTGCAAGGAAATAAAGATTCATTTTATGTTGGCTTTAAAGTGGCTCTAAATGCGTCACTTTTTTTTTTTTTTTTTTTACCTTAATACATTCCCTGCATTAGGATACAAAATGTCCTAGTAAATGTACAGTGGGTCCCCGACTTACGAACACCCGACTTACCAACCACCCCTACTTACAAACAGGGTGCTACGGGGACCCTTTGCCGTTCTGCGTGGAGCCTCGGAAAATGTCCATAATTTCCTGCGCATGCGCAGAACGCCTTTCGACGGAACATCGGAAATGTCCATTATTGTCATTCTGTGCATGCGCAGCCAACTTACGAACATTTCCGGATTACAAACGGGAGGAAAGTCCCTAACTGGTTCGTAACCCGGGGACCCCTTGCATTGCTCTCCCATTCCCACCTTCCCCTCCCTGTTTACTTGTCTTTCTTGATCCAGCACTGTTTCTGGCTATGCCGGGGCTGGTCTGTGTTCCTTTCTTCACAGGACACAGAGGCAGCAGCTGGAGGCATTGCTGTGGTCTTTCAAATCCTGTAAGAAGGGAGTGGGGTTGGGGCGGCAACGCAAACAGCCCAACTTGGGAGCAAGCCCGCAGGTTTACCCCCATAGCAAGCTGCTTGCTATGGGGGAACAAACAGAAGAGGAGCAGCCAAGAGGGACGCCAGAGGAGGAGGTTCGAGGCTGCTCTGTGCAATACCATTGCACAGAGCAGATAAGTATAACGTGTATATGAATGTAGAAAAAGCCTTTACCACTGCTTTTAAGTGATTCCCTTAAAAAAAAAAAAAAAAGCCCCCAGAATTCTAAAAGCTTTATGTAGCTGTTTTTTTTTTTTTTTTTTTTTTTACTATTATATATAAAGAAAGACTTTGTACTTTGTGCAGATACATACACAAATCAACCCCAGTCCTATGGTCTAAGTAATTATTCAGTAGCCAATTATTTCTTCAAAGCATATCACTTATTTATTTAAATCCGTAAATCCCCAGCAATGTTTTAAAATTGCACAAGGATGGCAACATTTTGTCCCAGAGTTACCCCAGCACCATTTTAGCATAGTGTCTGGTCTTAGTTTGTGTCGCCCTTGCAGGCTTTCAGTGGCTTTTCAGTGTTGTCTAGCACTAAGGTCAGGAGCTGAATTGATCAGTTCCTGGTCTTCTGATCCTTTTGCACTGTTCTCCAGAGGAGCACATGTAACAGGTCACTGTGATCACAATGCTTCCATATTGTCTTGACATTGGCAGGGTGGTAATTAATTTACTGTCCTTAGTCTGGCCCAAGGTTCTCTTTAACCACTTCAGCCACAGAAGATTTTACCCCCTTAATGACCAGAGCATTTTTTGTGATACGGCACTGCTTTGCTTTAACTGAAAATTGCGAGGTCATGCGACGCTGTACCCCCCCCCCCCCCCCCCACAAATAGAGTTTTTTCTTTTGGTGGTATTTGATCACCTGTGCGGCTTTTATTTTTTGCGCTATAAACAAAAAAAAGACTGTCGATTTTGAAAAAAAAAAAGCAATATTTCTTTAATCGTACATCATGGGACACAGAGCCATAGTAGTTACTATGTGGGTTATAGCCACCTACAGGTGCTAGACACTGGCACACCCTAAGCAGGAAGTTGCCTCCCTATATAACCCCTCCCATACCGGGAGTACCTCAGTTTTTTCGCCAGTGTCTAAGGTGTTGGTCACGAGTAAAGATGTGTGCTGTGCTGAGCTCCACTGGGGCAATCCTTGCTGGGGCTAGCTATGCAGCTGGAGCCATTTAAAGTGTCTTTTAGGCCGAATTGAATGGTACCGGGGCCTCGTGTCCGAAGAAACTAGGGTTTGCTTGTAACGCTTCTCTTAGAGAGCTGGACCCCGGATCCAGTACATTGGTATTTTCAGCCATAAAGTTTTACTGGCGGGGTGCTATTACGGGTCCTGAATTGTGGGTTCCCCAAAAGTCCCCGGTTCCTGAAGGTTTGTTAACTGAACCCACCGTGAAGGGTGAAGATTGGGTCTGTTGGTTTTACCACAGAAAACCCTGCGGCGGGAAAGGTAAGTGGAGTTTTTCTAAGGAATTTTTAAATTTTCTTATGAAATGTCTCCTTTAAAAAAAAAAAAGTAAATGTTGTCATGCCTAAGAGTCACCCCCTGGGGCTGTATAGAGCACATACATTCTCATGCTTTCCTCAGAGATCACGCTGTGTCAGGAAGCAGCAGGCTTTTTCCTCCGGCTAGCAAGCAGACCTCCGGTAAGTTTTTTTTTGGGGGGGGGGGGTTTCTCCACCAGACACCCCCGCCACCTGGACAAAGCTCTCCCCCTCTGCCTGGAAAGGGGAAAGCTAAAAAATTATCAGCATGCTGCTCCATTTTCCTACCGCCCCTGCACGGTGGCATGACAGGTTCCATTCCATGGTGAAGATATTTGCCAGCACACCATGGAACGACACAAATAGCGTCCAAACGAGTGATTTATTGCATGATCACAACACAAGGATAGTGCAACGTTTCGGAGCCACGCAGGGTCCCTTCGTCAGGCATGTGATATGTGCGGAGTGACAGTGAAAATTATATAAAAAGCCATCAACCAATCCGAAAGAGGAAAAAAGGCAAAAAAAGTACAAAAAAACAAGCTCCTCCCACCCCCCGAATGGTATGACATCACTAATCCCGCCAAAACAGTTAACTATTAGGTTCCATTCCATTACCCAAGGACCCTCAAACTGAGGATCTAGGGGCGGAAGAAGAGGTTTTCTCTCAGGGGACAGTGAACAGGCTTATGACTCCTCTTCTGAGGGGTCATATGTGGAAGGATCCGCTTCACATTGTGGTTGCAATTCCTTACTGAAATCAGTCCGCTCCACCTTTTATGCTACCCTTAACTGAGTGTCCACTTCTTGTTTTGGGTTTGCTAAAGCCTTCTCAAGGCTGTGTATGCCTTTCCTGTCCATTCATTGTTGAGAAAGTTTATGTATTCTGAGTGGGATCACCCAGATGAGCATTTTTTCCCTTATTAAAGGTGGAAGATACCAGCAATTGACGCTGCTATATCTTCTGATTAAAAGTTTGACTTGTCCGGCAAACAATGCTCAAATACATAGGATCCAACGGATAAAGAGTTGGAATTCATATTAAAAAAAAATACATAGGATCCAACGGATAAAGAGTTGGAATTCATATTAAAAAAAAAAAAAACATACCGTATATACTCGAATATAAGCCAAGATTTTCAGCCCATTTTTTAGGGCTGAAAGTCCCCCCCTCGGCTTATATTCGAGTCACTGCCGTCTGCCTACATGAACAGCGTGTCATGCAGACAGACGGCAGTTTTAAAGCGCCGCCTCCTCCCGCCCGTCCGTGATAGGCGGACACTAATTTTCCCAGCAGTGCAGTGTTCCGCCTATCACGGATGCCCTGTCATTCTCATCTCATGGACGAGGATGAGAGGGCGTCCGTGATAGGCGGAACACTGCGCACTGACTGCTGGGAAAACAGCGTTCCTCCTATCGAGGACGAGGAGGAGGCGCGGCTTTTTAATTTTGCAATGGCGGCGAGCGGGGACCGAGTGCCTTGGCCTGTTCTGTGACAGTAATTGGTATATGTCAAAATCCTTGAGGGACCAGTTTAAACAGGTGCTCAAGGTTATCCCGGTTCAGCAGGCCCAGGATCTGGCAAGCTCCTAGTAGCTTTATGTTGGCAATAGACGCTATGAGAGATTCTATCCTCAGGCCCTAACGCCTTTCGCTGGGCTGGTACATATGTGTAGGATACTATGGTTGAAAAATTGGTCAGCTAAAGCGTCATAAAAAAAAAAAAAAAACTCCTGGCTGGTTTTCCTTTTTGCGGTGAACAGCTGTTTGGTATATCTTGTGGTTGAGCTGGGTTTGAGGTTTTATTAAAACCCTTTTTCACGGCAAAATCGAATGGAGATGTCAAACCCATTCTGGATCTCAAGAATCTAAACCGGTTCCTGGATATCCACTCTTTTTTGCATGGAGTCAATCCAATCAGTTGTCTCCATCCTACAAGGTGGAGAACTTTTGACGTCAAGGGTGCATATTTCAGACCTTCTCTCGCAAAGGTCCGGTATTCCATCTTGCCTTACAAACGCTTAATTTAACAGTTTGGCTATTGAGGCCCACACTCTGAAGAAGCGTGGGCTGTCAGGTTCAGTGGTATCTACCTTGGTTAAATGCAAGGAAGCTGGCCTCCATAATTTATATATTATGGCATCTGGGAAGCATATGTCTCCTGGTGTGAAACCAGGGGTTGGCACCACAGGAAATAAGTAGAATGCTTGACTTTCTGCAGATAAAAAGCTGGCCTTGAGTACTTTCTAAGGATAGGTCTCAGCCTTATCGGTATTATTTCAACGACCACTTGCTTCGCATTCTTTGGTTTGTAACTTTATTCAGGGGGTAACACGGCTTAATCTCCGGTTAGGTCACCCTGAACCCTTGGGACTTGAAGTTCGTTTTGTCGACATTACAAAAACAGCCTTTTTTTTGAGCTTTTGTGACAAGGAAACAATTTTTTCTGGTAACCATATCTGCTGTATGAAGCGGATCGTAATTGGCTGCTCTTTTTTTTTGTAAAGAGCCATATTATTGTTCACAAGGATAAGGTAGTATTGCGTCCTCATCCTAACTTTTTAATTCTTCCAGAACCCTGTTCTATGGAAGAGAAATCACCACATTCTCTTGATGTGGTGAGAGCAGTCAGTCTACTTAAAGGCGACTGATCAGATTCGGAAAATGGATGTTTTGTTCATATTGCCTGAAGGTCCTAAAAGAGGACAGGCAGTATTGAAATCTACTATTTCTAAATGTATTCAACAAGTAATTGTTCAAGCTTATGGTTTAAAGAGGTAGATTCTCTCAAATCAAAGCGCACTCCTCTAGGGCTGTTAGTGCTCCGTGGGCAGTGCATCACTAAGCCTCCATGGCTCAAATCTGCAAGGCTGCAACTTGGTCTTCAATCCATACATTTACCAGATTCTGTCAGGTAGATGTAAAAAGGCATGAGGATATCGCCTTTGGGCATAGTGTACTGCAGGCAGCAGTATAACTCCTCTAGTCTCATGTTGCCCTAATTCTGTTGTGTCTCCCTCCCTTCAGTTGGCATTGCTATGGGAACTACTATGGCTCTGTGTCCCACGATGTACAATTAAAGAAAATAGGATTTTTATAACAGCTTACCTGTTAAATTCTTTTCTTTTGAAGTACATCACGGGACACAGGTCCCGCCCCTCTTTCTAGTATACACGTGTATCAATAAGCCTATATTGATTGGTTTGCGCAAAAGTTATAGCGTCTACAAATAGGGGATAGATTTAGCAAATTTTTATAATTTTTTTGTTTTTTTTAATTAGTAAAGTCGGTGATCTGATAAAAATCGCAGGACTGTGACATTGCGGCGGACAGATCGGACACTTTTGACACTATTTTGGGACCATTGACATTTATACAGCCATCAGAGTTAAAAATAGCCACTGATTACTGTATAAATGTCACTGGCAAGGAAGAGGTTAAACACTAGGGGGCGATCAAGGGGTTAAGGGTGTTCCCTCAGCCTGTTCTAACTGTAGGGGGGTGGGCTATCACTGACATGACAGAGATCACTGTTCTCGATGACAGGGAACAGAAGATCCCTGTCATGTCACTAGGCAGAACAGGGAAATGCCTTGTTTACGAGATCACGGGCTGCCGGCAGACATCGACTCCGTGGGACCCACAGGCACGCTCCAGCGGCGGCACATGCGCCCGCTATTTTTGCTTTTTCAATTAAGGTGCTGTACAACAAATGTGTATAACAAACAGCTGTACCTATTTTCTCTGAAATGATAGATAGTAGATTCAGTAATTGTAAATGATATGATATATGAAACAATAAATCTAAAGAAATGCACTACATTACTGTTCTGCCTTGGCTGATAAAGAACTACAGGGTAAAGCCATGATTATGAAATCAGAACATGTAGCATGTAAAGGTTGCAGAAGCCTAGGAATTCATGAAAGTGCTAAAAATAGATGAAGGAAATGTGGTTATAGAACCGCTTTGCAAATTTCAACACATATTTCAGTGTCTGCTTTGTAGGTGGATTAAAATATAGGAGTGCAGCCTGAGGGAGAAAACATTTCTATCTTTTTCATGTAATTTCCTTGATTCAGAAGATTATGACATGTGCAATGATAGGTGTGTGTATAACTAAATTAATATTTTCAGTGAATAACTGCTTAAACTTAAATGATTAAACGTTTTCTGTAGCTGTTGACTGGAGTGTCACATCTCCGTGGAGAAATTTGGCCCACTCTTTGGTGCCAAACTGCATACTGCTGTAACATTTGCCTTAAAGCCCAAATTTTATTTAATTTATAAATATGGCATTAATAACCTCCAATTGATTTAGTTTTACATCCACTTTCCTTTAAAGTGGTTACATAGGTTGAAAAACGACACAAGTCCATCTAATTCAACCAATAAATGGGGAAAACAAAACAAAACGCATAAAATACCATATAGACAATCCTATACCCACAGTTGATCCAGATGAAGGGGAAAAAAAAACCCCCAGCAAAGCAAGATCCAATTTTCTCCAGCAGGGGGAAAAAAATCCTTTCTGATCCTGAGAGGCAATCTGATTTTCCCTGGATCAACGATACTTATAAATGTTAGTACCCAGGTATATTATGTACATTCAGAATCCAGGCCTTTTTTTTTTTTTTTTTTAAATCGCTCTACTGTGCTGACCAAAATCGGATCTTGAGGTTCTTGGTTCTAAAGCCTTAAGGTTTTTCACGTAATGCATTAAACTGAAAAACCTTGTGTGCTGCAGCTGCCCCCCCCCCCCCCCTTTTCCTTACCTGAGCCCTTCCATCCCAGCGCTGTCTCTCTCTCCTCATTGGACAGGTTGATAGCAGCGGGAGGGATTAGCTCCCCCTACTGTCAGTCAAGTTTGGGAGGCGGGGCTGAGTCCCTCTGTCTGTCAGTGGACGCAGCAGCGGGACTCGGGAGCGAGCATGGGGCAGGAATGGCTGCCTCCTATATTTCTGTTGGAAAAGTATATCTAAAGCTAAAACTTTTTTTTTTTTTCGAAAAGCAGGGGTTTTTATTTTTTTCCTGTTTCATTAGGGAGTTTTCTTGTAATTTCCTGCCCTGTAGACTTGAAGGGATTTTCCTCACTTTGTAAACATATCCTCTCAGTTCCTGTCAACAGTTGACCCCATTGGAAGGTTTCCCCTCTATTCCTGTTCTAGTGGCAACTCCAAATTTTGAATTTAACTTCACTTTAATTCCCTGTGACATTAGTAACAATTAGAGAGAATAGATCTCCCTTACAGAGACCCAAACGGCAAAAAAAAAAAAACATTGATTCCATTCTCCCACCTCTCTATCCAAATCTTAAAAAAAAAAAAAAAAAAAATTGCCTCCTAGTTTATGCTTTAAAAGAGAAGACTTAAGGCCGCATGCACACTAAGCATTTTTTTTGGCATTTTTACAGCAGCTGTTTTTGGCTGTAGACATTTTTTTCTACAGTCATTAAACTCTCCATCATGTTATCCTATGTGTCCATGCACACATAGGCTGTTATCAGCAGTTTTGAGCGGTAAAAAAACAAAAAAAAACGGGTGGGTTCTGCAAGTTGTTTTTCAGCTTTAAAAACTCTCTAAGACTGCCTAGACTGATTTCTGGGACGTCAGCAGAGAGCGGACTTCAGACCACTCTGCTGAAAAGGGTCACAGGAGCGTAAAACTAATTGCACTCCTGTGATCCATAGGAGAAACCCAGCCAAACGAGCTATGGCTGGACTTCTCCTTTAACCACTTGCGGCCCTGTGGCAGGGCTGCAGCTACAGGCTCAGTCATGTATTTATACGTGATTCTGCCTTTCAGGGTTAGGAGCGCACAGCACACCTGGTGGGGTGCACAGCATGCTCCTCCTGTGACTGCTACTGTTACCCGGTAACCGGGTATCATGTTGTCGCTATTATTGATCATATGATACAAGTGTAAACAACCTGTCATGGATGGCTTTCTATTCATGAACAGCAAATTGTACTGTCCTGGCATTTTAAGGGCCTCAAGAGATGAGATGGGCCATTGGTAGATTTTCCAATATATAAATTTCATTTGGGTACAGTATTGCATGGCCGCGCATCGCCAGTTAAAGTAGCTAAATAGCAAAAAATGGCCTGGTCAGAGGGGTAAAACCTTCCGGAGGGCAAGTGGTTAAGGATAGCCAACCCAAAGGAGGCCTTGTAGTGTGCAGAAAGTGTGTCTCCAGCTCACATATCTTAGTTGTAGATAGAGCAGGTAAAGGCTAGAATCTCAGTTTTTTACTTTTTTGGAAGATTTCCTCGATTTTCCTGTTCTGACAATAATGATGTCAAGACCACAGACAAAAATGAAAATCTGGTTATTAAGAAAAAGGTTAGAACCCTGCCAGATTGTTTTGCAGTTTGTTTTTCTGTTAAAGATTTTCCTTCACTTCCTGTCTAGATTACATCAATGATTGGACAGCAATGAAAAACCTGACTTAGGCCCCTTTCACACCGGGCGTTTTTCATGCGGTGCAGCGCTAAAAATAGCGCCTGTTCACCGCATGAAAAAATCCGGCCCCTTTAACTCCAGTGTGAAAGCCGGCGGGCTTTCACACTGGAGCGGTGCGCTAGCAGGATGACAAAAAAAGTCCTGCTAGCAGCATCTTTGGAGCGGGATAGGAGCGGTGTGTTCACCGCACCTATACCGCTCCTTCCCATTGAATACAATGGGAGACCGCGGTAAAACCGCGGCAATACCGCGGTTACCGCGGCAATACCGCGGCTACGGCGGGGCTCTGCGGGGGGGTGTTTAACCCTTTTTCGGCCGCTCGCGGGGGGGAAAACCGCACCGCGAGCGGCCGAAAACCGCGGTGAAAACTACGGTAAAGCAGCGCTAAATATAGCGCTGCTTTACCGTCACCGCGGCTCACCGCCCCAGTGTGAAAGGGGCCTTATACTCTTTACCTACTTTATACAAAACAAAAATAAATGAAAAAAGTTTTGGCTAGGGTAAAACCGTAAAAGTTTGGGGTTTATCTGTAAATTTCATAAAAGCGGGCAAGGTAAGTTTTTACAGCTATATATTGACATCAGTAAAGTAGTTTATAATAAAGTCATAATTAATAAAAATACTGAATAACTTTATGGTGCCAAATCTCTTTCTTTCTATTGCAGTCTCGGATGACGTTTCACAGAATAGCACTCCGGAACGAGACTCAGATCTCCTGTCAGAAGCCAGATTTGACATTAAAAAACTATTGCAATTTCTTGCAGGGCAGCAAGTAAATCCTAACAAAGCTATATGTAGTAAGTTATGTTTTCAAAATGTATACAGTCATGCTCAAAAGTTTGCATACCCTGGCAGAATTTGCGACATTTTGGCATTAATGAAAATATGACTGATCATGCCAATAAAATTTATTTTTGTTTTAAGGATAGCAATCACATGAAGCCATTTATTATTACATAGTTTTTTTTGGATCCTTTTTAAATTATAATTGCATAGTTGCATAGTAGGTGAGGTTGAAAAAAGACACAAGTCCATCAAGTCCAACCAATGTGTGTGATTTTCTATCAGTATTACATTGTATATCCCTGTATGTTGTGTCGTTCAGGTGCTTATCTAATAGTTTCTTGAAACTATCGATGCCCCCCTGCTGAAACACCGCCTGTGGAAGAGAATTCCACATCCTTCCCACTCTTACAGTAAAGAACCCTACGCAGTTTAAGGTTATACCTCTTTTCATCTCATTTTAATTAGTAACCACCTGTCTTATTAAACTCCCTTCCGCGGAAAAGTTTTATCCCTATTGTGGGGTCACCAGTACGGTATTTGTAAATTGAAATCATATCCCCTCTCAAGCCCCTTTTTAATGCATGCCAATATTCTCCTTGGTCCTTTTCCATCCTTGATTCCCCCAGTGGTTCTCCCCCCTCCCCCCAGTGAGTAGATTGCATTCATATTTTTGCCACCTAAATGCTTTATTTTACATTTTTGCACATTAAACCTCATTTGCCATGTAGTTACCCACCCCAATAATTTGTTCAGATCTACTTGCAAGGTTTCCACATCCTGCAGAGAAGTTATTGCCCTGCTTAGCTTGGTATCGTCTGCAAATACAGAGATTGAGCTGTTCACCCCATCCTCAAGGTCTTTCATGAATAAATTGAATATGATTGGTCACAGGACAGAACCCTGGGGGTTTTCCACCCCTGACCATTCCGAGTACTCCCCATTTAGCTACCCTCTGAAGTTGCCCTTGTAGCTAGTTTTCAATCCATGTACTCAGCCTATGGCCCATGCCAACTGACTTTACTTTGTACAGTAAACATTTATGGGGAACGGTGTCAAATGCTTTTGCAAAATCCAGATACACCATGTCTACGGGCCTTCCTTTATCTAAATGGCACTCTGGTCCTCTTAGAAGGTTAATAGATTGATTTGGCAAGAACGATTCTTCATGAATCCATGCTGATTACTGCTAATGATACCGTTGTCATTACTAAAATCTTGTATATAGTCCCTTATCATCCCCTCCATGAGCTTGCATACTATTGATGTTAGGCTAACTGGTCTGTAATTCCCAGGGATATATTTTGGCCCTTTTTTAAATATTGGTGCTACATTGGCTTTTCTCCAATCAGCTGGTACCATTCCAGTCAGTAGACTGTCAGTTAAAATTAGGAACAATGGTCTGGCAATTACTTGACTGAGTTCCCTAAGGACCCTCGGGTGTAAGCCATCTGGTCTGGGTGACTTATTAATGTTATGTTTTTTCAATTCTATTTCTAATTCTGTTCTCTGTTAGCCATGAGGGTGCTTCCTGAGATGTGTCATGAGGACAAACACTGCAGTTTTGGTTACTGAAGCCCCCTCGATTCCCCCGTGAAGACTGAGGAAAAAAATAAATTCAATACCTTCACCATCCTTTTGTAACCAGATTCCCTTCCTCTTTATGGGGCCAATATGGTCTGTCCTCCCTCGTTTACTGTTTTTATATACTTAAAGAATTTTTTTTTTTTTGCTCTCCTCCACTAAGTGTCTTTCTTTCTTGTTCTATCTTAGTTCTATCTTAGTTGCATTGCATTTCTTGTTGCATTCTTTGTAAAGTGTGAATGCTGATGATGATCTCTCTGCCTTGTATTTTTTGAAGGCCTTCTCCTTTGCTTTTATATGCGTTTTTCCATTGGAGTTAAACCATCCAAGACTTCTGTTCGCTCTTTTAAATTTATTTCCCAATGGGATGCACTGGCTAATTCCTGTATTCCTAAAGCACACCCATCTCTCCTCCGTGTTCTTTGTTCCTAAGATTTTATCCCACTTTATATATAGGAGCACAATTCAACGTCACTTGAACAAAAAAGAGCTCCATGGTTGAGCTGCCATAAGGAAGCCTTTACTGCGCCAATGCCACAAATAAAAAACAATGAGGCATGTCAAGGTGGTGTTGGGCATATTGTAACCAGGCTTTTTTGTGGAACTTGTACAGTAAAAGCTTCTTTCTGGCAACTTGACCATGCAGCTCTTTTTTGTTCAAGTATCATCGTATTGTGCTACTTAAAAACAACCACACCATCTTTTTCCAGAGCAGCCTGTATTTCTCTTGTGGAATTTTCTTTGTATCCCGAATAGTTCCTGTGGCAGTTGTAGCTGAAATGTTTCTTGATCTATCTGACCTTGGTTTCGTATCAAGAGATCCACAAATTTTCCACTTCTTAAGTGATTGAACAGTACTGACTGGCATATTCAAGGCTTTGGGTATCTTTTTTTATATCCCTTTTCCCCTTTTTCTTTGTAAAGTTTAATTTCCTTGTTACGCAGGTCTTTTGACTGTTCTTTTCTACCTCCTCATGGCTCAGTGTCTAGCCTGCTTTGTACATCCATGTGAGAGCTAAGAAACTCATTGACTATTTATACACAGACACTAATTGTGATTTAAAAAGCCACAATTGTGGGAAAGTAACCTTTTAATTGGCATTTTAACCTGTGTGTGCCACCTTCTGTGTCTGGACCAAGGCCAAACATTGTATGGTATGTAAACTTTTTATCAGGGCCATTTGTGATTTCTGTTATTATGATTTAAAAAGGATCCAAAAAACTATGTGATAAATGGCTTCATGTGATTGCTATCCTTAAATAAAAAATAGTTTTTTTGGCATGATCAGTCAAATTTTCAATATTAATGCCAAAATGTCCCAATTTCTGCGGGGGTATGCAAACTTTTGAGCACAAACGTATAAGAGCCTATTCTGTTTTTTTTTTTCTTCTTTACTTGTTTGCCTTATCTGTTTTTTCCTTTTCTGCCATCCATTTACAGCCTCAAAATTTTTAAACGAGTTCGTGCAAAATACTGTGACTGATTGGTTGCTCTAAGTTACAACATTCTGCAATCTCCTATGACTCCCCTAACCTCATTTAACTGTATTAAACTAAATATTCCGACTGACAACTGTGGGTTGCAGTGCTTCTCAGTGCATCACTATACTATGCACTGTCTCATTAAATAAGCCTGTTGGTTAGATTTACCAAAACTGGTGCACACGAAATCCGATGCAGCTGTTCATAGAAACCAATCAGCCTCTAGGTTTTATAGTCGACTTGATTGAACAAGCTGAAGTGAGAAGCTGATTGGTTACTATGGACAGCTGCACCAGATTCTGTGTGCACCAGTTTTAGTAAATCTCCCCCCTGTAGGCATGCAATTTTAACAGTTATGACGTATTGTATATAGATTACATGATCCATATACTAGAAAATTAAAGAAGCTTTGTTCCGCATGAGAGGCGCTAGCACTTGTGATAAAACAGGTAGTTGCTTTGAGTGACTGAGGCACCAGAAGACCAAAAAGTATATTCGTAAGTAGAGTAGTATTAAGGCTATGTTTTCTCTATCGAGACCTCAAAGTTGCGTGATTTACAGTGCGACTTTGCAATGCGATTTTTGATGTGATGTCATGCGACCAGTGAGAACCACGCGAGAACAAGTCGGAACAAAGTAGTGCAAAAACCTATTTTGGTGCCGCTGCGACTTGTCGCACCAATTAGAACGGAGATCATTGAAATACATGTATTTTGACCTGTCATGCGACTTCACATGTGTCAAGTTGCACAACAACTCATAGTAGTGGAAACAGAGCCTAAAAAAGTATTCTTAGTTTAAAGTGGTTCTAAAGCCTTAAGGTTTTTCACCTTAACCTCTTCAGCCCCGGAAGAATTGGCTGCTCAATGACCAGGCCATTTTTTGCAATAGGGCACTGCGTCGCTTTAACTGACAATTGCGCGGTCATGCGACACTGTACCCAAACAAAATTTACGTCCTTTTTTTCCCCACAAATAGAGCTTTCTTTTGGTGGTATTTGATCATCTCTGCGTTTTGTTTTATTTTTTGCGTTATAAATAAAGACCGACAATTTTGAAAAAAACACTATTTTGTACTTTTTGCTGTAATAAATAGCCCCATTTTTTTTTTTAAAAAAGCTAATTTTTTTCCTCAGTTTAGGCCGATATGTATTCTTCTACATATTTTTGGTAATAAAAATCGCAAAAAGTGTATATTGATTGGTTTGCGCAAAAGTTATAGCAACTACAAAATGGGGGTAGATTTATGGCATTTATTATTATTATTATTATTATTATTATTATTATTATTATTATTATTATTATTTTTTAACTAGTAATGGTAGCGATCTGCGATTTTTTTTTTTTTTTTTTTTTCTTTTTTTTTTTTTTTTATCGACATTATGGTGGACACATCGGACACTTTTGACACAATTTTTGGGTCGATTGACAATTGTACAGTAATCGGTGCTATAAAAATGCACTGATTACTGTGTAAATGTCACTGGCAGGGAAGGGGTTAACACTAGGGGGTGATCAAGGGGTTAACTGTGTTCCCTATGTGTGTGTGTGTGTGCTAACTGTGGGGGATGGGACTGACTATAGGAGATGAGAGATCGTGGCTCCCAGCTCGTAGGAACTCACTGTCTCTCTCTCTCTCCTCTCAGACCTGGGATGTGTGTGTTTACACACACGTCCCTGTTCTGCCTCTCGCGCCCACGACCACCAGTCACAAGCATCGGCACCCCCGATGTGCAGCGGCACATGTGTGCCTGCTATCCCGCTTAAAGGGACGAAAGTATAGCTGCGATGGTTTGCGTGATCGTGCCAACCTGCCGCAGTATAATGACGGCGGCTGGTCGGCAAGTGGTTAATGGATTCTCCCGGCCCCCTTCTGATCCAGCGATGTGCATGAGAGAAGTGGCTCCCACCACTGTCTCCCCCCTTATTGGGCAGATTGTCAATCAAATGCTGTGACACGGGTGGGGGCAAGTTTAGCTGTCTGTGTCAATGGACACAGAGGGGCTCGGGAGCAAGCACGCACGGTTGCCCCCATGGAAAGTGGCTTTCCATAGGGGCAGCCGTTGAAGAGGAGGGGCCCGGAGTGCCAGCAGGGGACCCCAGAAGAAGAGGATTAGGGCTACCTGCTCGCAGGTAAGTATAGACATGTTTTGTTTTTAAACTTTTGTGGGTTTTTTAAATTAAAATATCACTTTAATGCATTGAGTGCAGTATAATTATTAAAATTCTTATCCCAGCACTTGCAGTTTGCAACTTTCAATGCTGCTGGCTACTGCCCTCCCAGTGCTGCTTGCCTGAACTTCTGTTTTTCATTAGAAAGAGTTAACAGTAGACCATGCGGCCTAGAGCCGATCTGTTATCTTAAAGAGAAGGGAGGAGGATGGAAGAGCAGGGGATTGCCTTGCCATGTTTGGTAGTGTAGGTGTCTATTGATGTGCACAGTGTAGGAAGACACAGCTCTAGTATCTACATGCAAGGGTGGTGCCAAAGGATGCTGCAAAAAAAAGGAGCCACCCTGAAACGGGAAACCTAAGGCAGCAGTCATGGCACCATCTTACCCTGGAACATAGGCAATGATTAACTGCATGTGGACTGCCCTTTGTATAAATACTGTGGCAGGGTGGCCGCTCTGAGCTGGATCATGTACATCATCATTATGTGATCCGGCGTTTCCGAGTAGAGGGCACCCTCATCTGTGCTGTCATTCGCTACAGCACAAGTCGGCCAGTAGGTCCCAGTCAATGATTTATGGCCGGGACCTGCTGATCAGCTAAGGGAATCGCAGTACAGAGCAGGGATGTGGCTGTGTTTTTCTTCTCTCTGCAAAGCAGCAAATAAAAAAAAAAAACATGTCTCTTAGTAAAAGTATCACACATTACACATTGTTGGGCACACTTTTTAATTTCCCCAGGCCTAGATGTTAACCCCTTCCCACCCAGTATCATTAGTACAGTGACAGTGTATAGCATTAGCACTGATCACTGTATTAGTGTCAATGGTGATGTCAGTGTTAGTCCCCACCCAGTTAGTGTCAGATTTTCCGCCGCACTATCACAGTCCCACTATAGGTTGCTGATCACTGCCATTACTAAAAAAAAAAAAAAAATATTAAAATTCCATTATTTATACCATGGCTTGTAGATGCTATAACTTTCACACAGACTAATCACTTATACACTTATTGGGATTTTCGTTTTCACCAAAGACATGTATAGCAAAAAGTAAAATTTTTCTGTCTTTTTTCGTTTATAAATGTTTAATAATAAAAAAATTTAAAAAATGCAGTGGTGATCAAATACCACCAAAATAAAGCTCTATTTGTGTTGAAAAAAAAATTACATTTCATTTGCGTACAGTGTTGCATGACTGCGCAATTGCCAGTTAAAGTATAGCGGAGTGCCGAATGGCAAAAAATGCCCTGGTCATAAAGGAAGTAAAACCTTCCAGAGCTTAAGTGCTTAAAAGATGAAGAATCTGCATACGTAGTAAGTGATTCAATCAGCTGCTGAAAAAGTGCTTAAAAAAACTGAGTTTAATATCCTTTGAATACAGATACCCATTATGGTAGGTATCAATATTCCAGTATTGGAATCAGTGATGCCAGCAGGGCACACCAGGGAGCCGCGTCCTCAATTCTCTGCATCGTAGCAACTGTTTCCTTTCCAGGAATTCTCTATTTTTCATTCATATCCTAGTTTGAGTTTGGTGAGGGGAGACCTAGTGGGGCAAATTCTTTTTTTTTTTTTTTTGGATGCAATATTGGTATCACAGATTGATGAGTTGAGGCCATATTTTATACCGAATAGCTTTTCTGTCTTTCTTTTTTGCAGATATTGTTCATAAACGGATGGTCCACTTCATTTTACTTCACGATGATGCCACCTTGCAGTATTTTATCCCAGCCCTTGCATAAAAAAAAAAAAACTCACTTAAAACCGTTTGACAGACACTTTTTTTTTCATAAAGATGAGCAACAATAATTCTGGAATTATTGCCTTTTAAATTACATAAATAATGCACCAATTGTTGAATGTGTCAGTTTTTATCTTTGTTTTTTGTTTTGACCAAAACACTTTTTTCTACATTCTGAGAATGTAAAATTACAGGAAATGTGCTATAATAAAATAGTTTTGGTAAAATGTCTGTGCTCCTTGTGATTTAAAATACTTTACTATCAATCAAAGGTTCTTCATAATTTTAATACTTAATCTGCCTAGGTTTCCCAATCAGCTGAGGCTGATCCCAAACCTGGGCTTGAAATTGGTGTGACATTATCAATATCGGTAGCAGCTCAAAAAGTCCAAAGGTGACAATTATCGCAGGGGCGCCTGCAGATAGATTTTGAATGTAGTGTTGAAGAGACCTTGATGACTGTAGTGTTTGGTTAAGGAAAGATTTATTAAAACACCAATGACATTCGGGGCAGACTGACCATTCGGGCTTAGTCCGACCCTGGAGGTGCCTGCAGCTTATAATGCAGAATAGAGGACGATTATTCCCCGAGGAGACAGTGAACTAGGGAATCCTTGCCGGTGGTGTATGCGGCTGTGAGAGGAGTCAGAGGACTCAAGTGCTGGCAGATCAGAGAGCAATCATAGAGCCATGTGGGGATGATGGCAGTGACATGCGTTCCGGCCTGTCATTGGGTAATGAACCTAGTGTTGTCTTCCGATGCTACAAGAATGTTCATTTTAAAGGAAAAGTGCAGGGTATTAATAAACAAACAAACATATTCACCTATGTGGCTGCAGCATCAGTCCAATGCTGCAGCTGTACCCCGCCGGGACTAAGATCAAGAACATAGCAATCACATGATTGCTGATCCACTTCACTGAGCGGAGAGCGATGACGGTCAGTCACCTGCTGTCTGCTCTGCCCCTCCAGAACTCACTGGAGCTCCAGGCTATGGAGGGGTTGAGTCTGTCAGTCTGTCCTTTTTGAGGCATATGTTGTGATTAAAGTGCTGGTCAGCAGAGCTTCCCTGAAAAAAATATACTTTTTGTTGGAGGTAGGTCATTTGGCACAGCCTCTAATTTAACACTTTAATTCACAAGTTTGAGCAGAACGAATTCATAGATAGCGCCTACAAAATAGGAAGCACATTCAATCATTTTAGTGTTGCTCTTGGAGGTGTACCACTAGGCCAGGTAACTTTCTAAATTACATGCACTCCTTAAATGCCCCACAACCCCCTCCCTTTTCTCTGCAAACCACGCAGCCAGCAAGGTAGCACATTCCTATGTATAGTCTTTACAGCACACAAGCATCAAAGGCACCCAAGTCAGAGGACTTAAGTGCTGGCCAGGATCAGAGAGCGATCATAGAGCCGTGTGGAGATGATGGCAGTGACAGGTGCTCTGGCCACCTCTCCCTCTGAGGGATTCAGCTGAGGGGCAGGGCCACACATCCCTGCATTGGGGAACAGCCGGAGAGATCGCTGGAGGCTACGGAGTGCAGACAGAGCGGATTTATTGTCTCGGAGCTAGCTAGCCACCACCACCACCCTGACCTGCCTTGTGTGCAGCACACCTGCAGGTCCGTGTGTAATATTGTGTTCAAGGTAGAATACTTGGGGCGGAGTTGGCAGCAAACAGATGTAAATACATGTCTAATGCTTCGAGGACTTTTTCACAGACACTTGGAAAGGAAACAATTACTCCTCCTGCCTTCCTCCTATTAAATGTTTCATTAGCATGTATATAGTTGTTTTAATAAAAAAAGAATTATGTACAAAGTGCACTTACCCCTACAAAAATATAATCAGTTAGGTCAATGCTCACTGCACCCTAGGGCTCGGTTTGCACCAAACCACATGGGTGATTAAAAACATTCTTTATAATGTAAAATGTCAAATGCGGCTCAACGCGGCTTTAGATGCTGTTGGCAATTTTCGTTTTTACTGCTCCTGAAAGCACAGGCTGTCTTTTTTTTTTTTTTTCCCCCCTAATGCTCCTAAACGCTTATGCCTCCAAACACCTCGATTTATTTTTTTGTGTGCATGGACACATTGGCTAACATGGAGGGACTTTAAGAGACAGTAAAAAAAAACAAAAAACATCAAACACCCCTAACAGCTGTAAAAATGTCCTGTGTGCATGTCCCCTAACTGGTATTTCAGTTTTTGGTAGATGCTGAAAAGTTAAAACGACCTCCCAATTTCTTTGTTTTGAGTTTCTGGGTCTGCACATCTACTGTAAATTATGAGGGTGACAGTTTCATTATCACCATTATTTTATAGTTGAACTATCAAAGTGTAGCGCACCCGCTAAGGAGCCGCTGATGAATTGCTGATCCCCACCCTGCACAGATAGGCACACCAAATTTTCACAGGCACTCCAGAGTCAGGAAACAGTTCAGTGCTTTGTTTTTTTAATGAGGGATTACAACTTGGATAGGGATTGGGAATTTGAGATGCCCGCAAGACTTCAAACGACTTCAGGAACAACTCTTTCTTTATGCACTAATTCTCTTCCTCCAGCACTAGCTTGCAGAACTCCAGCTGGCATACGTTGACGTGCGAGCAATTCTAGGGCCATAATTCATAGTTAACTCTAAATTGATAACCTGAAAAAAGCTTTTAAGCATCTTCTTTGGAGAATTTTGGGTATCATCGTTTTGTACGATTCCACAGGTGTGCTGAATTTTAGGACTTGACATGCTTGGTATGTATTTACTCGACGCAACCCAATCGTTTATATTTTACCAAATAGTATATTTCTATTTGTTTAGCTTTTAATAACGTATTTCTATTTGTTAGTTTTTAATAACATCTCACACCACCCCTTTCTTATCTGTGTATAAAATAACATGTAATAATAAATTTCGTCAGAGCGGACATTTTAAACACAGTGATTGATTCCTGTGAATCTGTTCCTGCAGCTGCAGTATTAACTTTTATTTTAGAGTCCCAATCAGAAATTAGTCATAACAGTTTTGGCGAGCCAGCCAGGAGTTTGGCAGAGTTTCCAGAAGGAACCGCGATTCGATCGGGATCATCGGGAACGCAGACCTCTAAATGCCGGCTAGGTAAGCTGTCCTTAAGCTTGCTATATTTCTGCCTTTCCTATGTATTCTATCTGTCGGTTCTCAAGGAAACCAGACCACTCTCGCACCTTTCTGGTTGGGTAACGTGTGTGTGTGTGAATGTGTTTGTGTCCCCCTTCACGGGTTGGACTGTGTGTGGATAGGGAGAATCCTCTGCAGTTCCCTGCGTTGACTCCTTGTGGGCGACCTGGGTCAGAGGCGCATGGTAGGGTCAGATAAAACTCACAGAGAAGAGAAGAGACGAGGAGGGTCTCTTAATGAGTGTTTTGTCTATTGTCATAAACCCCTTCTATCCACGTAGATAAGTGGAGACTATTCTTGTAAATCTGCAGATTTGCTGTACTATTTGTTTTAGAGGCAAGAGGGTATAGGCACTAGTAGAGAAGACTGGCCAGTCATTATGGGCATTAAAATAAGTAAGGGAATGAAGGGTAAGAGGCCTTCAGATAATGCCCAGCGCAAGATGAGCGCTAGAGAATATATGAACCGAAGGTACGGTTCCGCCTATACTGAGCCCCTAGATAAATGGGTAGAATGGACAAAGGGAGCAGCTAAACCTTTAAAATCTGAAGGGACGTTTGATTTACAAGTATGGCAAACTTTTCTGCACGATTATGGCCCACTACTGTGCAGTGAAGGAACGTGGAGAATAGCTTGCACATGGGAGACAGAAGCTAAAGTAGCAAATTAAACTGGCTTGACGGAGATGTTTAATAAAAGTACTGCCCAAATTTACTACGTTTGGCCAGAAGACTCTGTAGAAGAGGACCCCCCACCTTATGTGGCTGCCAGTTTGGCTTTAAGGGGTCCAAGCACAAAAGCAAAATAATTGGATTACATGGAACCCACAAAAGATGAGCTGGGCAATATAGTAGAGAGCAGAGGTTTAACAGCTCCATATCAACCTACAAAGAGGGATTTGTCTCATATCCTAGAAATGGATGATTGGCATAAATCAAAAGGCACATATGCAAAACTAGATCTCTCTCAACTTAAGGCTTTGGCCAGAGAAAGAGAGATAGAGTCAGAACTTCCAGGGCAAACCATAATTTCCAAATTGTGGCAGCAAGATGAAGAGAGAAGGAAGGGAGAAACTGCCCCTTCTGCCCCGGTCACAGAGCAATCTGTTTCAGTTTATCCTGTCAGAACCCAATTAGTTTTTGAAGGTAATGCTGTTGACAGTAAGTCTCAAATTAAATGGCATGTACCTTTCAGTCCCCAAGATATGAGAGCCATATTAGAGGGATTGGGAGACCCTAGAAAGAATCCAATTGGGTTTGCAAACAAACTTAGTGCTGCACAGGAAGCATATGAGGCTTCTGCTACTGACATTAAGCAGCTTCTTATTAAAGCAGTGGGAAGCAACATGTCTGGCTATATACTTAAGGAATGTGAAATCAAAACTCTAGGTAAGATGGTTAGTGGACGGGAGGTTTGTGAGAAATTGAAAGAAACTGCCCCAAATATATGGACAAACCAGACATGCTGAATTTATGAATGCTAAGCAAGGAAAAGAGGAAGCAGCAGGGGCTTATTGGAGGCGGTTAAGCGATATGGCTGAGGAAGCAGGCATTAAAATAGAGGAAGAGAAGGTGGGAGAAACTGCAAGTCTATCTACACAACTGGTGAAACAAAGGTTTCTTGATGGTTTAATACCCCAGTTGAAAGAGAAATTGTTCACAGCAAGGCCTGAGGCAGGCAATATGTCTATTCGAGATGTCCTGCCTATCCTGTTATCCATAGAAAACAGGATTAACCAAAAAGACAGCAAACCCAAGGTTATGTACATGGGGAAGCAGAGAGGAAGAGGAAGAGGCAAAGGCAATTTCAGAAATCATGGCGATCGAGGACCAATCATGTGCTACAATTGTGATGGAGAAGGACACATAGCTAAATTCTGCTATCTTCCTGACCGTAGACTAGAAAAGAGCTTAGAAGCACCTCATGCTGATCCCAGTACAAAAGCAGTGGATCAGGCATAGGAAAATGGCATACCAGTATCAATCATGTTAAATAGAGGAGACAATGGTCCCGAGACCAGAGTAAAAGTATTTTTACAAGAACTCCCCTATCCTGGAGGAGAAACAGAATTAACCTGTTTAATCGATACTGGTGCAAGCCGAAGTGTTTTTAATATAGATGACTTACCTCCAGGATTATTATCTACAAATGTTATCTCTGGTGTTGGCCTAACCGGGACCTCTACTGATTTGGTCGAGTCCAAGCCACTTAAACTCAGGCTAGGACAGCAAACAGAAATTGTCACTAAAGTGTTAGTTTCAGACACAGTTCCTACCAATCTTCTGGGAGCTGACATTTTGAACCAAATTTTAGCAAACATAGACTACACTCCTACAGGAGTCCAAGTGGTCAGTAGTCTGTCAGGAAAAGTTTTAAATTCTGCCTGTGGAGTATTTTTAATCCAAGACTCCACTCCGCCTTTTCCACCAGAATTGAAAGTGATTCCCACTGAATTATGGGCCACCAGCAAATATGATGTAGGTCTGCTGGATTGCACCCCAGTCATGATAAAAATAAAATCAGGATCCCATCTCCCACAGATTAAACAGTACCCACTGAGTATTGCTCAGACTGAGGGGATAAAGGATCAAATCACTCAACTGAAAGCAGCACGGGTTGTTGTACCAATTAAGTCCCAAGTCAACACACCCCTGTTCCCAATTGCAAAGAAGCCAGACAAGAAGGGTGGGCAGGTGACATACCGCATGGTGCATGATTTGAGAGCCATTAACAATATAATTGAGGCAGATACCCCGATCGTGCCCAACCCCTACACTTTACTAAGTGGAATACCTGCCTCCAGCACCTACTTTACAGTGATTGATCTTGCAAATGCTTTCTTTTTGGTGCCCCTGCACCCAGATTGCTGGCACCTTTTTTCATTTACCCATGATGCCCAAAAGTTAGCATGGACAAGATTGCCCCAAGGCTGTGTGAGTAGCCCCTCTGAATTTAATACTACGTTAAAGCAAGTATTGGACCAATGGTCCCCCTCACACCCAAACACAGTTTTACTTCAGTACATAGACGATTTGCTTATTTGTTCTGATACAAGGGACATTTGTAGCAAAGAAACAGTAAGCCTACTCATGTTTCTCTATAACAGTAACAACAAAGTTAGCAAAGATAAGCTACAATACTGCCAAGAGAAAGTGATCTTCCTGGGTCACTGCATTTCACATGGAATCCGTCACCTAACCCCAGATCGAGTTAAAACTCTACAAAAATTTGAAAAGCCAAGAAATGTACGGCAACTACGTGCCTTCCTGGGGTTAGTGGGATATTGTAGGGACTGGATTCCGAATGCATCAGAACTTATGGCTCCTCTATATGAGGCTACCACTAGAAATCCTTTCAACCTCACATGAGAAAATGAATTGCAGATGAAGGAGCTTATTATAATTTTGTCTGAAGCTCCCGCCATTGGACTTCCTGACTATACTAAAACTTTCTCATTGTTCTGTCATGAAGTCAATGGATTTGCTGCAGGTGTACTCACCCAGCTACATGGAGACAAACAGAGGCCTGTGATGTATGTATCGGCCTCATTAGACCCCGTCATCAAAGGCTCCCCCAGTTGTATGCGAGCCATAGCAGCCTGCATTTTGCTGCTAGACAAAGTAACTGAGCTTGTACTAGATTCTGCTCTGATCCTGTATGTGCCACATGCAGTACAGGAAATCATGAATCAAGTAAATACCAGACATGTGTCTGCCAGTAGATTTGACAAGTACCAGTCTGCTCTTTTTGCTCCATCGAATTTAACAATCAAACGATGTGTTACTTTAAATCCGGCAACTCTTCTTCCTATAATTGATGAGGAAGATGCAACAAATGGTACTGATGTATAACCCGAGAGTTTCTCTCATGATTGTATGGCTCTGATGGAGGTAGAAAGGGCCTCTGTCACACCAGCAAAAGATGAGCCTTTATCAGATTGTGACACACACTTATTTGTAGATGGTTCCAGATTTTACACTGATGATGGTCAGCCACACACACGGTTTGCTGTAACCACTACAGACACCATTTTACATCAGGAAGCATTGATACCCCAGATGTCAGCACAGGAAGCGGAGTTGTGTGCTGTAGTCAAAGCATGTCATCTCCTAGAGAATCAAAGGGGAAACATTTACACTGACAGCAGATATGCATTTGGAATAGCTCACGATTTTGGGCCTATCTGGAAAGCACGGAATTTTCTGACTAGTGCAGGGAAGCCAGTGAGACATGCAAAACTCATAGAGCGGCTATTTGAGGCCTTTCAGAAACCAGCAGAAGTTGCCATCTTGAAGGTAAAAGGGCATGCAAGGGGAAATGACATGACAGCCAGAGGAAATGCTTTGGCGGACCAAGCGGCAAAGGGTGCTGCCCTTATGGCATTTGGAGTCACACCCACTGTAGGGGTCGCCCAGGTAGCGGGGACAGATTCCCCTCATCAAGAGCAGTGGGATGTAGAAACTCTAATTCAGTTGCAGAACCAGGCCCCTGATGAAGAGAAGGATAAGTGGATCAAATGTAATGCTACCCAAAATCAGCAGGGCCTGTGGAGCGCTGACAACAGGTGGTGTCTACCCAGGAGTTTGTACCCAGTTTTAGCACAACTGGCACATGGCGTCAGTCATCTTGCTAAGGGCGCGATGGTGGCACTTACTGACTGCTATTGGATAGCACCTGGATTTAGTGCATTTGCAGCCAGGTTTTGTGCTTCATGTCTCACTTGTGCTCTGCACAATGCAGGAAGGCCTGTCCATGTTCCCCAAAAGCATTCTCCTAAGCCAGATTTCCCTTTCCAAAGAATTCAAATAGACTACATTCAGATGCCCAGAATAGGCACTTATGAGTTCGCTTTAGTTTGCATTGACATGTTTTCGAGCTGGCCTGAATGCTGGCCAGTAGCTAAAGCAAATACAAAAACAACAGCAAAGAAAATTTTGAATGAAATAGTTTGTAGATATGGAGTTCCTGAAACTATTGAGAGTGACAGAGGAACCCATTTTACTGGGGAAGTAATGAAAGAGGTAATGGAAGCTCTTCACATACAGCAAGCTTTCCATACACCTTATCATCCACAAAGTAGTGGTAAAGTTGAGAGACTTAATGAAATTTTGAAAAACAGATGTGCAAAAATTAAAGCAGATACGGGAAAAGGATGGGTGGAAGCTTTGCCATTAGCCCTATATTCTGTACGAACTACCCCTAAACAACCACATGGGCTGTCCCCCTATGAGATTTTATTTGGAGGGCCACCCAAAACAGGGCTATATTTTCCCCAACAGTTGCAGGCTTCTCACTCTAGTCTGTTAGAATATGTTCAGATTTTACAAATAACATTGAATAAAATACATGAAGGTGTTTATAAATCTATCCCCGACCCAGATTCTGTTTCAGGTATTCACAGAATCCAGCCAGGTGACTGGGTAGTGGTCAAGCGACACGTCAGAAAGCCACTAGAACCAAAATTTGACGGACCACATTTGGTGCTTTTGACGACCGGTTCCGCTGTCAAGTTGGAAGGAAAGCCCACCTGGATTCACGCCAGTCACTGCAAGAAAATCCTGAAGTGATGATATCCTTTGAAAAAATTATGATAATGTTTCTTTTCTTTTTGTTGTTTGTGAGAACTGAGACATGGAAAAATAACCCTTTCATCCAAATGTTAAAATTGTATGCAACCCATAGCAACGCTAGTAACTGCTGGGTGTGTTCTCACCTAAATCCCCAAACAGGAACAATACCCATGATAGCAGTGCCTCTCAAATTCACTGATCTAAACAGGACCAGAATAAATGGCTCATACATGGTCTCCACAGCTAATGAGCACAGATCAGTGACTTTGATGGTTTAAAAACAGATAGGCACTCCACAGATTTGTTTAAACATTACATGCCCAGTTAAAACTACATGTAAACGGTTGGGAAATTCAGATTGCACCGGAGCAAAAATTACAGTTTATGGAGGAAACTATGCTCAATATTATCATATCCCAGATCCAGAACTAAATAGAACCCTTTATAGTACAAATTGCTCACAGTTCCCAATGTGTCAAAATATCGGTTACCTGGGATTCCAGGTTATTGCTTCCAGTTATTTAGGAGCAGGCATACCATCCATACGTAGAGGGTTATATTATATATGTGGAAATAAAGCTTACGCCTGGCTTCCTACTAATGTTACAGGTACATGTTATATTGGGAGGTTAGCACTTGCTTTGGCTGTTCGCAAAAATACAGTGCGTCCAGATCAAAGTCCAGAATACCCTTTCGTGTTCAAAAGAGAGCTGTTCACTGAAGGTGACATGGCATGGTCATGGTTCCCTTCCTGGACAGGATGGGGAATTGAAGCAATGCAAAGAATAAATAATTACACTAGAATTGTAGATGAAATTATTAACCTTACAACCACTGATATAGGTTTATTAAGTGAAGAAATGGCTCAGATTAAAAAAGTAGTATTAGAGCACAGGTTAACTCTAAATTATCTCACTGCAGCTCAAGGTGGGATGTGTAAGTTGTTTCGCACTGACTGGTGTGTATACATTTCTGATAATGAGGACATTATTAAAGGGCATCTTGCTAAGATAAGAGAACTACAGAATAAGGCCAGAGATATTGCTAAAGATGGATGGAACCCCTTTAAGGGTTTAGGAGGTGTTGGTGATTTTTTATATGGCATAGCAACATGGTTACAGAAACTAGGCGCTTACATTGTGATGTTCCTATTTCTCATATTTGTCATTTACTTCCTCATCAGGCTGTGCCTCTGTGTGACTACCCGCTGTATCAACAAATGGTCCACCAGCCCTGATGAACCCGTTGTTATGAGAAAGCTAGGAGAGAACTGAACAGGACGCCGTCTCTCTGCGCCAATGTAACAGGAGTTACCAGCAATCGGCTGAATGTAACGCGGAGAATAATGGTGTTAAATAAACAAAAGGGGCGAAATGACATGGACATTCGTTGTACTGTTCATTTAAGCACAAGAGACTCCATTTTGTTCTCACTGTTGAAATGTGTTCTGTAACCTTCACCTAACACACAGACACGTCTCCTCTAGAAACTCTCTACTCCCCCCCTCCCCTATCCATGTTTTACTTTTGCAATTGTTCTATTCGCTAGCTTTTAATAATATATTTCTATTTGTTTAGCTTTTAATAACGTATTTCTATTTGTTAGTTTTTAATAACATCTCACACCACCCCTTTCTTATCTGTGTATAAAATAACATGTAATAATAAATTTCGTCAGAACGGACATTTTAAACACAGTGATTGATTCCTGTGAATCTGTTCCTGCAGCTGCAGTATTAACTTTTATTTTAGAGACCCAATCAGAAGTTAGTCATAACAGGTATGATGAGTTTGTGTGCACTAAAATTAAGGAGTACCTAAGGTGGTGGATGTCCCTGCAAGCAAGTAGCGGTAAGAAGCCTTGACAACCTGTTATGAGAATGCTGAGGATTGTTTTTTAACTGTCTGTGGTTTACATACCGTATATACTCGAATATAAGCCGAGATTTTCAGCCCATTTTTTAGGGCTGAAAGTCCCCCCCTCGGCTTATATTCGAGTCACCGCCGTCTGCCTACATGAACAGCTTGTCATGCAGACAGACGGCAGTTTTGAAAAGCTGCGCCGCCTCCTCCCGCCCGTCCGTGATAGGCGGACACTAATTTTCCCAGCAGTACAGTGTTCCGCCTATCACGTATGTCCTGTCATTCTCATCTCATGGACGAGGATGAGAGAATGTCCGTGTGATAGGCGGAACACTGCACACTGACTGCTGGGAAAATAGCGTTCCTCCTATCACGGACGAGGAGGCGCGGCTTTTTAATTTTACAATGGCGCCGTACACGCTGACAGAGCGGGGACAGAAGGAAGACAGAGCGATGACCGATGGCACAGGACGGAGGGCACAAGGACAGATGGCACAGGACCCGCAGATCGGCACAGGTAGGCTGCAATGGGGACACAGGGGGGTCTGTACAGGGGACAGGCAGCTGCAGATGGGCATTGCTGACCCTCTTTTCCACTTACAGTAGCTGCTGCATTTTGTACCCTCGGCTTATACACGGGTCAATGCATTTTTCCCATTTTTTGTGGTGAATTAGGGGCCTCGGCTTATACTCGGGACGGCCTATACACGAGTATATACGGTATGTGGTTTCTATTTGGTATGTTAAGCTATTGATGTGGTTCTTTTTGATACCTAATAATTTTTGTATTCATGCAACAGTCCTCTCGCTGATCTTGGGGGAATCTTTCTTTTCTCCCTGTTTTTCTGTTATGCCATAAGACCAGGGGAGGCACTGTCTCTGGCTGACTTCAGTTCAGAATTAAGTTGATGAATAATCAAAAAAATAAATACTCTTTTTTTTTTTTTATTTAAAATTATATTATTGGTTGATCCGGGCACAAAACCCAGTTCTTTTTTTCTTTACATTCCAGTATATACAGTTGTGCTCATAAGTTTACGTACCCTGGCAGAATTTATGATTTCTTGATTTTTCAGAGAATAAGGCCCCTTTCACACAGGACGGATCCGTATTCATCCGCTCCGTGAAGATCCGCTGCTCAGCGGGGATCGCTCAGCTGATTCCCGCTGAGCCGGCGGATGACAGGGCGGTCCCTGCACACTGTGCAGGGACCGCCCTGTCAGATCTCCGCTCTCCCCTATAGGGGATCGGATGAACACGGACCGTCTGTCCGTGTTCATCCGATCCGCTCTGCAGACGGATAGAAAAATAGGGTTTTCCTCCGTCTGCAGAATCGGACAATAGCGGAGGCGGACGATAGCGGGTGTCAGCGGATGCTCATCCGCTGACACCCGCTATCCCATAGGGGTGCATGTATGTCCGTTTTTCATCCGAAATGGATGGATGGATGAAAAACGGACATACGGTCCGCACGTGTGAAAGGGGCCCAAGAATGATAACACAAAAACATTTCTTTCACTCATGTGTAGTGTTTGGCTGAAGCCATTTATTATCAATCAACAGTGTGTACTCTTTTTAAATCTTAATCACAACAGAAACTACCCAAATTACCCTGATCAAAAGTTTACATAACCTGGTGATTTTTTACACAAGTTGACACAAAGTGGTTTGAATGGCTATCCTCACCGGTGATCTGTTTGCTTGTAATTAGTGTGTGTATAAAAGGTCGATGAGTTTCTGGACTCCTGACAGACCCTTGCATCTTTCATCCAGTGCTGCACTGACGTTTCTGTATTCTGAGTCATGGGGAAAGCAAAAGAATTGTCAAAGGATCTGCGGGAAAAGGTAGTTGAACTGTATAAAACGGGAAAGGGATATAAAAAGATATCCAAGGAATTGAGAATGCCTATCAGCAGTGTTCAAACTCCAATCAAGAAGTGGAAAATGAGGGGGTTCTGTTCTGTGAAACCAGACAGACCAACTAAAATTTCAGCCACAACGGCCAGGAAAATTGTTTGGGATGCAAAGAAAAACCCACAAATAACTTCAGGTGAAATGCAGAACTCTCTGAAAACGTGGTGCGGCTGTTTCAAGATGCACAATAAGGAGGCACTTGAAGAAAGATGGGCTGCATGGTCGAGTCGCCAGAAGAAAGCCATTACTACGCAAATGCCACAAAGTATCACTCTTACAATACGCCAAACAGCACAGAGACAAGCCTCAAATCTTCTGGCACAAAGTCATTTGGAGTGATAAGACGAAAATTGAGCTTTTTGGCCACAACCATAAACACTACATTTGAAGAGGAGTCAACAGGGCCTATGATAAAAAGGTACACCCTTTCCTACTGTGAAACACGGAGGTGGATCGCTGATGTTTTGGGGATGTGTGAGCTACAAAAGGCACAGGAAATTTGGTCAAAATTGATGGCAAGATGAATGCAGTATGTTATCAAAAAATACTATATTTGCATTCATCAGCCAGGAAGCTGTGCATGGAATGTATTTGGACATTCCAACACGACAATGATCCAAAACACAAGGCCAAGTCAACCTGTCATTGACTACAGCAGAATAAAGTGTTTTCCATGTATTCCAATGGCTCTAGTTCACACCAATGCAGTTTGTTCCAGTCAGTTTCTGCCTGAAAAATGACTGCACTGGTGTGAACTAGAGCCATTGGAATACATGGAAAACACTGTGCATGCATTTTTAGGGTAAGTTCACACCACAAAAATGCACTCTGGATACGTTCCGGGTCCGTTTTTGCTTACAGTTCACACCACACGCAGTTCCAGTGTGCTATAATCGCATTGGTTCCCATATCACATTGGTGTGAACCTAGGCTCAAAGGGAATGCTCCTAATCTCAGCTTGTTACAAGTATAAAAGACACCTGTCCACAGAAGCAATCAGATTCCAATCTCTCCACCATGGCCAAGACAAAAGAGCTGTCCAAGGACAAGATTTATAGACACACACAAGGCTGAAATGGGCTACAAGATGCCATTGCATCGCCAAGCAGCTTGGTGAGAAGGTGACAACAGTTGGTGCGATTATTCGCAAATGAAAGAAACACAAAATAACTGTCAATCTCCCTCAGTCTGGGGCTCCACCACCTTAGGTCCTCCTTAGGTGGTGGATGTCCCTGCAAATGAATGCATTTTCCCCTTTTTAACTAGACAACGTTGTCTGTTTTTTAACTGTCTGTGGTTTACATATGTGGTTTCTATTTGTTATGTTAAGCTATTGATGTGGTTCTTTTTGAAACCAATAAAAAAAAATTGTATTCAATCAACAGTCCTCTCGCTGATCTTGGGGAAATCTTTATTTTCTCCCTGTTTTTCTTCTATACTGGAATGTATGCAGCTATATCAGTGTTTCTCAACTCCAGTCCTCGAGGCGCACCAACAGGTCATGTTTTTAGGATTTCCCTCAGATGAAATGGCTGTGGTAATTACTAAGGCAGTGAAACGGATTAAATCACCTGTGCAAAATAACGGAAAGCCTGAAAACATGACCTGTTGGGGTGCCTTGAGGACCGGAGTTGAGAAACACTGAGCTATATTGTAATGGCGATGATCATCAGCTTATATTGTGACAGCAATAGTGTGGTGAGCAATCTGGTGCTAACATTGGCTGGGGGGAGGACACTAACTGACAATATGGGGTTATAATTACTTATGAGGTGTATTCAGTAATAGATGTATTCAATGAGGTGAATTGTTAAAAGATAAGATCACCTTTTCAGAAAAAAAAAAAAATGCAAATTTTTTTGGAGGTAAAAAAAATGTGCATTTATTATTTTTTGTTTCAGGAGCCTGTAAAGAATTACACCAGCGATCAGCAGATTGCTGATGTCATGCAGGGCTCCTGCACACTGTCAGTGTGAGCTGTCTGACCATACATCATACAGGCAGGCAGTTTCACACTAACAGGAAGACTCAATGAAATACCAGAGAGCTCAACGGCACCGTGATGGTTTATTGTAAACTACAAGCCGCAAAGGATGTCAAGACTTGTAGTTCATTCATACACAGAGCTCTGTGAATCAACGATGTGGCCATGTGCTCGTAACCCTCTCCGCTCAGAACACTCGCACAGACCAGCCGGTGCTTGTGTGACGTCACTCGGGTCAAGGGAGGGGGGGTGCAGTGGTGCAGCTAACTCCTCTCATACACTTCATGCAAATGCTAGCTAGCATTTGCATGAAGTGTATGAGAGGAGTTTGCTGCACCATTGCGCTCCCTCGACCCCGAGTGACGTCACACAAGCGCCGGCTGGTCCGTGCAAGTGTTCTGAGCGGAGACTGATACAAGCTAACAGGCGGCTTATGCCTGCTGTAATCCATCCCACGCTGAAAGTCCCAGTGAGCCAACTGATCTGTGCAGAGCAGGAGAGGAGGCTATTATGGCGCTGTTTATGTTGTTAAACACCGGATATCAGTGAGTGCAACCCTCATATTTTACACATTGAACCTTTTAAATAAACAATAACATACTAGGGTTGGCGTGCGCTCTCTCTTGTTCTATACATTTCCAGATTTATGTCCGCCACCCAGTAGATTTGTGGGAGAGCTGCAACACCCTGAGCTGATCTAATACATCTAATGCCGCGTACACACGTTCGGACTTTGTCCGCCGGACCTAGTCCGGCGGGACTTCCCCACACACGCCCGGACTTCCGAGCGTGTGACTTGCCCACACACGCCCGGACTTCTCCGGCGGACAATCCGCTGGAAAAAGTCCGCGGGACTTTTGAAAATGAACGGACTTGCCCACACACGGAGCAGTCCGTTCATTTAGAACGTAACTTCAGGTATACGTAGCTAGCGTAGGCAGTGAATGCCACCGCGCTAGCCTTGTCACCTGGCATGGATTTAAAGGGACTCCCCACGCCGAAAAAACGGCGTGGGGGTCCCCCCCAAATCCATCTCAGACCCTTATCCGAGCACGCAGCCCGGCAGGCCAGGAAAGGGGTGGGGACGAGCGAGCGCCCCCCCTCCTGAGCCATACCAGGCCGCGTGCCCTCAACATGGGGGGTGCCCTGGGGAAAAAGCCCAAAGCACCTTGTCCCCATGTTGATGAGGACAAGGGCCTCTTCCCGACAACCCTGGCCGTTGGTTGTCGGGGTCTGCGGGCGGGGGGCTTATTGGAATCTGGGAGCCCCCTTTTATAAGGGGGCCCCCAGATCCCGGCCCCCCACCCTATGTGAATGAGTATGGGGTATGATGTACCCCTACCCATTCACCTAAGGTGTAAAATGTAAAGTAAAAAAACCACACAATTTTGAAAAAATATTTTATTGCACTGCTCCGGGGGTCTTCTTCTGTCTTGGGGGTCTTCTCGCCGGACTCCTCCGCCATTTACCTAGCGGAGGAGGCCGGCTACCTTCTACGTCGTCGCTGTCGTCTGGGGGTCTCGATCCGCCTTCGGGGGTCTTCCGGGGTCTCTTCTGTTCTTGCCGCGGTCGTCGTTTTCTGCGCCGCCGCCTTCTTCTTCTTCTTCTTGTTCTTCTTCCGATGTTGACTCGTCGCTCCCTCTGGCCGGAATGCCAGAGCCGCGCTGTGCTGGGACTTATATAGGGACAAGGGGACAGGGTCACATGCTCATAAGTCCCAGCACAGCGCGGCTCTGGCATTCCGGCCAGAGGGAGCGACGAGTCAACATCGGAAGAAGAAGAAGAAGGCGGCGCCGGCGGCGCAGAAAACGACGACCGCGGCAAGAACAGAAGAGACCCCGGAAGACCCCAGAAGGCGGATCGAGACCCCCAGACGACGGCGACGGCGTAAAAGGTAGCCGGCCTCCTCCGCTAGGTAAATGGCGGAGGAGTCTGGCGAGAAGACCCCCAAGACGGAAGAGGACCCCAGGAGCAGTGCAATAAAATATTTTTTCAAAATTGTGTGTTTTTTTTACTTTACATTTTACACCTTAGGTGAATGGGTAGGGGTACATCGTACATCGTACCCCATACTCATTCACATATAAAAATTATAAAAGGGGGCTCCCAGATTCCGATAAGCTCCCCGCCCGCAGACCAGTTGTCGGGAAGAGGCCCTTGTCCTCATCAACATGGGGACAAGGTGCTTTGGGCTTTTTCCCCAGGGCACCCCCCATGTTGAGGGCACGCGGCCTGGAATGGCTCAGGAGGGGGGGCGCTCGCTCGTCCCCACCCCTTTTCTGGCCTGCCGGGCTGCGTGCTCGGATAAGGGTCTGAGATGGATTTGGGGGGGACCCCCACACTGTTTTTTCGGCGTGGGGAGTCCCTTTAAATCCATGCCAGGTGACGGGGCTAGCGCGGCGGCATTCACTGCCTACGCTAGCTACGTATACCTGAAGTCATGTGCTAAATGAACGGACTTTCCGATGAGCGGCAAGTCTGTTCATTTCAAAAGTCTGGCGGACTAGCCTACTAACGGCGGGATTGTCCGCCGGACTGCCAGATTGTCCAGCGGACAATTTTAAAACAAAACTTAAAACCTAGTCCGCCGGACTTTTGGCGCCAAAAAGTCCGCCAGCGCCCACACACGAGGGGATTGTCCGGTGGACTTGAGTCCAGCGGACAATCCCGCGGGATAATCGGGATAATCAACTGATTACTGTTGGAATGGGAATAGTGGGGACAGCGCTAGACTTGGTTTGTTGTGTATATTTTTGGTATGTTTTCAACATGAGTGCAGAACCACCTATTCAGAGACAGGTGAAAACCACTTAAAACTTCCAGAGCAATAATTCTAGTTATAGACCTCCTCTAACTCTAAACAGGTAACCTGTTTTTTTGCAGCTGATTTTTGCAACTGATTTTTGCAGCCAGCGGGTGGCTTTCTCATTAATGCTTTCTGAAGCGGTGGTGTTTCACGGGCTTACCCTTCTACCAGTTCACCTGAGAAACTATCTGACGGTGGGGCTGGCTACTCCCAATAGCTGATCAGAGTAGATACTCTTTGATCAACTCTGTGGCCTTGGAGGACCGGAGCGATGTAATGACATCACTTCTGGTCCAAGCTGGAAGTGAATACTTTAAAAAAAAAAAAAAAAAAAGCAAAAGAACAACATTTTTATTTATTTATTTATTTTTATTTTTTTGGATATTTAGCTTTTAAAAGTAAAGAAGAGATTTGGAAAAAGAAGAAATGGCTGCAGATCCAAAGGTTCCAAAATAGCGTGCCTTTATTGAAAATCACCAGGATACACCAGGGACACTAGACATTTAGAGAAGTTTCACACATCCAACCTGTGCTTATTCATTACAATGACTATACTAAAAGCTGAGGCTTATATAAGACTGCCCCGACATCAACAGATGCTCGTTAGGTGGTCAGAACAAGCAGCAGCTACACAACATGATCAGTAATTGCATATATCAAAAAATGCTCTATCCTCCAAAGAGTGAACTGTGTATAAAAAATAAATAAATATATTTATATATAGAGAATAGTGCAAAATTTATATATATATATATATACACACACACATATGGACGAATGCATTATTGAATAGAATGAAAAATGTTATTATTGTAAATGTTAATGAATAATGTATAAACAAACCCACAAGGGGCTTAATCTATCATATATCGAGTTTACCCATATGTCACATCCAACATTGATATACATATGGTAAAGAAAATGTTAATAAAGAAGTACCAAAAAAGAGAGCATATAAAAACAAAAGAAAAAAAGTGCCATGAAGGTAAAGAACACAAAGGAACACCCAAACATGAACACAAATTAAATACTACACAAAGTAATAAAGAGTATTGTAAAAACACTATATGTGAATATGAACATGGATAAGAGAGACTTAAGGAATAATAAAATTCTGTACATGTATGACACAAACAGGTCAACATGTATATGAAACTGACTGGTGATTTGAGCAGGTTAAGTATGTTCACAGGAGCTGCCATCCATCAAATATATATATATTAATATGAGCAGTCAAAAAAAGAACACACAAATGTGTATAAGGACTTGTATTATTTCTATTACGTGCTCTTGTGGAAAAGGGTGTTCTCACCACACATGTGAGGTATCACCGCAAACATTAGAGTGAGAGCAATAATTCTAGTTACAGACCTCCTCTAACTCTAAACAGGTAACCTGTAAAGGGGTTTAAAACATTGCCTATGGAGATTTTTAAGTGCCGTAATTTGTTGCCAAAGGTATCTATTTACTCAAATAGTAAACTAGATGAAGCAGTTGAACAGATAGTGATACCAAAATCCCAATAAATCTATGAAAAATATGTTTAAGGGGGAGGAACGAGGCCACAAGCCTCCGGGATTTTTTGTTAGCGGTATCTTGGTTTGGGTAGGGTACACAATGAATTAAGAAGATGTATATAAAAATATAGAAATTTTTATTTTTCCAAATAGGATAAAGGTATAGAAAAGGACACAAATATTATATCCATACATTACAGACATATGTGTTAAATCAGATGAAAAATTGTGTGGAGCTTCGCCATACTCGACATGTTTCACTCAATGGAGTTTCTTCAGGAGATTGATAGGTTTGGCTCAAAAGTATGCTGAAATAACAAAGTTTCATAAGCAAAAGTCCTTTTTAAGCAGTGTTACACAACCATACTGTACATGTTTGTGCAGCATGTATAAATACGTTGGCTCAAAAATATACATCTAGGGATATGAGCAATTGCTATAGCCTTGAGGTTTGTACAGTGTTACATAGTTTTAGGACATAGAAAGCAAATCGGGACATGAAAACATGAAAAAGGACAAGACTTACCACATATGTTTTAGAAAGCTTGATAGATAGGAAATATATAAAAATCGATTCTTGTTGTAAAAAACAAATATCGAGATAAGAGATGATTTATTCCCAGGTTGCCAACGCCGGCTATGAGTCACTTGCAGAGAGACAACACTAGATAAATTTAGATGGATAGGACCATTAAAGGGGTTAATGAGAGGTAGGGTTCGCATAGTCCGTTGTATTGCAAATACAGTAATAATGAAAAGCTGTACCTTGTGAGGGTCATGTAGTATGCAAAACAGATTGCAGGTTGGATAGGGTGCAGATATTGTACTGCACCAAAGTCCAAATGTTAGGAACATTGCAGTGTTATCTGAAATGTTTAAAGTGAGTATATTAATATCTAAAAAAGGTAGCGATGTCCATGTCAGTCCAAAAGGGCTGTATATATAAAAGGGCATATAGAGATGAAAGATTCTATTAAGAGATCTTACCCCATTAGTGTGGTAGATGGATGGTAGCGGGTTGGGCTCACAGGGGAAGGCAGGTTGAATGCCTCACTTTCCGGTGTGCTTAGGCTCCTGACAGGGATAGAATGGCAGAGGGGGCTGCCTGAAATAGTGTGCTCTCCGATCCGGCGGCGTCTGACGTCACCGCCGGGTCGTGGGCGCTTTGACGGCACAGCTTGGCGCCAAACTTTCTGAGATGCGTGGTGCGCATGCGTCGGCGGCAAACCACGCCGTCGGCGCTGAGCGTCTGACGTCACGCCGCTTGTTTGCGGCGCGGCGGCGGCCATTTTGGGAAATCCCATTTGCCCTCATCTCGCTGTATCAGAGAATGGGACAAGGGATCCCCAAATAGGAATGGAAGGGCACAGCAGCGGGCATAGACCGCCAAAGTGGCCTACCAGCCTGACGGGGAAGGAAAAGTCCCAGTCAATGGACCGAGAACAGATGGCACCATACCTGGCCAAAAAGAGGGGGTGGCTGGGGGGTGGCTGGGGGGTGGCAACGAAGAGGGTCTGATTCGCTGCGGTCCGCCAGGGACCCCGGGGCGCCCATACAAGTGACTGCAGACGCCGACTGTGCAACCTGTAGGGAACATCTCAGTTGAGTTGGGAAAGTAGAGCATAATAATGTTTATTAAATATATGACAGTGCATATTTTAACAGGGTCATACCAGTGGTAAGTCAGCCCCTCCAGTCATGTCCCGATCGGCTTTAAAGCAATAACAGAGTTTTTATTAACAATATCAAACATATATATATATATCATGTTAAATGACATTAGTTTCTAGTCCATTATCAAAATAATTGGACAGGGAAATGATTAAGACAAGAAAGAGAGGGAAAAGAGAGATATTTGTATTGCTGTCATAATCTAGAGCTGCATTTATTCAGAGAAAGGATTTGTAGCTAAGGGCATCATTTAAACCGGGTAAAGTGGTGGCTTTCAGGTCAAATATCCAGCGAGCCTCACGTTGAAGTAAGGTGCGGTCATAGTTGCCACCCCTTTCCCCCGGGGGTACATGCTCAAGTGCGAAGAAGTGCATTTTTTTGTCATCATGGGCATGAAAATGTCCCATGTGACGGCTGATTGGAGTCTCCATTTTCTTTCCTCGTACAAGGGTTACATGATCCCTTATGCGATGGAAAAATGGTTGTTTGGTTTTGCCAATATAGAAAGCTGTGCATTCACATAACATAATGTAGACTATACCGACTGATTGGCAATTGGCCAAAAATTTGGGTTTGTAGATTCTTTTATTTGGTAACGTGATTTGTTTAGATGCATATATATAGCGACAAAAATTGCATTTGTGACAAGGCTTACTTCCAACATTTGTTTTCGGGTTGGGGCAACCCTCTGGTGTTGGGACGTGGTGACTGCGTACAAGGGTGTCTCTAAGGGACTGAGATCTTCTGTAGGTGATTTCTGGATAATCCCCCACATGTTTAGATATTAAAGGGTCAGCCTTGAGCAAATACCAATATTTGTCGAAAATTCTCCGCACCTGAGCATGATGTCCAGAGAAACGGGTGATGATTCTTATGCCCGGGTCAGTGGTGGGTGCTTTTGTTCTGTGTATAAGGTTAAAGCGATTGTGTTGCTTAGCTTTTAAGTAGGACTTTTTTAGACATGTTGAGCTATAACCACGATGTTGTAAGCGTTGCTGTAGTTTTTTGGCTTCCACTTTAAAGTGGGAGTCTTGACTGCAGTTTCGCTTGACGCGGAGATATTGCCCATAAGGTACACTTGCTACCAAGGGACTGGGGTGGGAGCTCGTTGCGTGTAACAATGTATTGGCGGCAGATGGCTTGCGATAAAGGGTTGTACCCACATTGCCCTCACCATCAACATAGATGGTGATGTCAAGAAAGGTTAAGTGTGATTGATTTTTTTCCATTGTAAAGCTCAAATTAAACGTGTTGATCTTGAGCCTTTCATAGAAAAGCAGTAGATCAGATTGTGTGCCTGTCCAGATGAAAAACATATCGTCGATGTATCTTCTCCAGATTGGAATCTGATCTAGAAATATCTGTATGTCATCTCTCTGAAATAGGTGTCGCTCCCACCCCCCCAGATACAGATTGGCATAGGATGGGGCACATTTTGTCCCCATTGCTACGCCCTGTATCTGGAGGTAGTGGGAGCGCCCAAACAGAAAGATATTGTTATTGAGTATAAAATCTAATAATTGAACAATGAAGTCATTATATTTGGGTGATGACCTATTGCTCTCGGAAACGAAGCCCTTCACAACTCTGACCCCCAGGTCATGGGGTATGGAGTTGTAAAGGGCCTCGACATCGAGAGCAACAAGCCAAGATTCTGATGGCAACGAGATCCCATCAAGAGCCCTCAATAGATCTCGTGTATCTTGTAAGTAGGAAGCAAGTCCCTCAACATGTGGGCGAAGAAAGTCATCCACCAGAGCACTGGCGTTCTCGGTGAGACATCCGTTGCCGGAAACTATAGGGCGGCCTGGTGGGTTAGTGGCATTCTTATGGATTTTGGGTAAGGCGTATAGCGTGGGAGTTTTGGGAAACAGAATATTTAAGAAATCATAGGTTTTTTAAGTGATTAAATTCTGATGAAAAAAAAATGCACTTCTTCGCACTTGAGCATGTACCCCCCGGGGGAAAGGGGTGGCAACTATCATAGGTTTTTTAAGTGATTAAATTCTGATGGAAAGCAGAGCCCAGTAAATGTCTAAATTTACCGATCGTGTAATTTACATGACTCTCTGGTATTTTGCGATACCATTCACGGTTCTGTAATAGGTGAAGAACCATCAACTCATACTGACATTTGTCCATAATGTTAAATCAGCTGCACAAACATGTACAGTATGGTTGTGTAACACTGCTTAAAAAGGACTTTTGCTTATGAAACTTTGTTATTTCAGCATACTTTTGAGCCAAACCTATCAATCTCCTGAAGAAACTCCATTGAGTGAAACATGTCGAGTATGGCGAAGCTCCACACAATTTTTCATCTGATTTAACACATATGTCTGTAATGTATGGATATAATATTTGTGTCCTTTTCTATACCTTTATCCTATTTGGAAAAATAAAAATTTCTATATTTTTATATACATCTTCTTAATTCATTGTGTACCCTACCCAAACCAAGATACCGCTAACAAAAAATCCCGGAGGCTTGTGGCCTCGTTCCTCCCCCTTAAACATATTTTTCATAGATTTATTGGGATTTTGGTATCACTATCTGTTCAACTGCTTCATCTAGTTTACTATTTAATTATTTTCGGGCGTTACCCGCCCATCACTTCTATAGATGAAGTCAGAATCATTGAACCAACCATTGTCAGCCTTAGGATGACTATAATCACTGAGCTTTAGAATTACTTAATCTCTGTTAACCTTAATGTTCTGGCAGGGAAATTTTCTTTTCTTTCTCTCCATTTTGTATTATCTATTTAGTTGCATTTACTTCTGTTGCCGGTTACTTATGGCTAACTACTGTGGCCAAGCCTTTGATGGCCTCATGGATACTTTCCAAAAAACCCAAAACCCCCTGGGAGGGGGTCTTACTATGGATCGCTTCTTTTTGCGACTCCAGCGTATGTTGGAAAGAAAATCTAGAATATATTGGAACAAATGGTATTTCTCCAAATATGTCGATGATGAAATGTCCCCGTGGGGTTTAAGAATTCAAATCTTCCCCACTATACAAAAATTGGAACCTGATTTTAAAGCACAATGGGAGGCCAACTTACAACAGTGCTCGGTTCAGATGATGAATCTCCTCTGTCTTCACTATACCACAGAACTAACCAGTGTTGACAGAGAAATAGAAAAACTTTATGATGAAAACCGGGCAATTTCCCTGGATGCATTATTCACCGAGCGTGAGACTGCACTCAGGGAAGGACTTGAAAAGTATGTAACTGATCTTTTGAAAACTAAGGAAAAAAAATTTATGAGAGACAAATTATCTTATGATAATCATCAGGCATATAACTGGGCCCCCCCACAAAACAGAAGACGTGCTACCAAACCCTCCCTAAAACCGGAAAGAATCCCAGATTTAACCGATTCGGATACTTCTTCTCATTCCTCTATCTCTTCTTCACAGGCACCTGGTCAGTCAACCTCAACTAAGATGTCACAACAACACATACGTAAGGAGGGTAATGTAAATGCACACACTGGAAAACCTAAGAGTTCTCCCATACGCAATCGCACTCAAATTAGCACTAGAGCCTCAGCTGCTAAAGCTGTGGGCAGCTCTAAGATACTCACAATATCTGACACCCCTACCTTCACTCCCAATCACTCTCTACCCCTAATACCCCCATCCACTGGGGGACAGGCTGAGGCTGTCATCGAATCGGGTTTTCGGACAGCACCAATCTTTACCCAACCGGTACTAGACCAAAGGAAACACTTGGAATCGATCACGACACAGATCAAACAAATGAAAACCACCTCGAAATAATTAATCTTTCCACTTACACTCTCACTGAAACACAAGTATCACTATTAAAACTGGGGCTCACCTTCTGTCCCACCAAATCTGTAGATGCCTTTGAATTAGTAAAAGACCTCAATCTTTTTTCACGGAAATTAATGTTCCGTATCATGTTTGACAAATCCGGTTCTTCAACCGGTGCTGGCACTTTGACCGGTACCCCCCCCTGTCCACCTCCTCAACATTTGTCCATAAATGATTTAAAGGCCATGGAGGAGCTTATGGAGCTGTGGGACGAGGGACACATCGACGAGGTGGACCTGGCAGAAGCTGAGGCTCTCCTCCCTGCTGTTCCCCCTCGTCTCTCTGCCCCCCCACCCCCCCCTGTGGTTTCTATCCTACCCCCTCGGGAATATAAATCTAAATCTACAACTTTTCCATCCTTCCAAGGCAACCCCAATGTCTGGGCATTCACCCAACAAGTCACCAATGAAATTCGTAAAACTAAGTGGTTTGATCCACCTAAGTCCAATCTTACCCCACAACAAAGGGAAGCTCTGCGCTCCCTACAATTGGAAACTAACATAGTTATCAAACCATCGGACAAGGGGGGAAACCTGGTCATTATGGACAAATGTCAGTATGAGTTGATGGTTCTTCACCTATTACAGAACCGTGAATGGTATCGCAAAATACCAGAGAGTCATGTAAATTACACGATCGGTAAATTTAGACATTTACTGGGCTCTGCTTTCCATCAGAATTTAATCACTTAAAAAACCTATGATTTCTTAAATATTCTGTTTCCCAAAACTCCCACGCTATACGCCTTACCCAAAATCCATAAGAATGCCACTAACCCACCAGGCCGCCCTATAGTTTCCGGCAACGGATGTCTCACCGAGAACGCCAGTGCTCTGGTGGATGACTTTCTTCGCCCACATGTTGAGGGACTTGCTTCCTACTTACAAGATACACGAGATCTATTGAGGGCTCTTGATGGGATCTCGTTGCCATCAGAATCTTGGCTTGTTGCTCTCGATGTCGAGGCCCTTTACAACTCCATACTCCATGACCTGGGGGTCAGAGTTGTGAAGGGCTTCGTTTCCGAGAGCAATAGGTCATCACCCAAATATAATGACTTCATTGTTCAATTATTAGATTTTATACTCAATAACAATATCTTTCTGTTTGGGCGCTCCCACTACCTCCAGATACAGGGCGTAGCAATGGGGACAAAATGTGCCCCATCCTATGCCAATCTGTATCTGGGGGGGTGGGAGCGACACCTATTTCAGAGAGATGACATACAGATATTTCTAGATCAGATTCCAATCTGGAGAAGATACATCGACGATGTGTTTTTCATCTGGACAGGCACACAATCTGATCTACTGCTTTTCTATGAAAGGCTCAAGATCAACACGTTTAATTTGAGCTTTACAATGGAAAAAAATCAATCACACTTAACCTTTCTTGACATCACCATCTATGTTGATGGTGAGGGCAATGTGGGTACAACCCTTTATCGCAAGCCATCTGCCGCCAATACATTGTTACACGCAACGAGCTCCCACCCCAGTCCCTTGGTAGCAAGTGTACCTTATGGGCAATATCTCCGCGTCAAGCGAAACTGCAGTCAAGACTCCCACTTTAAAGTGGAAGCCAAAAAACTACAGCAACGCTTACAACATCGTGGTTATAGCTCAACATGTCTAAAAAAGTCCTACTTAAAAGCTAAGCAACACAATCGCTTTAACCTTATACACAGAACAAAAGCACCCACCACTGACCCGGGCATAAGAATCATCACCCGTTTCTCTGGACATCATGCTCAGGTGCGGAGAATTTTCGACAAATATTGGTATTTGCTCAAGGCTGACCCTTTAAAGCGGAAGTAAACCCATCAATTTAACAGTCTAAAAAAATAAGGCATGCCGTGAATGCTAACTGCACATTGGCTGTGCTCTCAACCAAACAGTCAAACCATCCAATGGCTGGTGTCATAACGGATCACATGTGCAGCACTGTGGCAGTTGAAGATTAAACAGAGGCAAAGATGGCAGCTTCCTTGCCTGAAAACGATAGGGGGGTTTACTTCCACTTTAATATCTAAACATGTGGGGGATTATCCAGAAATCACCTACAGAAGATCTCAGTCCCTTAGAGACACCCTTGTACGCAGTCACCACGTCCCAACACCAGAGGGTTGCCCCAACCCGAAAACAAATGTTGGAAGTAAGCCTTGTCACAAATGCAATTTTTGTCGCTATATATATGCATCTAAACAAATCACGTTACCAAATAAAAGAATCTACAAACCCAAATTTTTGGCCAATTGTCAATTAGTCGGTATAGTCTACATTATGTTATGTGAATGCACAGCTTTCTATATTGGCAAAACCAAACGACCATTTTTCCATCGCATAAGGGATCATGTAACCCTTGTACGAGGAAAGAAAATGGAGACTCCAATCAGCCGTCACATGGGACTTTTTCATGCCCATGATGACAAAAAAATGCACTTCTTCGCACTTGAGCATGTACCCCCGGGGGAAAGGGGTGGCAACTATGACCGCACCTTACTTCAACGTGAGGCTCGCTGGATATTTGACCTGAAAGCCACCACTTTACCCGGTTTAAATGATGCCCTTAGCTACAAATCCTTTCTCTGAATAAATGCAGCTCTAGATTATGACAGCAATACAAATATCTCTCTTTTCCCTCTCTTTCTTGTCTTAATCATTTCCCTGTCCAATTATTTTGATAATGGACTAGAAACTAATGTCATTTAACATGATATATATATATATGTTTGATATTGTTAATAAAAACTCTGTTATTGCTTTAAAGCCGATCGGGACATGACTGGAGGGGCTGACTTACCACTGGTATGACCCTGTTAAAATATGCACTGTCATATATTTAATAAACATTATTATGCTCTACTTTCCCAACTCAACTGAGATGTTCCCTACAGGTTGCACAGTCGGCGTCTGCAGTCACTTGTATGGGCGCCCCGGGGTCCCTGGCGGACCGCAGCGAATCAGACCCTCTTCGTTGCCACCCCCCAGCCACCCCCTCTTTTTGGCCAGGTATGGTGCCATCTGTTCTCGGTCCATTGACTGGGACTTTTCCTTCCCCGTCAGGCTGGTAGGCCACTTTGGCGGTCTATGCCCGCTGCTGTGCCCTTCCATTCCTATTTGGGGATCCCTTGTCCCATTCTCTGATACAGCGAGATGAGGGCAAATGGGATTTCCCAAAATGGCCGCCGCCGCGCCGCAAACAAGCGGCGTGACGTCAGACGCTCAGCGCCGACGGCGTGGTTTGCCGCCGACGCATGCGCACCACGCATCTCAGAACGTTTGGCGCCAAGCTGTGCCGTCAAAGCGCCCACGACCCGGCGGTGACGTCAGACGCCGCCGGATCGGAGAGCACACTATTTCAGGCAGCCCCCTCTGCCATTCTATCCCTGTCAGGAGCCTAAGCACACCGGGAAGTGAGGCATTCAACCTGCCTTCCCCTGTGAGCCCAACCCGCTACCATCCATCTACCACACTAATGGGGTAAGATCTCTTAATAGAATCTTTCATCTCTATATGCCCTTTTATATATACAGCCCTTTTGGACTGACATGGACATCGCTACCTTTTTTAGATATTAATATACTCACTTTAAACATTTCAGATAACACTGCAATGTTCCCAACATTTGGACTTTGGTGCAGTACAATATCTGCACCCTATCCAACCTGCAATCTGTTTTGCATACTACATGACCCTCACAAGGTACAGCTTTTCATTATTACTGTATTTGCAATACAACGGACTATGCGAACCCTACCTCTCATTAACCCCTTTAATGGTCCTATCCATCTAAATTTATCTAGTGTTGTCTCTCTGCAAGTGACTCATAGCCGGCATTGGCAACCTGGGAATAAATCATCTCTTATCTCGATATTTGTTTTTTACAACAAGAATCGATTTTTATATATTTCCTATCTATCAAGCTTTCTAAAACATATGTGGTAAGTCTTGTCCTTTTTCATGTTTTCATGTCCCGATTTGCTTTCTATGTCCTAAAACTATGTAACACTGTACAAACCTCAAGGCTATAGCAATTGCTCATATCCCTAGATGTATATTTTTGAGCCAACGTATTTATACATGCTGCACAAACATGTACAGTATGGTTGTGTAACACTGCTTAAAAAGGACTTTTGCTTATGAAACTTTGTTATTTCAGCATACTTTTGAGCCAAACCTATCAATCTCCTGAAGAAACTCCATTGAGTGAAACATGTCGAGTATGGCGAAGCTCCACACAATTTTTCATCTGATTTAACACATATGTCTGTAATGTATGGATATAATATTTGTGTCCTTTTCTATACCTTTATCCTATTTGGAAAAAAAAAAAAAAAAAAATAAAAATTTCTATATTTTTATATACATCTTCTTAATTCATTGTGTACCCTACCCAAACCAAGATACCGCTAACAAAAAATCCCGGAGGCTTGTGGCCTCGTTCCTCCCCCTTAAACATATCTATTTACTCAGCGTAACATCATCTTTCATATTTTACAAAAAAAATTGGGGCATACAGTGTTTTTTTTTTTTATTCATTAAAAAAAAATTTCCCCAAAAGTATTACGTTTGAAAAACCACTGCGCAAATACTATAGTGACATAAAAAATTGCAACGATCGCCATTGTATTCCCTGGGGGCTCTGCTAAAAAAAAAACATGTATAATGTTTGGGGGTTCTAAATAATTTTTTAGCAAAAAATACTGATGTAAATAAAAAGTGCCAGAAAAAGCTTAGTTGGCAAGTGGTTAAAGCATGTTGTAGTTAGTTTTTTTCACAACTGTCCATGACAAGGGATACTTGTTTCTTATTTTATCATCAGGTATAAAAAAATTGTCAATGTCTGGAACATATAAATATAAAAGTGGTGCTATTAAAAGACAATTAAGTAGGCAAAGAAGACAAAATTGGGTATCTACTAGCAAAATTGATTCATTCTTTGGTAAAAAAATAAATAAAAAAGGTGATGTTCCTCATGACGATGCTCCTGTTGAGATCAGTGATGAACCAATGGAATCAGTAGCAGAAGAAGATGTTGTAGATCTTGAAATAGAGACAAATGTTGAAATTGATCTAACGTCTGGAGAAAATACACAGGAACCTCTGCCTGCCAAAATGCCTTCTGGATTGGAGAAATCACCATTAAAAGAAGACTACTTTCTCTTTTTCCCAAGACTTGCATAAAGCAGGAATTACCATGGAAATTTTTTGTGACTTCCATCCTAACCAGCCCACAGAACACATTTAAATGGTAATGTTGTTTATTACTGAAAAGGCATGCAAGGGTTCAGCGTTCAAAGAAAATGGGTCCTCTTAATGAGAAAAAAACAGTATGCACTGTTCCATCTACTTATATTATGGCCAGGAAAAGTATAAACAGACTCAGTTAATACAAGGTTGCAACGACTGGAGACACATCACAACAAGATTAATGAAACATGAAAACTCTCAATGCCATAAACATGCAAGTGATGCTTATTTTGTTATTATGAGTGGCAAATCCATTAAGCACAAATTGTTAAGTAGTCAGATGTCTCTAAGAAATCAGCAACTACTACAACATTGTGCTATTGTAAGCCACATAATCGATATTGTTTTTTTCATTAGTGTTCAAGTATTGCCATTCAGAAGCAGTCATGTAGAGTCTGTGGCAAGTGTGTTTTAATGAGGATCATCTTGATAATCAAGGTCATTTTTTGGAGATTGTGAAACTTCTTGCTGACTACAGTCCAGTCTTAAAAAAGCACTTAACTAATATTGAAGAGAAAGCAAAGAGCTGTGATCCAGAGAAAAAGGGAAGTTTGTTATAGTAGATTTACTTAGGAAAGTTACAAAGTTATTTGCAATTATTGGTGACATGATAAAGGAGGAAATAATAACAGTAGTGGAGAATTCTGGACTATTTTCAATTCAAATGGACTCCACACAAGATGTGTCAACTCATGATCAGTGTGCTATTGTTGTTCAGTATGGTGCTGGTGATAAAGTTAAAGAAAGATTATTATGTCTTTTACTATTGAAGATTCCAACAGTAAAAACCTACATGCCTTACTCACTGAATCATGAGTCTGCTTTAGGACGTAACCTAGAAAAGTGCATAGGTGATTCTTTTGATGGAGCAGCTAATATGAGTAAAAACCTACTCGGGCTTGCAAGCATTAATGAAGGAAGTTCGCCCTACACACATTCACACATGGTGTTACGCACATGTACTCAACTTGGTTATTGGCGATGCAAGTACTGTGTGTTTTCCAGCAATTAGTCTATTTGGGCTCCTTAGAAACCTATCAACATTTTTTATGGATTCGTACAAAAGGATGAAACTCTGGAAAGACCAGATGAAAAACAAAAAAGACTGGTAGTTCTAAATTTCAAAAGCTGGAACATATTGGCAGAAAAAGGTGGTCAAGCGGAGCTAAAGCACTTCAAAAGCTAGTTGGAAGCTTTGATGATCATCCCAAAGAGTTATGCTCTGATCTCCTAATTATCTTAAAACAAGTAAGAGAATCCCCTGATTTTGGAACCTCTGTTCGCCACAAAGCTCTGAAATGAATGGAGAATCTCTGTAAATTTGAAACCATCCTGGTATCTTTTACCGTTGTTTGCATTTTTGACATCACTACCCCTATATCAGATTATATGCAGATGAGATGTAGCTGCACAAAAAAACTTCCCTGTTGACTAAACTGAGTACTGCGAAGTGGCTCCTTGTGCTCTCCATCACAGTGACCCGTCTTTGCACGGTCACTTCCCAACGCAACCAACTCAAATTTATAGCGTCGACAGGCATAGCCAAGTCCTTACTGTGGGCAAAACAAAAATTCTGTGAGTTTTCCATTAAACCCCATAGAATGTTGGCCTCTCTTTTCACTCATTCCCTGATTTTCTGATACAATATGATGGTACGCCTACACACTGTCCCCAGTCTATGACTAGGGTCTTTGAGGAGTTCTATAGTAAGCTTTACAACTGCCTTATTCCAGCTCACCACCACCCCCCCCCCCCCTTAAACAGGAGGCTCTTGATGCATTTCTTACCGACATACGTCTGCCTAAGTTATCCTCAGCAGACCTTCGGAAATTAAATGCTTCCATTACTGTGGAAGAACTCACTGCTACTGTCAAAAAGTTACCAATGCATACATCTCCTGGCCCAGATGGGCTTCCTTACTCGTATTATAATTTTTTTCTTCAAATCCTAGCTCCCCACCTACTATCCCTATATAATTCTCTCCTTGGGGGTAAACCTTCTCAAGCGTCCTTTATGCATTCTTACATCACTGTTATACCAAAACCAGATAAGGACCCATCTATCCCAGATAATTATAGACCAATTGCGCTCCTCAATTCGGATTAAAGATCTTTACAAAGATCCTGGTAAATCTCCTCTCACACCTGCTTTATAAACTTATTGATAAGGACCAAGTGGGCTTCCTCCCAGCTAGACATGCAGGGGACAATACTAGGAGTACCATAGACCTTATTGACATGCTAAATAGAGTTCGCTGTCCAGCTCTGATTTTGAGTGTGGACAATGTGTGTTTTAACCCCCTTATCCCCGATAGCCTTTCTCACAACTGGATGGAGCCCTGGGCTCAGGCTACACTGTTCCAGCTTCACTTTGTGAACCCAGTTACGCGCAGAATTCTTACCTTCTATGACCTCCAAGCCAAATACCACATTCCTAAACATATGCTCTTCTCCTACCTTCAAATTAAGCATTACTTCTCCACCATTTCCCTGACTCTGACACTGTCTAAGCCCACCACCTTTGAATATCTATGTGCACAAGGTCCACATCAATTGCATTTAATCTGTATTTATAAAATCCTCCATGAAACGCCCTCTCTCACTGAAGACTTGCACAACTATATGTAGAAATGGTCATCCATCCTTCAATGCCCTATCTCTCTTCCTTGCTGGGACAAGATATGGTCCGCCTCATCCAAGGTTTCCAGATGTGTGGCTCAGAGAGAGACAGTTTTTAATATCCTACTTTTCTGGTATAGAACACCTGAGGTGTTACATTGCCTAGAACAGGGGTAGGCAACTTCGGCCCTCCAGCTGTTTTGAAACTACAAGTCCCATGAGACATTGCAAGACCCTAACAATCACAGGCATGACTCCTAGAGGCAGAGGCATGATGGGATTTGTCGCTTCACCACATCTGTAGGGCCGAGGTTGCCTACCCCTGGCCTAGATCCTTCACTTTCCTGCCTATGCTGGAATTGTGGCAAGAAAAAAGGTACCCAGTATCATATCTTTTGGCAATGTGAGCTTATAACCACCTTCTGGCAAGTGGTGATGTCTCTCATCCAGCGGCTGTTTGAAAAATCACTTCCGCTGGATCCAATACATTACTTACTAGGCCTCCCATTTCCTAGCATTGGTAAACTTTCAAACAAATTAATCTCATACATTATTAGCAGCCAAGGGAACTATCCCAATACATTGGCCATCTTCTACACCCCCATCCCAAGCCCAACTTTTTTTTTTTCGTAAATATTTTTTATTGGGTTTTTCAAAAATAAAAGTATACAAACTTTCCAGACAAACAGGAGTACGCAGACTCCTTTCACTATTTTCACTATAAATAACTTGTCGACTGAGGTAACGGTTTTCGTATCAACAAAATATCTATATATAAATAAGCATACTGATCAGATACATAAATCCAGATAAGTCTTTTCCTATCTTTGTTCAAAACTGCAGAATTGCTATAACCATTATACACTATCTTACTTTTTTATTTATTTCTTAGACTATGTTGTGTCTCTTATAGACCTGGGTCCACAACCCCCATCGTTTTATAAAACCTTTAAGAGTCCCTTCCTTAACTGCCATGTATCTTTCATATGTGTAGGAATCATCCACCAAACAGAGTACTTCCCTTAAGGATGGTGCGGTATTAGATTTCCATTTGCGTGCTATGACCAGACGTGCTGCATAAAGGACATGAAGTACTACAGTTCTACATGAGTAAGGATATAGATCCATATCCAAGCTGAGTAGGGCCTGTTCAACTTTAAGTTGATTTAATATGCCTGTAATCCTTGCTATTACTCTTGCTATTGCTGCCCAAAAGCTACGTAGAGATGGACAGAACCATAACATGTGTGCCAGGTTACCTACCTGCCCACATTCTCTCCAGCACAAATTGGAGGTGTTTCCTTTGTATTTTGCTAAGATATACTGGGTTTTGTACCATCTCTGTTGTACCTTCTGGGCTGCTTCTCTGAAATTGGAGCATTTTGTATGTGTGTAGGTACTTTTAATTGCTTGTATCCATTGGGCCCGAGATATGGTCAGGTTTAAGTCCCGTTCCCATTTTAGAAGTTGTGGGGACTTTTCAAATTGCAGTTTATCGTGGAGGATATTATATATTCCTGTTATCCCTTTCTCGTGTTTAGGGGCAGGTTGCCACATTTCCCATATCAAGTCTGGTAGATTTATGTAAGTTATTTTGGTAGTGGCTAAAATGCTGGCTACTCTAGCATATGTCATGAATTCCGTGTCAGGCAAAGAGTGTATGGCCTGTAAGTTAGTAAATGGTTTTATCCGTCCTTGGTCCATTAGTTCATGTACATATTTGATGCCGTGACTTCCCCAGTGTGTTAGCTTCAAGTCTGGAGTGAGAAAAGACAACGCTGTTATGGGGATTGGGACTCGTGTAAATTTACTGGTCCTACTCTTATGTTGGAGAAAAAACTGCCAAGCTTGTAGGGTAGCTGTAATTGTAGGGTGCTGTTTATATTGGTTAGAATCAGTTACTGTTTGAGAGAATAACAAGTCTTTCAAGTCCCCCTGTTCTACTTGATCTTGCTCTATTTCACGCCAATATGTTATTTCTGGGGAGTGGAACCAGTATTTAAGCTGGTCCAAGATCGCTGCTATATGATAGTCTCTAATGTTTGGAACTCCCATGCCCCCTGCTAGCCTATGTTTAGTGAGGGTATTATATGAACATCTTGCCCTCTTCCCCTCCCAGATGAATTTCGATAAGGAACATTGCATGTTGTTATAAAAGGATAAAGGGAGCTGTATTGGCAGGGCCCGAAAGAGATACAGGAGCTTTGGCAATAAGAACATCTTGTATGCTGCTAGCCTGCCCGACCAAGAGAGATAAAATTTCCTGAGCCTGTTCATTTCTTTCTCAAATTCCAATATCATCGGTTCAAAGTTGTATTTGTAGAGTTGTGACACAGAAATTGTCATCACCACTCCCAAATACTGAATCGAGTTTTCTGCCCATACGTATGGGATGGATTTTTGTATTTTTGCTTTCAGTACCTTGTTTACCGCTATCCCTAATATACTAGATTTTGAGGCATTGACCTTATAGTATGAAACTGCATTGAACCGTTCTAAAACTTTATGTACCTCCACCAAGGACTGAGCCGGATCTTCTAGTGATAAAATTACATCATCTGCGAATAACGTTATAGTATGCCTTTTTGTGCCAACTTGAATCCCCCTAATGTGGGGGTTGGTTCTGATCTTCTCCGCCAGTGGCTCCATCATTAGGGCGAAGATCAGGGGTGACAATGGGCACCCCTGTCTTGTCCCATTCGTAATGGCAAATCTTTCAGAGAACAATCCCTCCGTGAAAACATATGCTGATGGGTCGGAGTACAGAGCCGTTATGGCGGAGAAGATCTGACCCTCGAAACCAAATTTTGACAAGACACTGGACAAATAGCCCCAATGTATCCTGTCAAAGGCTTTCTCGGCGTCCAGGGACAGAAGGACCGAAGGTCCCCCGCCCCTGGACGCCGAGTGAATTAAATTCAAAATTCTCCTTGTGGCGTCTGTTGCTTGCCTACCTGCCACAAATCCAACCTGGTCTGGTTTAATCAACCTTGGTAATAGTTGTGCTATTCTGTTCGCTATGAGTTTGGCGTAGACCTTTACGTCCACGTTTAATAACGAGATTGGTCTGAAATTCTGTGCTCTGTCCGGCTCCTTCCCTGGCTTGGGTATCGTGATCACAGTTGCTTCTAGCATTTCTGTCGGAAAGGAAGATGAGGAGGCAGCGGCGTGGAATACTTTTTGCAAAATTGGAGTCAAAATGTCTGTGTATAATTTATAATACTCCGATGAGTATCCATCAGGGCCTGGTGATTTGTTTTTTGGCAAATTAGCTATTGTTTTTTGTATTTCTGAGATCGTAAATGGAGCGTTAAGCATCTCTTTGTCTGTTGCACTTAAGGTAGGCAGGGCTATGTCATGTAAAAATTGGTCAATCAGTGCTTGTGTTGGTTGTGGAGAGCTATCGTCTTTCCCTAAATTATATAGGCTGTTGTAATAACTGCTAAATGCATCGGCTATGTCTTTTGGATTTGTTAATTTGGATCCAGTGTTAGGATGGTATAGGTGTGGTATTTTCTGCTGGACTATTTTGTGTTTTAGGTGGTTAGCCATGAGTTTGCCTGCCTTGTTGCCGTGTGTATAGAAGTTAGCCTTTAGTTTGAGGATGTTATGTGAGTGTTGTGTGAGAAGAAGTGTGCGTAGAGTATTTCTGACCTCCGCTAGTTTGTTACTTATGGTTATTGTGGGTGCGTTCTTGTTCTGTAATTCTAAATTTTCAATTTCTTTTAGGATGGTGTCCGCATGCTGCCTCCTTCTCCTCCTCACCATGGCGCTTTTCTTTATCAATATGCCCCTAATGACCGCCTTGTGGCTATTCCACAAAATGAAAGGGTCGATATCCTGGATATCATTAGTGTCAAAATACTCCTTTAGTGAGTTCGCTATGTCTTTAGAGTCCTCAGGATTTACTAATATTTGGCCATCGATTCTCCATCTGTTTGCACGGGTCGAAAAGTTGTTGCTACCAACTGTTATAGATACTGGAGCATGGTCTGTCCATGTAATGCCCCCTATTTCTGACTTGGAGGTATGTTGTAGCAAGAATTTGTCCAGCAGAAACATATCTATCCTTGAGTAGGAGAGATGCACCCGAGAAAAAAAGGAGTAGTCCCTCTCTGTAGAATGATGGCATCTCCAGACGTCGTATAGGCAAGTAGATTGTAAAAATTTGGTTATGTCAGGTCTACGTCCTTTCCGGTTTGTTGTAGATATGTCCATTTGAGTATTATGTATGGCGTTTAAGTCACCACATAAGATAATATGACCAGATTTGTGTTGCTGCACTTTTTTCCATAGCTTATTCAAGAAATGAATCTGCCTGGTGTTGGGAGCATATGCGTTAATTATGGTGTACGCCACATTGTTAATTTTGCAGGCTAGTATGATATATCTGCCGTTTATGTCGCAGTCGCTGGATATATGTTCAAAGGTCACAGTATTCTTGATTACTATGGCAACACCTCTTTTCTTTTTTTGAGCATTAGCAAAGTATGCGTGTGGAAATAGTCTATGGGAGAGCTTTGGCTGGTTGCCTTCTCTAAAGTGAGTCTCCTGGATGCAGAATATGTCACACTTCTGGGTGATAGCCTCTTTCCACATCATATGTCTTTTCTGTGGGCTGTTTAAGCCATTAACATTAAGGGAAGATATCTTGAAAGACATTATGTAGTATAGTTATGCCCTCTTTTATTTGGACTTGTGGAGATGTAAAGATAGATATACAAAGGGGTTCTTACCCTATCGCAGTTTTCCCGGGAAGAGTTTCTGTTCGTTTGACCTTGTGTGGATCTTCTTCTTATGCTGGAGTGTTGGAGTGCTGACGCTTAGTAGTTAAGACCGTTGAAAACGTTGATGTACTTCCACCTGGTGATAGCCGCTTGATAATAGTCTGGAAACCAATTCCAATAAAGGCAAGAAGTCTAAGAACAACTTTGAAACAGTCAAAAGCAACAGGTAAAACAAAACAAAAAAAAAAACACTAGCGCGTTGGTAAGCGCTATTTAAAATTATGCGATTTCTTAGAAATCTGAGCAGGGGATTAGCCCGCTAACTTTGGGGTTCTAGAAACAAAAGGATGCCGGGAGGGCCTTCCAGAGACATTAAACGAACAATGTGAAGTAGTGTGGTAGGGCACCACATTTAATGACATTTCTTCAGGTATCAGAATAACGTGTTGGATCCTGCCTATTTGTAGCTTCTTCTTCCTGGTCCTGAATAATGATTCCCCATTTCCTCAATAGCTTCAGACCATCTTCCATTGTGGTGATGCGGAATTCTTTCTCTCCTTTTGTGATTGACAGGGTGGCAGGGTAGTTCCAGCGATATGGAATGCTGTGGTTTCTAAGTGGTTTGGTAATTGTCGCGAGATTTCGCCGCCTCTGCATGGTGTGAGCAGAGAGGTCGGCGAAAAAGGATAGCCCTTGCGTGCTATCGGGGAGTTGTTCGGTATGTCTTGTGGCGTACATCAGCTTTTCTTTGACCCTGAAATAATGAATCCTGGCAATAGTATCTCTAGGAAGCTTTGCTGAAATGTGCTGTGGCTTTGGAAGCCTATGAATGCGATCTATGGCCAGTTCTTCCAGTGGTAGGTCAGGAAGAACATCTTTCAATATGTTGGTGAAGTATGCCATCAAATCGGGGGGTTTGATCGTTTCGGGAATTCCTCTTATTTTGACATTGTTCCTCCTGGAACGATCTTCAAGGTCTGCGACCTTTGACTTGAGCCAAACAATGTCATCGTCATGCTCATTGTGGGCATCTACCATGTTATTACACGTTGATGTAAATTCCCCCATTTTTCCTTCAATATGGCTTACTCTATCACTGACTTCTGCTACTTCAGATTTGCATTGCTTCATAAGCTGCAGCATATCAGTGTGAATAGCACTTCTGAGGGATACAAGCATGTCTTTTAAAGTGGAGTCTATGACAGGCTGGTTATTTGTGGGGTAAGCAGCTATGGCATCCTGGAACTCCAGTGTGTCATCTATAGATATGCCTGTGTTCCCCTCCCCAGTGTCTGTGACAGTGTGCTGCATTAAGCGCTGTTTAGTCTTCACAGGACTATTGGCATTAGAGGAGGATGGGGATGTAATCTGTTTAGATGTGGAGCGCTTTGGGTTCTTCTTTTCTGCATTCCCCATGAGGATGTCAGTCTGTGTCCTCACAGGGGATCCCTGCATGCTGCCGCCGCGGTCGCCATCTTGGCAGTGTGAGCGGCCTGTGTGTGGAAAGAAATCCGTCATCTTACCCGGCGGATTCCTCTCCTTCCTCCTCCTCGACATGTTCTCCAGTCAGGCAAGGGTCTATTAGGCTCAAAACCGCCGCTGTTTGGTGCCCTAAGTTGCGGTATTAGGCTCTGGAAGGTCCGTATGGCAAGGAGCTGTGGACTCACGCTGCCATTCTCCTTGCGCGCCGGCTCCGCCCCCCCCCCCCCAAGCCCAACTTTTACATACCATTTTAGAGATTGAGAGAATGGAGTATATCAGCTGCTTTGGTTGGTGATGCCGTGGCCCAATTCAACAGGATATGGGATCCCTGGGACCAATCCATATATGGTACCCCTCCCCATCCCCTGAGGATGACCCCTCTTCTTTCCATGACCCCACTTTATTGCAAATAACCCCTGGTGTATGCCTATAGAGTATATAGTCTGGTCCCTTATTCCTTATTACATAATATTACTCATGTAATTTTTTTTTTTTTACCCTTTCTCTCATTATGTATACATTTATGATCTACTTATTATATATAAACGAGTTCTCTGTCTTGTTATATAACTTGTTTTATTGATATTGCATTGTTTCTTTTTTTATTTCTCCTATGCAAATTTTGTATTTCTTGAATACCTTCAATAAAAAAAAGAAAGGATGTGCTGGAACTGGAGAGTCCAGAGAAGGGCGATAAAGCTAGTAAGGGGACTGGAGGACCTCAGTTATGAGTAGAGTTGGGTGAACGGTTCGGGATGAGCAAAAGTTTGGCCCGAACATCGCCGGTTTGACAGACACCCAAATTGCGAGTTTCTCAGCGGGATGTTCGCCCGATGAGCGCTCCACAATGCACTGCAGGCTTCACAGTGCATTCTACAGCCCTAATTGGATGAAGCAATGCATCTGGCCCCTTTACAGGCTTTTTTGCCTATTCCCCCCCCCCTTTTTTTTGTTTTTTTGTTAAGTTGTCAGCCGTAGTTTAGTTCATGTCTGGGAGGACAACAAGGATAGGCAGACGTTCCCATGCCACTATGATGGGGCTAGCAGTATTCACAGGCAAAGGTGGATGTGATCCGTCCTCAGGCAGGTCCTCTCTGTTTAGTGATGTTGCCCCTGCTATCCAGCCACATCATGCAGAGGAGGTGGTGGACTAGCTTACTGCTACCAATTCTGGGAATTTTAGCAATATACAGAGAGAGATATGGGCAATGGTATTGACACACACACACACACCCACCGTGGTTGAACTAGATGGACTGGTGTCTTTATTAAACCTTGACAAATATCACATATTGCAACTGTTTTTTTCTTTAGTATTTGTGCTATATGTAAACATTAGCCTAATTACTTAATTCTATTTTTTATTTAGTATTTACATTTTATAAATATTTATTTTATTCTTCCATGGATTTGTGCTGTATGTCCTTTTCATACACTTTGTTCTTTTATCCTAGTTTTGACTTCTTTAAGAACGTGTGTTACACCATTAATCTGAGGAAGTTACAGCTAGCCACAAAACACGCCATTGGTCTTTTCTTACCAAAGTTTGCACTTTCGTCTGAATATTTTTGTTATGCACTACGGGTTTCCAACACTACATACCAAATCTATCCACAGGCGCCTCTGAAATAGTCCACACCTTCAGGCTTTTTCCACTGATACTGAACTTACCTAACCATCCTGCTGTCCTGAGTGGACCTGGGACCAGGCTACCCTGTGCAATGAAAGGGACCACCTCACCAATTGCCTGTTACCAGATTCTCTCCAATAAATTTTCTTCTCATATCTCACGGATGATGGTACACATATTAACCTTTCATGCCTTTGTTTAAATTAGAAAGTTAGGCCACAACCTTTCCATACAATTGCGTGGAGATGTATATACTCCACAAGCGCTGAAACTATGTTGTGTTTACTATTCTCTCATGGCGATTTGCAACATGACCAGATATAGGCAAGTGTTTTATTTCTACTGCACATTTAGTATTTAGTTTTTTTTACATATCTTGAAGCTATATTACATGATGAGGGCTCTGGTGTCATGAATGTTTCCACTCAGAGCACCAATTTTTTTTAAGATAAAGTTTTGAACATGGCCTATTAAAAAAAAAAAAAAAAAAAAAAGTTAAAAAAAAAAAAAATGCTGTAGAAACAATGAGCGCAAAGCTTCATTCTAGACCTAAAACTATTGCTAACGTGCTGCTGATGTACTGGAAAACTATGCTGATTAAAAAAAGGCATAGATAAAAACTATGAGAGAATACTCAAAAAAAAAACCTGCAGGACACAGAACAGATTAACCAAATAGTGAAGACCAACTGGGACTAAAAATTGCTGTGCCAAAAACTGCAGGACAAGCAGAAAGAAACAAATATGTAAGTAAGGCAAATCTCCACCTCACTAAGGGGATCAAAAAAGCAATTAAAAAGTGAGCCAAAAAGGTGCAGAGAAGGGGGGGCGTGGCCGGAAGTCGACCAGGATGGCCACACATTAACACTGCTCCGTGTCTCAGTGGTAAACCAGGGCCTTCAGCATGACTGGCAAACCCAGAAAAGCAGTATGTCACGGTTATGCAGTAATCTTCCCCTGTTTGCTTACCTCTCCTCCATGTGTTCAGACTAAGAGGCCAGCCACTCTCACCTGGTGGTTTTTCTAACCTCTCTAAGCATGGCTCCACCCCAGGCCCTATCAGGGTGGGTGATAATTTCCGGGGGAGTGGTCCGACATGGCGGAGTGAGGAGAGAGCTCGGCGTCTGACCGAGGCACAAGCACTTCCAGGAGACCGGCAGTATATGGAGATGAGAGGCGAGCGTGATTGAGGGCAACCGAGAGAGCGTCTGCGGAGCGTGAGGAGCATAGCTGCATACCGCGGCTTATAACGGCTTACGGCTTATAGCGGGAGCGGGTGAGCTGACAAGCTGTACACAGCATACCAGTCGTAAAGCTGTACCAGAACACCGCTCGGCATTGCATTGCACAGCAAGCTACACTGCAACTCCCATATAGCAGCTGATCAGTGCATAACTGAACGGAGGACTGTTATACCACTAAGTTATACCATTACGACTGATCCTCTGCCCATGTCGAAGCGGGGGAAGTCTGCAGGGCAGCCTCATAATATCGCCCCAAGACACCTGTATAGCACCCGGCATACTGCTGGGAGAGAGGAGGCGCAACAGTCCTTGGAGAACAGGGACGGCATAATGGCATCCAGGAGGTCACTATCAGAAGTCTCCCTACAGGCTCCGTGTGTGTCAACAGCCCCTACAGCTTCAGAGCTGGGACCCGGGACACAGGAAGGAGCACAAAGTGGACATCTCCCAGCAATCTCCAACCCCCCCAGCAGAGATCCAGCAAACACCAGTGAAGAACAGGTACGTCAGCAGATTACAGGTTTTACTGTGAGTCTGGATCGGGGGGGGGGGGATCGGGGTTGGAAGTACAGACCGAGACGGGGACTGTGTCAGATATTAGACAACTTATCCAAGCTCTCCCTACAAGAGCGGACATACTGGAAATGTTAAATGACACCACGGGGGTCTTAAGGGAGGAGATCAAAGTGATGCAGGATAATATAGAGAAGGTAGACTCTAGGACGCAACAAATGGATAAATTGCTGTAGGTACATAATACACGATTGGAGAGTCTTGAGGAGAAAATACAGAGTCAGCATCAGAGGCTAGTTGCATTACAGCTGCAATCTGAGGAATCCGAGAACAGGAGCAGGAGAAATAATCTACGTCTGAAAGGGATTTCAGAGGACATTGAGGGCCCCAATCTAAGAGAAACGGTTGTGACCATATTTAATCAAATACTGAAAAACCCATTGAATACATTAATTGAACTGGACCGGATCCACAGGATCCCCATCACTCGCAAGGCAGCCCAAAAGGACCCACGAGATGTCCTGTGTAGGGTATATTTCTTCCGGGCAAAAGAAGACATATTAAGGGCAGCCTGGCGGGAGGGACCGGTGGTACACGGAGAGAAAGAAATACAAATATACCCGGATCTCTGTAGACAAAGTATAGGAGGCATATGCTGAAGCCACTACTGGAATACATACTTAACAATGGGGCTACATATAAATGGGGATACCCATTAGCATTGATTGTTAAAAAGGGGGGCCACAGCTTTAACTTACGGAATCCGGCTCAGTTGGTGGACCTTTTTGGTTTCATGGGGGTAGGGGCAATGGAGGTCCCGGACTGGACAGAACTACCAGCAATAACCGAATACCCCCAATACTACTAACAGAGGCAGAGGGGTGGGAAGAATCATAACCCAGGGAAAAAGAACGACCAGTATGAGGAAGAGAAGGAGAGAGAAGGAAGAAGGGGAAGGAAGGGGAAGAGGGAAAGACTAATCTAAATGGCTTTCCTGTTTTTTTTTTTGCCTTTTTTGTTTCTTCTCTTCTCTTCTTCCTCTTTTTTTTTTTACGCGCCCTTCTTGGGGGGTTTGATCTGCCTGGTAGTTTTCACTTTACAGCTCAGCACCCCCACCGGAGGTGAACTGTGGGAGAAATGTCGGAATGAAGTGCTGGGGATTAGTAATGGGAAAGAGCAATGGACTTTGGGGAGCCTAAATAACAGAGGAGAGGGAGGGAAGGAAATTTTGGTTCAGATTGTTTTTTTTTTTGGATTTTCTTTTATGTGTGGGTTTTTATCTCTTTCTTTGTCTTTTATCATTTACTTTTTTTTTTTAATGGTATTGTTTGTTATTGTGTTTATGCATGCCTGACAAACTTGGATGATGTGTTAAATAGAGATCCCGTCAAATGGGGGGGGGGGGGGGGAGGCAACAAACCGAGAAGATTATGGTAAATAGGTGGTGGAGGGAAGCAAATAAGGAATAAGATAGATTGAATTTTCACACAATCACATATATACACACAGACACATCAGGGTTAAATAGGGCAGAATTATAGTAGGCCCTTCCTTTTTTTAGTTCACTTTTATGGCTTGCACACATTTTAGTGTAATTTTTTCCTTTTTTTTTTTACTACTTCTTCCCTCCCTCTCACTACTATTATAGTGGGGCAAAGGGAGGGAATGAAACACAAGCTAGAAAGGGGGCACTAGAATATTTTGGGGGGAAGTGATAAAGTGGTTGGCACTGACTGCATGGGATGCATAAAGAGGGGGTATTCACAGAGAACAACACAACACAATAGGGAGGGGGGGGGGGGGGGGTGGGAGAGTAGGGACGGAAAGTAGACATGGCATTTTTTATTTTTGTTTCTTCCCTTTTTTTTTTTTTTTGCTTTTGTTTTTTTCTTCCCTCCCCCCTCTATATAGAGTAGTAGAAGAGTATAGTCCTTCAGGAGAGGACATAGAAGAGAATAGAGGAAAATAGAACTACCGTTATGTAGGGGAATAAGTGATAACAATAGAAGGGACTGACTGTTTGTCACATACCTCCTGGTTTTGTTAGAGAGCACTGTGGCGCCCGAGAATAAAAATACGGTTGAACGATATATAAAAATGATATGGTATGATAAGAATTTAGATTTCAATTACAGAGGGATGGGTATGTATGTAAATAATGGGATAGCAGACAGAGTGCATGTGCAGGAGGAAAGACGCGGGGACTCTGACACTCGGCCCTGATTGACCACCTCCCCGACTTGAAGCACCTCTCCTCCAAGAGGTGGTAAATCAGAGGAGCTTCACCCTTTTTTTTTTTTTGTTCTTTGGTATCTTTCGGGGCGCTTATTTGAGTGTTTCAGGGTCGGCCCTCCCTTTTTCTTTTTTTTTCCCTCCTAGTGGACAGGGGACGACTGCTGCCTTCCTCCTCCCCTCCCCGGACTAAACCATGACTAAAATAACCTTAACCTCATATAACATAAAAGGTTTAAATTGTGCAGAAAAACGCATGAGACTGTTGGCGGAATTAGGGAGATTTAAATCACAGATTATCTTTTTACAGGAAACACACTTCAAAAAAAATAAAATACCCAAAATGGGCAACCGGAAATTTCCCACAGTGTATCATAGTGCTTCACAGACATCGAAAGCAAGTGGGGTGTCTATTATAGCGAAAGAGATTAAAATAATCACAGATGATGAAGGGCGCCTTCTTATTGTGAAAGGAGAAATAGGGGAACAAAAAGGTAACCCTAGTGAGCATATATTTACCAAATAGGAGTACTGGAGAAATATCTAAACTTAGTATACCAAAATAAAGAAGGGGTCCTAATAATGGGAGGAGATTTAAATATGGTATTAGAGCCCACGTTAGACTCCTCAAAGGGAACCACAAATATATCCTATATAAAACTCTGAAAAGCAAAAGAGATGCTACAGGAATTACAATTAGTGGATATCTGGAGAATTCGGAACACACACACGAGAGGGACTATACATTTTTTTCAACAAGACATAAGACATATACCAGAATCGACTATGTCTTTATATCCCAGAACGCCCTCTCGAGTGTATCGGATGCTTCAAAAGGGTCCTTCACACTATCAGACCATGCACCAACTCACTGTGTAATAGAATGGGGAGAGAAAGGGACACGGGAATGGCACTGGAAGATCAATGAAACACTATTAAAGGATTTAATATATGAGGAAAAATTCGCGCATGAGATAGAATTATACTTTCAAGAGAATAAATCAGATGAAATATCACCTTTGTGTGTTTGGGAAACACATAAATGTGTTATTAGAGGCGTTCTAATATCACTGGCGGCACATAGAAAACGCTCTCTGAGTGCCAAGCTGGACCTCCTGCTAGAAGAGATACGAGTCCTTGAAAAGGCTCATAAAAAAACCGTAGCAATACAAACAGAAGAAAAATTTACAAGCCTTCGCGATGAATTAAATTTGCTACTAATGGATAAAGCAAAAGTAAAGATAGCTCATGGTAGGCGAGTATTCTATGAATACGGAAATAAACCTAGCAGGATGCTGGCAAACGCGCTCAGAGAGACAAAAGCACGGAACCACATTGAGTGCATAAAAACAGCAGGGGACGTACTGGTTAACTCGTCACAAGATATAGCGAAAGTGTTCAGAGATTTCTACACTAATTTATACCAAATTGAGAGTATTGTAACAGAAGAAAGATTAAAAGGAAAAAGGGCAAGGGCAGAGGAGTACATAGAAGCCGCAGGGATGCCTAAGATAGGAAAGGAGGAAGCAGATGAGATAGATGGCCCAATCACAATAGAAGAATTTCCAGAAGCCCTTAAATCACTGAATAGTGGTAAGGCACCAGGACCAGACGGGTATACTCTGCTCTATTACAAGACATTTGCAGAAAAACTAGCACCGGAATTTATCGCCGCATTTAACTCAATCAGGGAAGGGGCAAGGATGCCAGAAGAGACATTAATGGCACATATTACAGTAATCCCAAAAGAAGGGAAAGACCCAGCACAATGCGCTAGCTATCGCCCAATCTCTTTATTAAATGTGGATCTAAAGATCCTAACAAAAATACTGGCAACTAGATTAATGCCACATATCCCAAACATAAACCCAGATCAAGTGGGATTTACCCTGGAAAGGGAAGGTAGAGAAAATACGCAAAGAGTCCTAAGTGCAATATACGCAGCGCAATGTCATAAAAGACCTATGGTACTGATTTCCGCAGATGCAGAAAAAGCTTTTGATAGGGTGGACTGGACATTCCTGGAAGTGACGTTGCATCATATGGGACTGGGAAATGGGATGATAAAATGGATCAAAAGCCTGTACTCTAATCCAAGAGCACGGGTTAAAATAAACGATATAATATCAGAACCCTTCCCTATATACAATGGAACAAGGCAGGGATGTCCACTCTCGCCCATCATATTTATTTTGACATTAGAACCTTTCCTGAGAACTATACGTGCTAGCCCAGACATTAAAGGTATATTAACCCAAGAAAAAGAACAGAAACTCGCTGCATATGCGGACGACCTGTTATTCTTTCTTACCTCCCCAACCATATCCCTCCCCTCATTGTTAGTAGAGATAGGTTTCTAACTTCAAGATAAATTACGGTAAATCTGAGGCAATGGGAATAGGAATAAATGAAGTACTCCAAAAACAATTAACTAAACATTTCATTTTTAAATGGACGGATTCCCATATAAATTACTTGGGGACTAAAATAACAAAGAAATTAGAGAAAATGTTTGAACTAAATTTTCTACCCTTAATGCGACAAATAAAAGCAGACTTTCAGCGGTGGGACAAGGAAATATTTACATGGTTTGGTAGAATCAATATCATCAAAATGAATATTATGGCTAGACTGATATACCTATTTCAGGCATTACCAATCAAGATCCCAGTAGGATTCCTGAGAGAGTTGAGAACGAGATTTTTAAATTTTATATGGGCGGGGAAACCGGCAAGAATCCGGAGGGATATCTTGGTGCAACCTAAAGATGGAGGAGTGGGATTCCCAGATCCAGTAAACTATTATGAAGCAGTACACTTAGCAAGAGTAATGGAGTGGTGCACAGTGAAAAGGGATAAACCATGGGTATGTATGGAACAAGCGATAACTCCCATACCCTTGGAAGGGATAGTATGGATAGCGAACACAGAAATTCCTCAGCAGATAAAAAGACACCCCACAATAGGGGCGACAATTCAAGTGATTAAAAGGGTATTTAGGAAAACGGAGATATCAAAGTCCCCAAGTCCGATGACTCCAATCCTGGGTACACCAAGCTTTGAGCCAGGTCTAGTAGAGGTAGAGTTTAGGAATCTTAGGAGAAGAGGGGTAAGTAGGTTACAAGATTTTACGAGAGAGAACAGAGTGATGACAGGGGAGGAGATAGATTTAGAATTCACAGGAGAAATTAACTTCTTCAGGAGACTACAGCTTAAGGCCTATCTCCGAGCAATAAAAATGCAAATGGCAGAAATAAGGACAACGTCTAAATTCGAACAGCTATGCAGGAGAGAGGAACCAGGGAAACACGGGTTATCAATTATGCACTCTTTATCGGTAGAATGTAAGGCTCCACAAGAGTTAACATTTATACAGGCATGGGAAAGAGATCTGGGGACAACGTTCCCGGAACCACAGAAACTTAAAATATGCCACCTCACACATAAGACATCAAGGTCAACCAAATATCAAGAATGTGGATATAAAATACTGACAAGGTGGTATAGAACACCCTCAGTGCTAAATCGGATATACCCACATTTAGAAAACACGTGCTGGAGATGTCAAAGGGAAGAGGGAACTATGATACACATATTTTGGGAATGCTCCGGAGTTAAAGAATTCTGGAAGATGGTAAGGGAAACAGTGGAAGAAATTACTGAAATATCATTGGGAGAAAATCCAGCAGTATACCTGCTACATGACACTCCGATATCTAGGGGAGAATATAAAAACTCATTAATGGGACACCTGCTGAACGCCGCGAAGGCGTGCATACCGAGTTTATGGAAAAAAACTATAGCCCCGACGAGAGCACAATGGTTAGCGAAAATATCAGAAATCCAATTAATGGAAAAACTTACCATGAAGTTAAGAGAACAAGAAGATAGATACCAGGAGACATGGACACCCTATATGACATACAGGGAACAAAACCGCCAATAGCCTCATGGGGGAGAAAGATTTGAAACAAAAAGGGGGGGACCGGGGTGGGGAGGAGTAATGCCAGAGGGAGAGAACGCTCGCCCATCCTGCCCGGGAGACTTTTATTTTTAAATTTTTTTTTTTCTCCCATCCCCACCTCCGGGAGAGGAGGGAGGGGGGAGAAATAAAAGGGGAAGTAAAATTACAGGAGCAGAGGAAAGGTGAACTGAAGTTCCTCACTGCCTTTTTCCTCGTGTTTTTTTTTTTTTTTTTTTTTTCTCTTTTTTTTTCTCTCTCTGTTATGATCAGTGGACAATACAGAGGGGAAAAGTAGAAGACAATATAAAGGAGTGTTATTGTTGGTAGGGTGATATGAATTTGAAAGGGAAAAGGTTAATTAGGAAATATGATTATTAATTTGTGTAACTGTAAAACATGCACCTGTAAAATGAAAATAAAGAATTTATAAAAAAAAGAACGTGTGTTACACCATTAATCTGAGGAAGTTACAGCTAGCCACAAAACACGCCATTGGTCTTTTCTTACCAAAGTTTGCACTTTCGTCTGAATATTTTTGTTATGCACTACGGGTTTCCAACACTACATACCAAATCTATCCACAGGCGCCTCTGAAATAGTCCACACCTTCAGGCTTTTTCCACTGATACTGAACTTACCTAACCATCCTGCTGTCCTGAGTGGACCTGGGACCAGGCTACCCTGTGCAATGAAAGGGACCACCTCACCAATTGCGTGGAGATGTATATACTCCACAAGCGCTGAAACTATGTTGTGTTTACTATTCTCTCATGGCGATTTGCAACATGACCAGATATAGGCAAGTGTTTTATTTCTACTGCACATTTAGTATTTAGTTTTTTTTACATATCTTGAAGCTATATTACATGATGAGGGCTCTGGTGTCATGAATGTTTCCACTCAGAGCACCAATTTTTTTTAAGATAAAGGTTTTGAACCATTTTAAGGTTTTGAACATGGCCTATTAAAAAAAAAAAAAAGTTAAAAAAAAAAAATGCTGTACAAACAATGAGCGCAAAGCTTCATTCTAGACCTAAAACTATTGCTAACGTGCTGCTGATGTACTGGAAAACTATGCTGATTAAAAAAAGGCATAGATAAAAACTATGAGAGAATACTCAAAAAAAAAACCTGCAGGACACAGAACAGATTAACCAAATAGTGAAGAGCAACTGGGACTAAAAATTGCTGTGCCAAAAACTGCAGGACAAGCAGAAAGAAACAAATATGTAAGTAAGGCAAATCTCCACCTCACTAAGGGGATCAAAAAAGCAATTAAAAAGTGAGCCAAAAAGGTGCAGAGAAGGGGGGGCGTGGCCGGAAGTCGACCAGGATGGCCACACATTAACACTGCTCCGTGTCTCAGTGGTAAACCAGGGCCTTCAGCATGACTGGCAAACCCAGAAAAGCAGTATGTCACGGTTATGCAGTAATCTTCCCCTGTTTGCTTACCTCTCCTCCATGTGTTCAGACCAAGAGGCCAGCCACTCTCACCTGGTGGTTTTTCTAACCTCTCCTCTAAGCATGGCTCCACCCCAGGCCCTATCAGGGGAACCTATATTAACCTGCGCACTGCAAGCCAGTGGTGCTGATCAACCATTGTGTATCCATGGTGTGTTCGGCTTCCTGGTTCCTGCTTGCCGCGTGCTTTATGTTTGTCTCTGTTACCGACCTTGGCGTGTTCTCAACGATTCCTGTCTGCTTGTGACCTTGACCCTTTGGCATGTCCCCGACCATCCCTGTCTGCCTGTGACCTTGAACCTTTGGCGTGTACTCTGTTGTTCCTGTCTGCTAGTTACCCTGACCTCCGCCTTATCCCCTTACTATCCTTGTCGTTCCAGCCTGCTGCTTCCTTCTCCTGTAGTCTGTGAGCGTGAGCTGTGAGACCCTGGGGGTTGCGACCTGGAGCCAGACTGCAGCGAAGTCCATCCTCACCACTAGATGCTCTGGCAAACACCTGCTGGCTCTTAGACTCCGCGCCCTGGGGAATCTATGCTCTAGTTCCCACTGGGATCTGTGTAAGTGATCCAGTAGACCTGTGTCCTGAATCTCCCTGGGTACAATCCGCAGCAGTCAGTCCTAAGGTCAACTACCTAGCGGTGCACTTCCGATTCCTACTGAGTGCACCTGTCACCTGGTCTCAGGTGACCTGACACAGTAATTTACCCCTCCACAGATACAGGACAACCAGTGGCATGTCCAAACGGAGAAAGGAGCTATCCACTCCATGCATGTTGATGGAGTTTTATCCTACTCCATGCAAGCCGACATTCCAAGATGGCACTGGCAGACACACAGACTCGCAGTGCAGTGGGCTGGCTGGCCTAAGCGAGAGCGCACATAACAGCATAGGACAACCTCAGCTAACACCTCCACTGGGCTGCAGCTCTTCAGTCTCCTCACCCTTCACCATCCCTGCTAAATCAAAACCTAGGCTGTCACACACAAAAGATCTAGATACTGAGGTAAACACTCACAACTGCCTATTTCTGGTAGCATTAAACAGAAATCCATGGCAGTGTTTCCTACATCAAACCAGCTGGTGTTAAACACATTAAAGGACACGTTAATATGCTTACAAAGCTCAATACACTCAGATATAGTCTCTATGGTGCACCATTTTAAAACCGAGATTACTGATTTGGGTGACAGAGTCAAAAACAGTCTAAGATGGGCAAATTCACCAGATCATTTAACGATTTAGTGGACGCCAAAAAAGAGGAAGACAGAGTGGATGAAGGCTAAGTTGGCAGACTTGGAGGACAATTCCAGAAGGAACAGCCAGAGTAATACCATTAGAAGTATCCCAGAGTCTGTCCAACCACCAGCTTTAAAAAATGATTTCACACAATTAATGGCAGCTTTTCTTCCTGACACACCGCCTGTGGAGCTGGTTATTGACCATATCCACCAGTTACCTAAATCAGCACACCTAACAGATACAACCCCTAGAGATACGACCATCAAGATACATTTTTTCCAGATGAAGGAGAGGCTATTGCGAGCCACTAGGAATACCACAACTTATCCTCAACCCTATGCAAACTTGACCTTCTACGCAGACTTACCTTCTACTCTTCTACCCAGTATACAATACTAAAAGGCAAGAATCTTTCCACGATCACAAAACCTTTACGCAGTCACCAAATCATAAAAAAAAAAAATTGGGCCGTCCAGTGAACCTAGTGGTCATGAAAGATAACAAATCCTACACCATATGCTCTGTGGAGGAAGGCTTTTCACTGCTGCGTCAATGGAAAATTCTGGATCCTGGCAACTACCACAAGCAACGGGTAACCACAGCAAGGAAGATTGGGATAATACTGATCCCCCTGATAAAATGACCAATTGATCTACCTACTACTTTCAAATCTACTCAAAATGGCCGTGGTACAGCCACATGAGCTTGGCCTGATTATTATTTTACCCCAGGATATAAATCATGGTTATACAGACTCCACCTACACAGTTTCAGTGTTTTTTTTTGTTTTTACCTTTTATCATATTTTACTTCTAAAGCATCGTTGTTCTCATTTCTTGTTGCAGCATTTATAACATTTCCACTGATTACTGCAGCTTTTTATATATTGCAGTACATCCTCCTAACTCTTAATTTTAACACTCACCAAGACACAGACCAGGACTTCCTTGATCTTCCATCACAACGCAAAAACACCACAGCCCGGTCTCCTTAAAAGTAAGTTATTTTGCATCTTTAAAAAAAACAAACACACACACTCGGATTTTTCGATGGAAAATGTTCGATGGGAGCTAATTGTTGGATATTATGAGCCGTGTGTAGGCTCCATCGGACATTTTCAATCCGAATTTCTGTCACACAAAATTTGAGAGCTGGTTCTCAAGTTTTCCGACAACAAAATCTGTTGTCGTAAATTCCGATTGTGTGTAAACAATTCCGACGCACAAAGTTCCACGCATGCTCGGAATCAAGCAGAAGAGCCGCACTGGCTATTAAACTTAATTTTTCTCAGCTCGTCGTACATGTTGTACGTCACCGCGTTCTTGACGTTCGCCATTTCCGACCAACTTTGTGTGACCGTGTGTATGCCACACAAGTTTGAGCCAACATCTGTCAGAAAAAATCCATTGATTTTGTTGTCGGAATGTCCGATCGTGTGTACGAGGCATAAGCCGCAACTGCATACTTCTACAACCATCAAGCCACAACTGCGTACCTTCACACAGGTAACACCAAACACTGCATTAGGTCTTTTAAAATGAGGCCCACACCTGCCAAGACCCACCATGCCTTTCAAGACCACATCTTTAAATGTTAAAGGATTAAACCACCCAGGGAAAAGATACTCCCTATGGTTTGAAGCACGCAAGTTCCAATGTGACATTTTAGGTCTCCAGGAGACACATTTCTGCCAAGACAAGGCCCCACCATTATCCCATGAGAATTTTCCACATATCTTTTTTGCAAACAGGCCAACAAAAAAGAAGGGAGTACTCATCACAATCAAGGACTGTGTCCTTCTGGTTAATTTATATTATGTCTGATACAGAAGGGTGCTACATTATTCTAGTTTGCAAAATCAACAATGCGATATACACCATAGTGAACATTTATTCTCCAAAAACCAAACAGATCTCATTTCTCCACAAGCTAGATATCATTCCAGATGTCTCCATAAACATTAAAGGCCCTACAAAGAATAACCACATATGTCTGCGCTATCATCCTTTCTGCACCTAAAGGGTGCGGTGCCAACATTCCCTAGAAAGGGATTTCACATTCTTTTCAAAACCACACTGCACGTACTCCATGATTGACCTTTTCATAGGAGACAAACTATTTCTACAAGAGGTTCTCACATCAGAAACTTACAACATGACATGGTCAGACCATGCATCCTTGCCTCAAATATTAGGAGAGAAAATTGAAAAACCACCTGTGTCCACTGGGCACAATGGCCCCAGACGATAGCTACCTCATCCAACGCCGCCAACATCTGCAAACATCTAAGGGACTTTTTTTTTACTCAATGCTTCTTCAGTCACCGACCAAACTCTAATCTGAGGAATTCAAGGAATCCTAATAAAAACAAGCTCTCAAGCCAAAGCCAAAGGACACAGAAGCTAACAAATTTTTTGGACACTATCAACAAATTAGAAATAGAAAACATAATATGATGAAGGCAGAACTCCAATATATTGCTAACACTAACAATGATACCCAATTAGTGTTGCTTCAAAGTCAGCGAAAACATGCAGCGGTGGCTATGAAGAAAGCAGTAAATAAAAGATTTGTTTTACAACAACCATATTTTGAAGAGGAAGAGGGGACAGGATATTTATTGGCCACTGTTGTGAGGGCTCAGTGGCCCTCAACACATGTATTTGAAATACAAAGTGGCGTTGCTATGGGGATGCAGCCCGCACCCGGGTGACACCTGCCAGAGGGTGACACCCGGGTCAGACTGGAACCGGCGCCGCATTGAGAGGGCCCTCCTTCCCTTTCATGATCTCCTCTCCTCCATGCGATGTGCGGGAAGAGTGGGGGAGGAGGGAGTGAGGCAGAGAGGCAGAGATAGACTGGGTGCCCGGGGTCCGACCACCCCCACACACACCTCCACACGGCATGGCCGCAATCAGATCTGTCCCCGCCATCTGCGCTCACTGCAGAGGAAGTGGAGGGACACCATCCACGCTACAGCACCTGCCCTGAGGTATGCAATAGGAGTATTGCAGAGGAGGGGGACATTGGCAGGTAACAATTATGCTGCCAGGAGTGATTTTAGGGGGTTAGAGAATAGGTGCTAGGGGTTGCTCTTTGTTTTGGGTTAGAGAGGACTTGTACTAGAAGTAGGAGGAGGCAGATTTGAAGTTTGACCCCCTCCCCACAGTGCAATTCCTCTCCCCTCCCAAAGCACCCCCTAGCACATATCCTTTAACGCCCCCCTCCCCCCAAATCAAAGATCCCATCCCAGCTCCATCCACCCCCCGATCTCATTCAGCTCCAACCAACCCCCAATCCCATACCCGCTCATCCATCCCCCCTGATCCTGATCCCATCCCGGCTCCATCCATCCCCCACCCGCCTCATCCCCCTGATCCCATTCTGGCTCCATCCATCCCCGATCTCATCCTGGCTCCATCCATCCCTCTGATCCCATCCTGGCTCCATCTATCCCCCGAACCCATTGCGTCTCCATCCATCCCCCTGATCCCATACCCGCTCCATCCACCCCCCCTAATCCCATATCCACTCCCTCCACCCCCCCTAATCCCATTCCGGCTCCATCCATCCCCCCTGATCCCATACCCGCTAAATCCCGCCTGATCTCTTGACCCGCCTCCCCCAGTGCAATTCCTCTCCCCAAGCTTCCCCTAGCACATATCCTTTAACCCCCCCCAAATCAAAGATCCCATCCAGGCTCCATCCACCCCGCGATCCCATCCAGCTCCAGCCCCCCCCCCGATCCCATACCCGCTCATTCATCCCTACTGATCATGAACCCATCCCCGCTCCATTCATCCCCGATCATATCCCCGCTCCATCCATCCCCCTGATCCTATCCCCACTCCATCCATCCCCTCTGATCCCATCCCGACTCCATCCATGCCCTGATCCCCTCCCAGCTCCATCCCTACCCCGATCCCCTCCCGGCTCCATCCATTCCCCTGATCCCATCCCAGCTCCATCCATTCCCCTGATCCCGTTCCAGCTCTATCCACCACCACCCTGATCCAATCCCGGCTCCATCCACCCTCCACAATGCAATCCAATCACATGTGTAGTTTGAACACCGTTTTCATATGCAGGCACTACTCACGTATGCGTTCGTGTCTTCACGGAAGCTCGTCCGGACGTGGTGCGTTTAAAACATTTTAAATGTTTTTTTCTTATTTATTTTGCCTTTTATTTTTTATTTTTACACTTTTTTTTTTTTAAATTATGTCACTTTTATTCCTATTACAAGGAATGTAAACGTCCCTTGTAATAGAAAAAAGCATGACAGGGCCCCTTAAATATGAGATCTGGGGTCCAAAGGACCTCAGATCTCATATTTACACTAAAATGCAATAAAATTCAGTCAAAAAAAAAATAAATAATAATATGTCTCTTTAAGAGCTATGGGCGGAAGGGACGTTTTGACGTTGCTTCCGCCCTGCAATAATATGGAGACGGGTGGGGCAAACATCTGATCACCTCCGCTGCTGCCGACGGCTCTGGTAAGTGGCGGGAGGGGGGGCCCTCTCCCGCCGCCAATAAAAGTTATCTTGCAGCGAATCCACCGCAGTGACCACTTATCTTGATGGCCCGCTGAAGAAGAGGATACTAGGGTTATGGCAGCTAGCTGCTGCCATAACAACGATATTCCTCTTCAAAGTACCAACATATAATGATGAAGTGGTTAAAGAACGTTATCAGTTGTTGAATCATAATTTTTATCAATATCTTCAAATACGTCATGCATTACAGAGTCAGACATCTAATTTTCAGTTGCAATATAATCCCCCAAGATTTTATCCAAGGCCATCTCTACATCTTGTATGAAACGGGGTTTGATAGGAGATCTTTATTCTGTTTTACAAATCGCAGATAGCGCCCAAATGCAGGTAAACAGCTGTACTTCTTGGCAAAGGGATTTAGAATCTTTGGATGAGGAGAAGTGGACTTGGGCACTGGAGGTGTTACCGAAGGTCTCTTTCGCCATCTCAGCAGCTGGCTTAACCTTATTTTTTACATAGGGTTCACTACACCCTACAAGAACTCTATGCTTGGGGAAAATACATAACACCGTTATGTCCCCGCTGTGCTTTAACTAATGGCTCTCTTATTCATATGCTCTGGCGATGCCCCAAACATCATCGCTATTGGGAAAGAGTGTTTAGAACTTTAAATACATTATGCTCAACTAAAGTGGCAGGGAACCCTAAAATTGCACTTCTAGGAATAATCCCTGAGGGAGTGTTACCAGATGAGATGCATACTATGTGGCTAAGGCTCTTATACCTAGCAAGCAAACTCATTCTACAAAAATGGACTTCTCCTACATCCCAAACCCATAAACAGTGGTTTGAGAATTTGAAATATATATTAAAAGAGAGAAAAACTTAGGGAATGCCCCAAAAAAAAAATATATGGTCCCATTGGATAGATTCTAGTAATTTATTATACAATGCTTTACCCAGTGTCATAGAGGAGAGACGTTAAAATGCATGTGAATGTTCTTATGTTTAAATAGGTTCATCAGAAAGAAATGGGTCTGCTGGATAGGGTTAATAGGTGCGGTTTTTAGGGGTGTCATTACATCTTCATATCGTAGACTATAATGTGTGGTTTCTAATAATTAAAGTTGATAATGTTGATTCATAACATATGATTATGCCATAATCTGTAGTGTATGATTCTATGTTATTTCCGAGTCCAAGAGGTGCTATGTATTTTTGTTTGTTTTTATAGATTGTTTTGTTTAATTTGGTTTAATTTATGTAAATTGTTGTCCCTATACTGCTTTATAATCATCAATGTATTTTAAAAATGTTTAATAAAAAAATTACTTGATATAAAAAAAAGAAATAGAAAACAAATAAAACCCCACACCAGCTATTAGCAATAAGATCTTCCAGGCCAGAAATGAACTTAGAACCTTCCTGATTGCAAATCATGTTAAAACGATACACAAACTAGCCAATTTTTATGCCTAGGGCAATAAAGCCAGCCAGCTACTCACAGCACAAATCAAATAGCATGGGGCCAAAGGTGCAGAGAAGAGTAAGGCAGTCACTGACCTGCCATAAATCAAGCTACTTACTTGGTGGGTGACCAGAATCAGGAACAGTTATTAGTTATTGCATTTCAAACATCACACTTTATACTGTTTGATTTCAAAGTAAAGTTTTTGGTTACCACCCCTCCCTAATTAAATGTGAGGGGTCATTGGCTGCTATATGAACGAAGCGACACCTCTATCCATGTAGACATTCTGAGGTCTGTCTTTGATCATTTCTTTTAGGAAGTATTGGCACTAATTGTTTGTGATTTGTATGATATGATTACAGTCCCAGTCAACAGTGGAGCTTTTTTCCCTACTAACAGATTACATTTTTAGTTATATAACATTACAATTGGCTAGTTGCCCATTAAGATATTAAGTTTGCCTCATACTAACTTACTACAGTATCTCACAAAAGTGAGTACACCCCTCACATTTTTGTAAATATTTAATTATATCTTTTCATGTGACAACACTGAATAAATTACACTTTGCTGCAATGTAAAGTAGTGAGTGTACAGCTTGTATAACAGTAAATAAATTATCTGTCCCCTCAAAATAACTCAATACACAGCCATTAATGTCTAAACCGCTGGCAACAAAAATGAGTACACCCCTAAGTGAAAATGTCCAAATTGGGCCCAATTAGCCATTTTCCCTACCCGGTTTCATATGACTCGTTAGTGTTACAAGGTCTCAGGTGCGAATGGGGAGCAGGTGTGTTAAATTTGGGTGTTATCACTCTCACTCTCTTATACTGGTCACTGGAAGTTCAACATGGCACCTCATGGCAAATAACTCTGAGGATCTGAAAAAAATGAATTGTTGCTCTACATAAAGATGGCCTAGGCTATAAGAAGATTACCAAGACCCTAAAACTGAGCTGCAGCACGGTGTCCAAGACCATACAGCGGTTTAACAGGACAGGTTCCACTCAGAACAGGCCTCGCCATGGTCGACCAAAGAAGTTGAGTGCATGTGCTAAGCATCATATCCAAAGGTTGTCTTTGGGAAATAGACGTATGAGTGCTTTCAGCATTACTGCAGAGCTTGAAGGGGTGGGGGGTCAGCATGTCAGTGCTCAGGCCATACACCGCACACTGCATCAAATTGGTCTGCATGCCTGTCTTCCAAAGGATGTCTTTAGGTTGTCCAAGACTTAAAGATGATGCACAAGAAAGCCAGCAAACAGTTTGCTGAAGACAATCAGACTAAGTGATTACTGGAACCATGTCCTGTGGTCTGATGAGACCAAGATAAACTTATTTGGTTCAGATGGTGTCAAGCGTGTGTGGCAGCAACCGGGTGAGGAGTACAAAGACACGTGTGTCTTGCCTACAGTCAAGCATGGGGGTGGGAGTGTCGTGGTCTGGGGCTGCATGAGTGCTGCCGTCACTGGGGAGCTAAAGTTCATTGAGGGAACCATGAATGCCAACATGTACTGTGACATACTGAAGCAGAGCATGATCCCCTGCCTTCAGACACTGGGCCGCAGGGCAGTATTCCAACATGATAACGACCACAAACACACCTCCAAGACGACCACTTCCTTGCTAAAGAAGCTGAGGGTAGAGGTGATGGACTGGCCAAGTATGTCTCCAGACCTAAACCCCATTGAGCATCTGTGGGGCATCCTCAAATGGAAGGTGGAGGAGCACAAGGTCTCTAACATCCACCAGCTTAGTGATGTTGTCATGGAGGAGTGGAAGAGGACTCCAGTGGCAACCTGTGAAGCTCTGGTGAACTCCATGCTCAAGAGGGTTAAGGCAGTGCTGAAAAATAATTGTGGCCACACAAAATATTGACACTTTGGGCCCAATTATGACATTTTCACTTGTACTCACTTTTGTTGCCAGCGGTTTAGACATTAATGGCTGTGTGTTGGGTTATTGTGAGGGGACAGCTAATTTACACTGTTATACAAGCTGTACACACACTACTTTACGTTGTAGCAAAGTGTAATTTCTTCAGTGTTGTCACGTGAAACGATATAATAAAATATTTACAAAAATGTGAGGGGTGTACTTTAGGTGTTCTTTCAGGTGCATTCTGCTTGCATTTGAGATATTTTCCAAAAGTATCTGCGTTCACTTTACAGGTGTTTCTGACCCTTTTCTAAACTGCATCAAATTGCATTCCTACTGACCTGTATGGGTGGGCAAAGGAGCTATTAAACATGTACATAAGCCCTTACAAATCCAAAGACCTTCTGCTATTTGGCCACAAGAAGGAAGCATTCCACGTTTTCTTTGTGCTTGGTATTATGCAGGAAACATAAGGGAAAATTGAATTCAAATACATACCGTAATTTCTTTCCTGACAAGCTCCATGGCAGCACAGCTGGGTATAGGCTCTACCCCCCCCCCCCCCCCAATGCCTCATAAATTTGACATTTGAATTTCTACAGCCTTGGCATTCTGTAACTACTCCTACCAAGCTTGGTGGGATCTGGCTGCCATGGAGCTCTTCAGGAAAATAAAATTACGGTAAGTATTTAAATTCAATTTTCCATTTTCCTGACGGCTCCATGTCAGCACAGCTGGGAACTAACTAGCCAAAACAGGGGAGGGATAATGCTACACAATCCTCAATTCTGACTAAAAAAAACAGAAGCCAGGATGCCTCTGCCAAACTCAACTGTCATTAAGCCATGAATATTTTGGTGCCCACGTAGCTGCCTTGTGGAAAGTTTCAGACATTCGGCCTGCTACCACTCAAGGTCGAGACCCTTCTAGTGAAGGGTGCCGTGATTCTCCAGGCACGACCAACCCTTTCAACTTGTAGGCCAAGGAGATGAGCTTTACCAACCAAGAGGCAATAATTTTGCTTTTTAACCAACTGTTGCTAACTAAAAATTTTAAGGGTCTCCCCCCTTTTGTTTTTTTGGGTAAAGGCCTGATCTGGACACCCTCCAAGTTTGGGGATGTCACCAGATGAGGGCAGGATCAATACCCTTTTTTCATCCTGGGTATTGTTTATTGGTTATGTTTGTGTGTATGTTTTCTATGTTTTTTTATTTTTGAATGATTGGTCTTACCATTTGTTATGCTTCTATTAGGTACAGTTTCCTTGAATGGGTGTTGCTCCTGAGATTTATATTGAGATGTATACCTAGGCTAAATTAGTTTTTTAGCTATCCTCTTTTCATTTATAATCTGTTATATAACGATAGCACGTGATATTCCTGCTTTCAAGATATTGTCCTGGAATGTTTGTGGACTCAATTCTAAATTCAAAAGGGCAATACTTTTTAGATACCTTAAATTACATTCTCCACATATGGTGCTTCTTCAGGATACACATCTTATGAGCAGTAAGTGTTCGGCATTAAAATAGCCATGGATCCAGCAAGCCTTTCACTCCTCATATTCTATATATGCAAGAGGAGTAACAATATTAATTAGTAAATCTTTTCCATATGTAATGGAACAGGTACATACTGATTCTCAGGGCAAATATGTAATAGTATTTACGGTGTGGGGCACACGGTACATAGTAGTAGGGGTGTATATTCCCCCTCTTTTTCTTCGTCCATTCTATATGTAATTTTGGACAAAGTAATTCCTTATTATCCAGCAAAATTGTTACTTATGGGTGATTTTAATGTCATTATGGCCCCTGATCTAGATAGACCTATTCCTCCGAAACAACATTCTACGGATCTATTTTCTTGGGCTCAGGTAATGGGCATAACAGAGGTTTGGAGGTGGAAACATCCCGAGACTAGATCCTATTCTTGTTTTTCTGCCACCTACAAAACCTCATCTCGCATCGATCTCGCTTTTGCTAATCCAACTATGTTGTCTGATGTACTGGATGCATCACATTTACTCAGTGGACTTTCAGACCATTCACCGTTACTTCTCAATATTCGCTTTCCATCCTCTAGAACCGCAGCCTTTTGGGGGCCCACTGGCTTTCTCATGTTGATTTGACGACTATGGCCGCGTACACACGATCGGACTTTCCGGCGGGATTGTCCGCTGGACATTGCGACCACCCAAAAGTCCGGTGGACCTAATTTTAAGATTTGACTTAAAATTGTCCGCCGGACTCAGCAGTCCGGCGGACAATCCCGCCGTCTGTGTGCTAGTCCGCGGGACTTTTGAAATGAACGGACTTTTCTCACACACGGAGGAAAGTCCATTAATTTAGAACGTGACTCCAGGTAGACGGGGATAGCGAAGGAATCCAATGCCGCCGCCTCGATCGGCGACATTGACACCTCGCTAGCCCTGTCTACCTGGTATGGATTTAAAGGAGAATCCCTACGCCGAAAAAACGAACGGCGCGGGGGTCCCCCCAAATCCATATCAGACCCTTATCCTTATGCGGCCCCCCCACCCGCCTGCGGCCCCCCCCCGCCCCAAAGCACCTTGTCCCCATGTTGATGAGGACAAGGGCCTATTCCCGACAACCCTGGCCGTTGGTTGTCGGGGTCTGCGGGCGGGGGGCTTATCAGAATCTGGGAGCCCCTTTAATAAAGGGGCCCCCAGATCCCGGCCCCCCACCCTATGTTAATGAGAATGGGGTACGATGTACCCCTACCCATTCACCTAAGGGAAAAAAGTGTAAATAAAAAAACACCACAATTTTTTAAAATACTTTATTGCACAGCTCCGGGGGTCTTCTCCCGTCTTGTGGGGTCTTCTCGCCAGACTCCTCCGCTATCTTCTGCTCTTTTACTAGCTCTTTCACTAGCGGAGGAGCCCGGCTTTCTCGTTCATCGCCGCCGCCGTTTGGGGGTCTTGGTCCGACTTCAGGGGACTTGTCCCGCTCTTCTATTCTTCTTGCCTGGCCTCTGCTTTCATCTTCCAGCTCTTTTACAAGCGGTGGCCCGGGCTTCTGTTGCCGTCGCTGTCGCCGCCTTCCGCTTCTTGTTCTTCTTTTTTCATCCGATGTTGACACGAAGCTCTCTCTGGCCGTAATGGCAGAGACACGCTGTGCTGTGACTTATATAGGGACAAGGGGCGGGGCCACCGACTCATGTCACATGGTGACCCCGCCTCCATATGATGTCACAGTCCCAGCATCCTCCGGGACTGTGACATAAGGGGGCGGGGTCATCATGTGACATGAGCCGGCGACCCGCCCCTTGTCCCTATATAAGTCACAGCACAACGCGTCTGAGCCATTAGAAGAGGAGACAGCACCAAGTCAACATCGGAAGAAGAAAGAAGAACAAGAAGCAGAAGGCGACAGCGATGGCAACAGCGACAGAAGCCCGGGCCACTGCTCGTAAAAGAGCTGGAAGAAGAAAGCGGAGGCCCGGCAAGAAGAACAGAAGAGACCAAGAGACCAAGTCGGAACAAGACCCCCAGACGGAGACGAAGAAGAAAGCCGGGCTCCTCCGCTAGTGAAAGAGCTAGTAAAAGAGCAGAAGATAGCGGAAGACCCCCCAAGACGGAAGAAGACCCCCGAAGCTGTGCAATAAAGTATTTTAAAAAATTGTGTCGTTTTTTTATTTACACTTTTTTTCCTTAGGTGAATGGGTAGGGATACATTGTACCCCATACTCATTCACATAGGGTGGGGGGCCGGGATCTGGGGGCCCCCTTATTAAAGGGGGCTCCCGGATTCCAATAAGCCCCCCGCCCGCAGACCCCGACAACCAACGGCCAGGGTTGTCGGGAAGAGGCCCTTGTCCTCATCAACATGGGGACAAGGTGCTTTGGGGTGGGGGGGGCCGCAGGGCCTGGTATGGATTTTGGGGGGACCCCACACCGTTTTTTCAGCGTACCAGACCTAAGGGCCTGGTTTGCCCCTGAAGGCATGCAGGTCTTATTAGAGAGGCGACATTGTCGCTTATTTCACTCGCTCGCTGCTATAGGAAAATGGGACATTTTCCTATTGCAGCCAGCGCGATCCCATCACGCTGGTTCTCGCGCAGGCTGCAATAGGAAAATGTCACATTTTCCTATAGCAGCGAGCGAAATAAGCGACAATGTCGCCTCTCTAATAAGACCTGCATGCCTTCAGGGGCAAACCAGGCCCTTAGGTCTGGTACGAATTCTGGTACGCTGAAAAAATGGTGTGGGGTCCCCCAAAATCCATACCAGGCCCTGCGGCCCCCCCACCCCAAAGAACCCTGTCCCCCCTTTCCCCAGGGCACCCCCCCATGTTCAGGGCATGCGGCCTGGTACGGCTCAGGAGGGGGGGGGCGCTCGCTCGTCCCCACCCCCTTTCCTGACCGGCCGGGCTGCATGCTCGAATAAAGGTCTGATATGGATTTGGGGGGGACCCCCGCGCCGTTTTTTCGGCGTAGGGATTCCCCTTTAAATCCATACCAGGTGACTGGGCTAGCGAGATGTCAATGTTGCCGATCGAGGCGGCGCCATTCACCTCCTTCGCTAGTCACGTCTACCTGGAGTCAGGTTCTAAATGAACAGACTTTCCTCCGTGTGTGGGCAAGTCCGGCGGAAAAAAACTCCGGCGAAAAAGTCCGGGCTTGTGTGGGTAAGTCCACATGTTCGGAAAGTCGGGCGGACCTCCTGGAAAGTCCGGCGGTTTGTCCGCTGGACTAGGTGCGGCGGACAATCCCGCCGGAAAGTCCGATCGTGTGTATGCCGCATAAGATTTCACCACGATTGGCCGGATATTGGGAGTTTAATGATGGATCCACTTCTATTGCAATGATATGGGACACCTTTAAAGCTTTTACTAGAGGGCAATATATCTCCTCTATTGCTGGGATTCGTAGGGAACAGGCTGCCGTTGCCACAGCATTACAGTTGGCTGTGCAACGTCAATCTGATATTTACATTACTGACATAAATTTTTACTCCCTGAATGCCGCAAAGCGTGAGCTACATCTTCATCTTACAGAAATTACTATATTGGATCTACATCGGAATAAACAAAAGTTCTTTGAACATGGAGACCGTAACGGTCGTCTTTTGGCGATATTAGCAGTCTGACCATCCTCCAACAGTGATTTCCAGTGTGGTGTCTGTATCTGGTACATCGGTTTCTTCATTACCAGATATATTGGGAGGTTTTCCGTCAATATTATAGTTCCCTTTACACTTCTGTGTTGCTCTCTGATTTTCAGCCCAAGGATCTGGCATCCTGGCTGGATCCATTGGCTTTTGGCTGGCTTTCAGATAAGGAAAGAGAGTCTTTGGTGGGGCCAAGTACACCAGAGGGGATCCTTTCTGTTGGGGAAGTCACCAGGTCCAGATGGCCTCTCCATAGAATTTTATAGGACCCATGGGAAGTTATTAGCCCCTAGGCTAGCACAACTTTTTTTTTTTTTTTTTTAAATTGTTTTTATTGAATTTTCAGGTAAATACAAAACAAAACAGCCTATTGGGCATACCCAGGCACAAGCACTACTATAACTAAACTAACATGAGAAAAAAAAATAAAAAAATACATAAATTATACAAACCAACAAAACCACTGTACGCTCAACCACCTATGTAGTATGTGTAGAAAACAAAACTATTTAATTCCGCCTATACCTTGCAGGCGTTCATTAGTTAATCACAGGATGAATCGTCTAAAAGCCATACACCGTCTTACTCTCACTCCCCCTCCTCCCCACAGAAAATTCTCAGGAGCCTAGGAGCGTTTATGAGATCAGGGATGCCGCCCAAGCTATTCCTGGTGCTTAACACTTGATACTTGATAGAGTGCTACTAATCATCGCTTGAGGCTGCATTAGTGGACTGGGATTCAGTCCAAATATTCCATACCTTGTGAAATTTTTCCCCACAACCACGTGACAGGTAAGTAGCTTTATATAGTGGTAGAGCCGTATTCACTAACCTCTTCCAGAAATTTATGGAAGGTGCGGCTGGGGCCTTCCATTTGAGTACTATAGATTTACGGGCATAGTATAACAATAGTCCCAGCAGGGTTCTAATCGCCCGGCTTGGGGCCAGTGGTTCAACCATTCCCAGCAGACATATCTCTACAGACAATGGCACAGGAATAGTGGTGACAGTCAAAATAAATTTGGTTATATCAACCCAAAAAGTTTCAATCTTAGGACAATTCCAGAAAATATGAATGAAATCCGCTGATGAGGAGCTGCACCTCCAGCAGGAGGCGGAGACAGATGGATAAATTCTGTGTAAGCGTACAGGCGTGTAGTATATCCTATGTAGTATTTTAAATTGCACTAATTTATCTCTGGCTGATACCAACTGTGAAAATGGATACTCCCACATTTCTTCCCAATCTTCCGTGTCTAATGCAGGGAAATCTACCTCCCACTGTGCTCTAAGGTTTTCTAGTCCTATGTGGACATTAGGGAGTAATGATTTATATATGGTGGATAAGGGCTTAGATAGAGCTTCGTCTCTGAGTAGAGTCTCCAGATTTGAGGTATAAAAGGCTACAGGACCATTTTCAAATTGAGTATTGAAGGCATGCCTAAGCTGTAGGAATCTAAACAGGTGCGAATTAGGTAAATTATATTGTTCCTTTAACCTGTCAAACGTCTGTAATTTGCCCTCAAGACAGATCTGATTTATATATTTGATGCCCCTGCCAGCCCATACACTGGGGTCGGGAATGGATCCAAATTCTGACAATTTCGGATTTAACCAAAGAGGACTATGCGGGGAAATGTGTCCAGAGGGCATGGGGCGTAGCAATTTTGCCACTGACCATGCCCGCAAGACCGCTCTCATTGCTGAAGTAAGAGGAAAAGGAGCCCTGGGGCCCCGGTAAAGTAGGTTCCGTAGCGCCTCATAGGACCCCAACAAAGCTGCTTCCAGGACCACCGCCGCGTTGGACTCGTCCGAGACCAGCCAGTTGTGGGCATGGGATAGCAGAGCCGCTATGTAGTAGGAGTGGAGGTCAGGGCAAGCCAAACCTCCCTCTCCCCAAGGCCTCTGCAGCACCGTCAGCTTAAATCTCGGTTGACCAGAACCCCAAAGAAAGGATAGTAAAATAGTGTTTATCATGCGAAATACCTTTTTGGGGATCCAGACCGGGGCGTGTCTGAGAGCATAGAGAAAGGCAGGCAGAAGTTTCATCTTAAATAAGTTGATCCTCCCTATCAGAGAGAGGGGGAGATTTGCCCACGCCTTCAGTCTCGTCCTCATACTATGTATTAGTGGTTCCAGGTTAAGAGTATGGTAGTCAGAGGTAGAAGTGGATATGTGAATACCTAAATATTTGATTTTGTCTGTCCATAATAAGGGTAAATTGGGGTCTGCTACATCTTTTGCTGCACTATCTATCGGCAAAATTTGAGATTTGTCCCAGTTTACTTTGAGTCCCGAGCAGCCAGTGAAATTGGAAAGAATGGTCAACGTCTCTTGAAGAGACTGGGCAGGGTCACTCAGGAAAAGGATAAGATCGTCAGCATATAAAGCGACTTTCTCGTGTATGGATCCCACCTGTATCCCTCTAACCTTGTCTGCTTGTCTGAGGGCCGAGGCAAGTGGCTCCATAACCAAGGCAAAAAGAGCTGGTGACAGTGGACAGCCTTGCCTCGTACCTCTGGCTAGCACAACTTTATTCTCAATGTTTGACTGATGGTGCCCTTCCAACTTCTATGAGCCACGCCCATGTTACATTAATTCATAAAGTTCAAAAGGATCCCACCTTGTGTGCCTCCTATAGGCCAATTGCTTTACTATAAAAAAAAGATTTAAAAATTTTGACTAAAACTGCTTACCGCCAGACTACAGCCATTATTACCATCTGTTGTAGATATTGACCAAACTGGCTTTATGGCCAACAGGTCAACTGATGTAAATTTGAGGCGTTTGTTTACTAATATACATGCAAAACATTTGAATGAGGGTACAAGAGCGGTGGCCTCCCTAGATTTTGAAAAGGCCTTCGATACTATCGAATGGCCTTTTCTTTGGGAGGTCCTTAAGAAGATGGGGTTTCCCTTAATTTTTAGGACGCATAAACCTAATAAAAATGAATATATTACCAAAATTTACATATATATTTCGACACTCTCCACAGTGGATCCCTAAATCTTTTTTCGTATGGCTACATCGTATTCTTTCAGCATTTATATAGAGATCTAAGCTCCCTAGATATAGATGGGCGACATTGGTACGCCCGGCTTCCCAGGGTGGCTTGGCATGTCCAGATTTTTATAAATATTATCTGGCCTCTCAGCTAGTAACTGCGGCTTGGTAGCTTAATCCAGATACCTCTAATTCTGCCATCCAGGTAGAAGTGTTGGGATCCTTGGAGGCAGTGAAATTTTGGATTTTTCGGGGCCTCCGTGCTCCATATTTACTGACACCATCTATGTGCACTGGGAGAGAGTCTTAAAATTGAACGTTATCCTCTACAGGCAATCTCGCCAAATGCTCCTCTTTGGTTAAATCCTACTTTGGTGCATATTTACACACTGCCCGATCCCTAGGCTTGGACTAAATTTTATGTAAAAACCGTGACCCAGATTATTTCAGATGAATCCTTGATCCCATTTTCTAAATTGATTTCTGATTTTAATGTTCCTCAGTCGCACTTTTTTTGTTTCCTTCAATTCTCCCATGCCTTCAGTTGTCCATTCCCTGGCTCTCCACGATTAGTTCAATCTGCCATAGAGACGCTTCTTAGACTAGAATGTACAAAGAATGCTGTTTCTAAACTGTATTCTCATCTAACGACTGTCTCTCTCCCAAATTTAGAGAAATTAAGACTTAAATGGTCTAGGGACATCCCCGAACTTGCAAATGATGACTGGTATGACATATGGGATTCTCCCTTCAATTCTCTTGTTTCTCTGAGAGACAGATTGATTCAATTTAAGCTAGTTCACAGGACATATTACACCCCACATATATTACATAAAATCAATCCAGACTCTGCCCCTGGTTGTTGGCGCTGTTGGGAGACCCCTGGAGACTTTACTCATATATTTTGCAGCAAGACGTACTTTGGTGGGGCTCCTCTTGTTTTATGCTCGTAAAGCTATAGCGCTTAGTTGGAAAAAAACTACCCCTCCATCACTAGCTATGTGGAAACAACTTATTAACAACAACCTACCTTTATATAGGGAAACCTATATTAATAGAGGCTGTCTCCTCAAATGTGAAATGGTTTGGTCCAAATTGCTGATGGATCCCACCACAGCTTCAGAAGCCTCTTAGAAGAATATGATCTTTGGCCCATTTTACTTTAGTTTATAGGTAAATATCAACGATCATTTGAATATTTTAGGCTGGCATATATACAGTAGGTGCCGCCAATATTGTGTTTCCAGCGCGATCCCGTCACGCTGGTTCTCGGCGACAGGGTTCTTTAACCAGCGCGATCCTGTCAAAAAACGGCGCGGGGTCCCCACAAAATCCATACCAGGCCCTGCGCCCCCCCACCCAAAAGCACCTTGTCCCCATGTTGATGAGGACAAGTGCCTCTCCCCGACAACCCTGGTCATTGGTTGTCGGGGTCTGCGGGCGGGGGGGGGGATTATCGGAATCCGAGAGCCCCCTTTAATAAGGGGGCCCCAGATCCCGGCCCCCACCCTATGTGAATGAGTATGGGGCACATCGTACCCCTACCCATTCACCTGGGGAAAAGAGTCAATAAAAAAAAAAAATACTACACAGGTATTTAAATTTATTAGGCAGCTCCGATGGTTTTCTTCCGACTTCAGGGGTCTCTTCCGAACTCCTTCGCGCTCTCCGGTTCTTCTCCACTCTCTTCGGTTCTTCTCCGCTCTCTCTGGCCTCTTCTCCCGCTCTCCGGTTCTTCTTTCGGGCTCCTCCGTTATCTTCTTCCAGCTCTTTTACTAGCGGAGGAGCTCGGTCTCTTCCGTCCTTCTTCCCTCTTCTCTCCTTTTCCGATGTTGACACGACGCTCTCTCTCGCTGAAATGATGTGTGCGAGGTGCGCCCCGACTTGTATAGGCATGAGGCGGGGGTCACCGGGTGATGTCACATGGTGACCCCACCCCTTATGATGTCACAGTCCCAGCATGCCCCGGGACTGGGGGCGGGGTCACCATGTGACATCACCCTGGACCCCGCCCCATGCCTATATAAGTCACTGCGCACCTCACACACGGCATTTCAGCGGGAGAGAGAGTCGTGTCAACATCGGAAGAAGAGAGATTAAGGGGGCTCCCGGATTCCGATAAGCCCCCCGCCCACAGACCCTGACAACCAACGGCCAGGGTTGCCGGGAAGAGGCCCTTGTCCTAATCAACATGGGGACAAGGTGCTTTGGGATGGGGGGCCATAGGGCTCCCCCTTTTCCAAAGCACCCCCCCATGTTTAGGGCATGCGGCCTGGTATGGCTCAGGAGGGGGGGGGGCGCTCGCTTGTCCCCACCCCCTTTCCTGACTGGCCGGGCTGCGTGCTCGGATAAAGGTCTGGTATGGATTTTGGGGGGGCCCCATGCCGTTTTTTGGGCATAGGGGGTTCCCCTTAAAATCCGTACCAGACCAAAGGGCCTGGTATGCTGTTGGAGGGTGAACTCATGCCGTTATTTTATTTAAAATTTGGTGTGGAGTTCCCCCTCAAGATTCATACCAAACACAGTGCCTGGTATTGGCGGGGTGCCAAGTCAGATCCCCGCACCAGTGTGAACCTGGCCTCAATGTCAGCAATGCTTGTCGCTCATTGGGAAAGGAAAAAAAAAATGTTTTCCTTTCCCGATGCGGCTCGGCGCTGGCTCCCGCGAGACGGGGCTCACAGGGTGTCAATCTCGCCGATAAAAGTGGCGAGATTGACACAATATTGCGGTCACCTACTAAACATATATACATAATATATTTTTTTATTAAAACAAGTTAGCATAAATACCATGTAAGACCAATGTTTGTGTATGTATGTGAGGGTGTGTTTGTCTATGGCTTTATATGTTTATTTCCTTTTGTAATGTTTGTTTTTGTATTTTTGGAAAATTAATAAAAACGTATGCTTAAAAAATAATCTTGCTGGAAGCCGTAAAATCATTGTGTTCCACATGGAATGACAAACAGATGCTCCAACTTCCTGATGGCATAAGTCGCCTTGATTAAATATTTTAAAGCTTGGACCACATCCAATGGGCTAATTTATTGAGTACTCTCCAAAAGCAACAAAGGAGGACAACCTCTTGTGTGATATGATAAGGTCAGTTCAGGCACAAAATTTTAGCATTTTGGTATGAGTACCACCCTATCGGCGAAGTATGAGAGTATGGGTTCTTTAAACCCCGAGGCCACCAATGCTGACTGTCTTATGGCTGATGTTATTGCCACCGGTAAAGCAGTTTTCAGTGAGGTACCACAGGGTGTTTGAAGGCATCTGATACAATAATGTCCAACTGCAATGGGAGATCCCATTTCGGTTTCAATCAAATTGCATCTTGAAAAACAGTATAATTAGGTGTTGGATGCCCACTGTATGCTGGTGAAGGCAGAGATAGCCGAAATGTGTGCCTATAGCATACTTACGCATAGACCTAAATCAAGCCACGCCTTGAGGCATTTCAGAACAGACTTCTGAAGAGTCCAGCGTAAAATCTTGATCAGCAACAATACTGGGAATTTATGCCATATTCTACTATAAGCACGGTTAGCGCAGTCCTTTCTTGTTTTCGGAAGAGTATTTACAATATTCACAGAGCATTCAAATCCATTAGCCTCTGCCTCTCTAGACTCAGGCCATCAGCCTGAGCCTGTCGGATGTTGGATGAATGGGACTTTGGACAAGATTTGATCTTACATACAGAGGGAGTCTTCGACCAATCTGGAATCATCACCAGAACTGCCACCTTCCCCTGCCACAGCCTCAGCTGGAAACTGAGAATCAGAGGGAGCAGCAGAAAGGCATAAGCTGTCTTGGACATCCACTCTGCAGTCAGCACCTCCACCCCGATTGCTTGCAAATTCTGGGCCCTGGAATGGAACTTCAGCAACTTGGTGTTGACTGGGGATGTGAGTAGTCTACCTCTGGAAGAAAAATACCAAGCTCTGTTAGTTCTCAAAAGACTCACGGTAGTCTGGACCATTCATTGTCGTCCAGACTTGTCCTGGACATATCGTTTGCCTGAAGATTCTTCTGACCAGGCACATAGGCCGCAGATAGCTGCAGAAGATTGACTTGGACAGGTTCTAGAATTAGAAAAACTTCCTTCAGAAAGGAGAGACTGAGCTGTCCAACTTTACCAGGACAGGCTTAAACCAGAACATTGCAGACGATTTCGTTTCTTCAACCATAAGTTTAGGCCACTGGTCCAGAAACCCGACTTGAACGGGAGCGAGAGTTAAACTGAGCCTACCTGAGCTGCTGTAGAGAGGCGATTTATATGGCTAAATCTGAGATGTGAAGGATGAAAGATCTCCAAATATGGCCTAAAATGCTTGCCTTAATGGACCACGTGTCAATCAAAGCCGTACCTATGTCCACAGAGGAGCCACATAATGCCCATAAGGTATGTTGTTATGGGTGGCACAATCCCAAAATAACAGAAAGCATCCTGATGTGGAACTCTTTACTGACTTCTTGGTTTATGCGTTGGCTTCCCAGTTTTTCCTGGAATCCCAGCCAGAAATGCAGAAGGTAAGCTCTCTGGAGTGAGAGTGAGCGTAGAAACTGACTCGAGTTTTTTGGTCTCCTTAAACTCAGCAGACATTAATTTTGAGGCAGGAAGCCAAATTGACCACTATTAAATTTAGGCTTGACCTTCTACGATCAAGAAATATGCAGTGATAGCGTTTGTCCTTGACCTTACCATCAGAAGATGTTGTGGCCTTTGTGTATATGGCCAATCCCACAAGGGACACAAACTGACCAGAGGGGTGATCCCAACCCCTGGACATCTTTCAGTTCAAAAGGGCATAACTTTGACATCCTGCTGTGACAACATACTCTAATCTTGTAGAACGAGCACTTGATCCATCCAACATAAGGACATTGTCAAGCTGTCCTCTGGAGGTACTTAACATATTTCCAAAGCTTCACATCTACTAAAAGGCATTTCACCAACCCTACCAATCTGGACAAAGGTCATCAACTTCCTGTTCAGAAGAGACTGAAGAGGATTGATTGGCTTGAGAAGGCCCTGAATAGAAGACTGGGCATTACCAGAAAAGATGGCCCTTGCAGAAGATGAATTCAGCAATTCCTTTAGAGCAGGGGTGCCCAACCAGTGGCCCGGGGGCCACATGTGGCCCACGGAGCCCTCTGATGTGGCCCTCGACCTCCTGCTCTAAGATGGCAGGTGGGCAAGACCAGATCACCGGTTACTGACCTGTCATCCCAGAGCAGCAGTTTTGTGAATGAAGCCGATGGTAGTGGAAGCAAGTGGCTGCGGAGCAGAGCCACATAAGCCAATGCTTCTTGTATAGCACCCACTTCTGTCACAGGCGGAGTGATACCAAATGCACTCCGCCTGGGACAGCAACAGCCAGCGATACCATAATGGAAGACGGTTATTAAAGGTAAGTTTACTACTAAATTCACAGTATATATGGATATATCTGTTCTGCAGTGGTTACTGGGCTGCTTTCAAACTGATCCGCAGGTGCAGTGCAGCTTACCTGCATTGAGCCATAGACTTCTGTTATTACCTGCGGGTTTGTTGCGCCTTCAGAAAGTGCACCACAACTGCAGGATATAATAGAAGTTTACAGCAAAGTGCAGCTAACCCGCAGAAAATCCACAGGTTCACTAAGCTGCACCCCCGGTTTGGGCAAATCGCAGTGCATCAGTGTGAAAGCAGCCTTAGGCCCCTTTCACATGATTGGTCTGACCCAATCGGACTTACTATTCACATCTATGGAGCAGCAGATGTAAACAGACTGGCCCCTTCCATCTGGGCGAATCAGATTGGATCAGAGGGCCCATAGAGTAGAGTGGGCTGTGTCTGTGGACACGGATTGGTCATCCTACCACTCTGTTCATTGTGGCCCGCGACCAGTTACCAATTTGCTTAAGTGGCCCTCGCTCTTCAAAAAGGTTGGGCACCCTTGCTTTAGAGTGTCTTCACCATATGCTTAATTGTGTCACCATCATCTGAATCACAGCCTGTCTGAACAAATTAGGAATCACATGTTTATTCACCTCTACTTGGGAAGAAGCTGATAATGGTTAATTTGCCTGAGGAGGTTCTGAGACTACTCATTGGCACCATATATGACCCCTTCACAGAGTGAGTGGAAAAGACTCCTTTAGAGTGTATTGACCTCATGTTTAATGAATGTGACAACCGGTTAGGTGTTGTCATCTTTATCCTAGGTAGCTTGAAGGTACCATTCTTGCAGGTACCATTCTTGCAGTCATGTTTGTCTGTTTTCTCTTTGGAAGAATCTGAAGCAGATTGTTTGCTTGGGAAGGCTTGGAGTCTGCTCGGAAACTCTTTCACAGGGTAAGTGAAAACACTTCTTTAGAGTGTATTGACAACAGGCTTAATGAATGCGACAACCTGTTAGGTGTTGTCATCTTTATCCTTGGTTGCTTGAACAAAGCAAAATTTATGCAGTCATGTCCATTCCGGAATTCGGAAAAATGGCTAGGCAGCTTCTCATTGCCAGAGCAGATAACCCTTTCAAAGGGTGAGCAGAAACCACTCCTTTAGAGTGTATTGACAATGTGTCATCCTTATCCCTGGCTGCTTGAACCAGTGGGATACATACTGTCATGCCCATCGGTGTATTCCTCTTCTAGAGTCTGAAGAGGGATGTTTGCTTGGGAAAGCTATGAGACTGCTCCTTGCCAAAGAATTTAACCCCTTCACAGGGTAAGTGGGAATAACTTCTTTGAGTGTATTGGCCACTTGTTTAATAAATAAGACAACCTGTTTGGTATCATCATCCTCGTCTCTGGTTGCTTAATCAAAGCAAGATTCACACAGTCATGTTCATCCACGGCTTCTTTATTGAAGAGCCTGAGGAGGGCTATTTTGTACTGAGACTGGTAATTACCAATAGATAACCTTTCCACTGGGTTTTGTGTGCCAATTAACAAACCAGCCCATAAAAATAATTTAATGAAGTAAAATAGTTTGTTTAGTAACAAACCTTAAGGGTTTAACCACTGCTAGAGGGAGACTGGAGCCTCCATCTACAGCCCTGATTCACCAGGTGGTTAATGAGCTAAACCTTGCCCTGCCAGGAATCTATTTTGTTAAGAACAGCAACAAAAAGGTAGGAATTTGCAAAAGAATTACACGAATATTCTGCAATGTTCACAAACCAAGTGAATTGTAGACCTCATAAACCTGCTTTTTCCCCTTTTTTTAATGAAAAACTGGAGAGCACATAGAAATATAAAATAATATCTCATACCTCAGCAGGCCATGATTGACCCTGTAGTCACCGACAGGTGACTCCTCTACCTTCTCTGGAAATGCTGGTCTTTTGAGGGGGTTGGCACAATGGCACAACAGTAAAGCAAATATGAGAAGCCACCAACAGGTTATTGCCATGTGTGAACAGACAAAGTGTTACTTTGTGTACCTGTTATGCAGAGTACTCCCTGTGAAGGAGCTCAGGCTATGCATAGAGGCTGCAGGGAGCAAGGCACAACAATACCCAGCAATGCAGCATTCATTTGGATACAAAGCATTTTTCTAATTTAGCTCACCCATCCTCCGTCATCCGACCATAAACACTGGCACAGCGCAGGTGCGCGTGCATAGGGGAGACTCTGCCAACACTGCTGCCCACTTTACATGGACCCAGCAGACCCCAGACAAGGCTGTTAGCCCTGATAAAAGCCGCCCCGTGGACCAGCAGCGGGGCTCCCTGGATTATGGGTCATTTAGCCGAGACACCAGGGTCTGCATCCAGTCTAATCCACACACATGAATGCCCCAGCCAGGTAGAGAAGCACACCTAGGTCCTGCGCATAGGAGGAAAAAAGAAGAACACAGAGGCTATAGGTGGGCTCAAATTTATATGAGTTAAGTCCTGGAGGCATGGGGGCGGAGCCTATACCCAGTTGTGCTGACATGGAGCCGTCAAGAAAACCTTTTGTTTGTTGTATAGTTTGACAACTTTGTTGTCAAACTATATGTGCTAACAGTGGGGAATTACAATTAGGGCAGAATGGGCATCTGCTCAGGCCTCCATATTCCAAGGGGAACCATGGGGATACAAATAATTTTTTTTTATTTTTTTTTTAGTTCTGGATAGAGTGGAGAGGGATTAGAACACCTGTACCTCTGTTTGGGAGATTCCCCCTCCCTGGTTGTCCTGTTTATCATTATCAACGAAAGTAAAAGATAATCCCATTTTTTGGGTTGTTCCTATAACAGGAAAAAAAACAGGGATTCCCTCACTTTGGGGACATTTTTTTCACTTCCTGTTTTAGCTATGGGACAGGAAGTGAAGGGAAGTCTTCCCCAAGGAGAAACAGAAGGCAAGAATAAACCTTACAGGGGTGCTCTACTTTAAAGTGGATGTAAACCCAAAAATGTTGGGTGCCGCTGTCAGAATACAATGTCCTGGCAGGTGTAGGTTCCTCCATCTACATTGCTTGTGTGGATGGAGGAATGTTTTTTTTTTTTTCATTCAGCCTGACCTAAAAAAAAATATTCATCTAAGGCCAGGTTAACCCATAGTTGCCTATTATCAAGCTGTGTCAATCGATATATAATAGAGAGTTGCAAACTGTGCTTTCAGGGACCGAGAATGTGCATACATATAGTGTATATTTGACAATTCAAAAAGGAAACCTTTATTGAGAGCAATACAAAGGCTGACCTTCTGCAAAAAGTCCATAGATTTGAAATGCTGAAAATTACTTAAAGTGGATGTAAACCCCAATTTTTTTTTTTTAATGTCATAATGTAGAGAACAACATTTCCTTTCATTTGAGCCCAGTCTTGCCACACAGATTTACTTGAGGCCTGAGCAATCTTCTTTTTTTGTTCAGTTAGAGAAATCTTGACAAAGTCTTGAAAACTTTGTCAAAAACGCCCCCTTGCTGTGAGTGACAGGTGATTTACATATCTAATGCACTAGCCTAAGACAGGCACATCCTGTGTAAAAAGTTCACAATTCACATACCCCTCCCCTCCAGCTCTCCCAGCTTTACTGTGTTTTGACTGGATGTTTCTCATCATAGGATGCAGTGAACAGTCAGCAGACTATAGACAGACAAGTGATTTAGGGGACATGTATGTAGTCAGAGCTGGGCAGAGTAGAACATCCAGTGATCTGATGATAACCTGTCTCAGGCTAGTGCATGAGATATGTAAATCACCTGTCACTCACAGCAAGAAGATGAAGAAACCGAAGGATGAAGAAAGGAAGAAGGAAGAAGACCAGAAGAAAAAAGATGAAAAAAAGACTTCAATAAAGGAATTGTCAAAGACCGTCTCTTGTCATTTTTAACATTTTTGTCACTTTTTTGGTGAAATGGTAGGGGTACTTTTGTACCCTCTTACCATTTCACACAGGGGGGAAGGCCGGGATCTGGGGGTCCCCTTGTTAAAGGGGGCTTCCAGATTCCGATAAGCCCCCCGCCCGCAGACCCCCACAACCAACGGCCAGGGTTGTGGGGACGAGGCCCTTGTCCCCATCAACATGGGGACATGGTGCTTTGAGGGGTCACAGACCCCCAAAGCATCCTCCCAATGTTGAGGGCATGTAGCCTGGTATGGTTCAGGAGGGGGGGGCGCTCTCGTTGACGCGGGGTTCCCCTTAATATCCATAGCAGACCTGAAGGGCCTGGTAATTGAATTTGGGGGAACCCCCACGCTTTTTTTTTTTTTTTTATCAATGACTTTCAATGAATGACTGTTCTCTGTATTATGGGAGCCGACAATTCATTATAGCCGCGAGTGATTTTAAATAGCTTTTTTCCTGCAAAAAATTACACTTTGTGCAGGGACAGTTCTAAGCACGGGAAACATGCGCCCTTTTACAGGCATACTATACACACCCCCAGGTACGAAATTTAAAGGAATATTACACTTTTATTGTTTCACTTTAAGCATTATTAAAATCACTGCCGTTTAAAAAAAAAAAATAAATTGCATTGATACATGTCCCCTGGGGCAGGACCCGGGTCCCCAAACACTTTTTATGACAATAACTTTTAAAATTAGTACTTGAGATTTCTCCCATAGACTTTTACAGGGTGCTCGCTGGTTTTAGAATTTGCCGCGAACACCCCAAATTGTTCGCTGTTTGCTGAACAGGCCGAACATTGCCTGTTTGGCAATGTTCGAGTCGAACATGAGTTCGACTCGAAGCTCATCACTACTCCTGATGAAACACAACAAACCCCAATACCTTTCCCTACTTCATGCTTAGCTCTGATTATCCCTGATATCAAGATCAACCAATGGGAATCTAAAGTAATTAAAACAATAGAAAATCTATTAATAGGACCATCCTTAAAAAAAAATCAGGTCCTTGCCACTAGAATATGATATTCCCATGCTGGATAACTATAAATACTTACAGATTGTGCACTTTCTAAGAAAAAAACCCACCCCCTATCATTACTCTACCTTGGCACATAATCCAGTTCTATACATCGACTGAGACAAATATAAAGGGTATTTAACTATTTTATAACACTCTTTAACAATAAAACTATATTTATCAAATCCTCTTCCATCAAAACATTAAAACACGATTTGGCGGAGGTATACCCCTCTAATTCATGGCAAAAGGCACTAAGTATCACCTATGTGGCAACCAAAAGAGTAAATCTTTGGGAACTAACCCAAAAAATGTTATTACTATGGTATCTAACACCCTATTGTATCTCCAAATTTTCACCTTATATCCCACCCACATGTTGGAGGAATTGTGGAGCCTCGGGCACGCTTTTTCGGGCATGCCCCTCTCTATCGGCCTTTTGGCCAGCAATCTTCCACTTAATAACAAAAGTGACAGGGATTCCATTCCCCATCAGCCCCAGAATGGTTTTATTGTCATCGGGTATCGATTTAGTTCCTCCTTTAGAGGAGTGGTGTCCCATATATTACTAGCAGCGCCGCTTGCACTGGTCAGAAGCTGGAGGGACCCTAAGATGATGATCCCAACCATAGGAGAAATAATACGGACGACCCAAACACATGCCACCTATGAAATACATTTTGCCTCCTCCATGGGTAAATACAATGCAGCCCTTAACTCTTGGAAATCTTGGACAGAATGGTATGAAAGATATACACTTAGCAATCAGGGAAACTTTTCCTCACAATGAAATGAAGCCTTATGGCTAAGCTGAAGACCAATATATGACTGTTTGACTGTGAAATAAATATACCAAAGTACTATGTAATAGTATTTCTTTTGATGTTGTAATTATTCTCCAGGCACAACGTCTGTTTTCTTGTGTTTTCTACAAACTGTAAAACTTCAATAAATAAATATTTAAACTAAAAACCTGATAGGGGTTATATGCCTAAGGCTGGCCATAGACGATTTAGAATCTCGGCCAGCTCAGCAGGCCAAGATTCGAACCATTAATGGGCAGGCTGAATGTACCAAGTCGATCGATTGATCAACTTGGGTACAACCAGTCTGCCGGATTTGCTTTCCCAGTGGGAATGGTTTACACTGCCTGGGAATCGTGAAAATTTCCTTCCTGCACCATCTATGGCCTGCCCTTTTATTAGTTACTCCAGTCCAAACTTTGACCGGAGTTAGGCTTTAATTCTAGACGTAGCGCTTTCAATCCAAGAGCTCCATCATTAGCAAATGTAGTTCCTCTGGAGGGATTGGGGTATTGAAAATGTTTGTTTTGTGCATCTGAAAGCTTTCAGAATTATATCTACAACAAATTGGAAAATATCGATATATGAAGCTTTGAACCAAATAGAAATCCCATTTTGTTCAAAATATCACAAGTACGGTAATTGTATCGCTGCAGTTTTCAGAGCGCTTATAAAGAGAGTAGTCTGTTGTGTCGTAATAATAGTTAGTAACAGATGGCCAGTCTACTTGCCCTCAGCAACATTTTTCTATTTTATCACAATTTGTTCTGCTTATCTCTAGATATAATAAAAAAATAGCGTAGCACGTCTGCTGAATATTATGTGTTTGCTTGCTGGGATAAGATATACTGTATAATCAGCTTCAGCAGATTAAACTGAATTCATCGAGTCCTTTTCCCATTTCTGTGTATTGGACTTAATGATACTAAATTATTTTATAAGTAGTCCCCTGCGCTAAAGTAAACTGTTAATTCTTTCAACTGTTATTTAAAAGTGTTATGAAAAGCATCATCAAAAGCACTTCCAATATATTTAAAGATGCTTTTGTTTGGCTATCTTAACTACATCTCTCATGATGTTGCTTTCACAACTTTATCTTGGAACAGCATGAGAGAAAATGCCATAATAATCCTTTTGACTGGAGATTGCTGCAGCGTTTCTGAGAAGTCTACAATAAAGTTTCTTGTAGATGATACCAGTGGTGTGTGACCCTCCTTTTCAGCTGGCATAGATCCTAGAAATGATAAGCAAATATCCAAAGCACCCCCCTTACATCAGATGTCACCTTGTGCTGCTGCCGAGAAGAAGCTGAAGAAGAAGAGTTGGGAGGCAGAAAGTGCAGGGTCTGGAGGAGGACCAGAGAAAGGCTGGAGTCAGCTGCAGAAGTCTGCTGAATGCTGAGACCAGGGAAGGCAGAGACTAGGGAGTGCTGCGGCTGCACAGAGAGATGCAGGATCTGTAGCAGGAGTTCTTTCCTTCTCTCTACTGATGACTGTGAGACTGTGGAGGGGGGGGGGATTCGGGGGTTCAGATACAAGCCTCTGCAGCTGCACAAAGAAGCATGGGATCAGTTGGAGGAGTTCTGTCCTCCTCTCTGCTGCCGACTGCTGACACAAGGTGGGGGCGGAGATGAGGGGGATGCCACAGCTGCAGGAGAGGTGTGTGAGGGCTACATGAAACAGCCCATGGCGGGCACGTACTCTATGTTGTTTCTGTTCAGAAAAGTCCCTCACTCTGATGGAGAGGCTTAGACACAACTTCAATCAACATGTAACAGGAGATTAGTGTGGGCTTGGCAAACGAAAAGTGTCTGGTGGGTTGTTGTCCTACCCAGGCAGTAATATGAATATGGCTTTTGTATTTTCATCATAGGGCTGTAGGCATGTGTGTGTACTATATGAATACATATGCACATACTGTATTTGTACGCAGTCCCCTTTTTTTTTTCTTGCCAAGCCACTTATTGCCCATATGCAAACTATTGACACTCATCCATGTATATATACATATGTAGAAATAAAAAAGGCGTATCTCTGCGCTGTGGTAGGGCGGAAGCTGACACAGATAAGTAGTATACCAAACTTATAAATAATCTTAAGAAAAAGTGTGTAGCGCCAAAAGTAAATTAACAGTGATGAAATGAGAACACTGTGTTCTAAATGGACAGCACACTGAAATAAAGTCAGAAAAAGTGGTAAAGTGAAATATATATATATATATAAGTCCAATCTTGTGGATGGAAATCAACAATAAAAAAACAATGTAGTGAAAAATATATATTTAAATGCACAGTCCCATGATGGGATCAGCAATCAGTGGCGAAACTACCGCCATAGCGACCCATGCGGGCGCTATGGGGCCTGCAGCCGCGGGGGGTCCGTTGAGCGGGCGGGGGGTGAGCCACGGAGCTGCCCGTCCGCTCGGTGATCGTACAGTCCCACTGACTGTACGAGTGGACGCAGCTGGGTGGCTCAGGGGTGGGGGGGAAGCTGCCAGCTAGGAGACTCGGTGGGTGGCCAATCAGCGGGTGGCGGAGCAGAGAGATGACATCATCTCTCACCGCCCCGCGCCCGCCCTGCATCCTGGCAGTTCCGCCCTCACTCACTGTGCAGGCAGCAGGAGATTACATCTTCTCTCTGCTGCCTGACTCAGACTGGGAAACAGAAGTGACAATCCCCGTTCTCCACCTTAGCAGGAAAGTGACAATCTGCAACTTGTGGCAGGTGATGTGGCAAGTGGACAATCCGCAATGTGTGGCAGGTGACATGGCAAGTGGACAGTTTGCATTTTGTGGAAGGTGACGTGGCAAGTGGACAATCCGCAATGGTGGCAGGTGACGTGGCAAGTGGACAATTTGCAACGTGTGGCAAGTGACAATCTGCAACTTGTGGCAGGTGACGTGGCAAGTGACAATCTGCAATGTGTGGCAGGTGACGTGGCAAGTGGACAATTTGCAACTTGTGGCAAGTGACAATCCGCAACTTGTGGCAGGTGACGTGGCAAGTGGACAGTTTGCAACTTGTGGCAGGTGACGTGGCAAGTGGACAATCCGCAATGTGTGGCATGTGATGTGACAAGTGGACAATTTGCAACTTGTGGCAAGTGACAATCCGCAACTTGTGGCAGGGGACGTGGGAAGTGGACAATCTGCAACGTGTGACAAGTGACAATCTGCATCTGGTGGTAGGCGACGGTGGCAAGTGACACACTCGGGGCTCCCACTGATTCTGCATTATGGTGAGTTGAACTATTTCATTTTCTATAACAATGTAATAATAGAAATAATGTTTCAATCATCCTGACACCATAACAACCATGGTGCCGTGATGATTGAAGCGCCAACATCAGCCATTGCCCCGATAAATTGCCCCCCAAAAAACGTATTTTATGGCAGTGCCCCTCCCGAGACTACTGGATACAACATTTTGCTATGAGGCCCTGTGATTTCTAGTTACGCCCCTGTCGCAATATACACTTATTGGTGAATACACAATAGTTCAGTCTGAAGATGTGCACAAAAATGTGGTGGTGACTTGAAAAGTGAAGAGGTGATCCAGTACAGTGCTCCAGAATCATCCACCACACCCCTATGAAATGGACACTCACCGGAAAAGCTGGCTGCCCTTACAGCAGCAAACACGCACTTAGTGTAGTTCCGCCATCTGTTGTGGGCAAGGCTGTTCAGCAACTCGCATTATTCAGATGTAGCTGTGGTAAATAAAGCTCACCAGGAGCCAGATGAAGTCTTTATAGTGTAGTATTTATTGGACTAGTATGTTAAAAGCCAAAATAAAATTAATCATGACATGGGGTGCCACTGCCATCCCGGTATCAGACAGTGGCCTGACTTCAGCATCAGGGATGGGCTTCGAGTTCGAGTTAAACATAAAACAGAGCCAATAGACTCATAAAGTGAAAGAAAGTCCGGTGCAATATAATATAGTGAAACAATGATAAAGTCCTTTGTTAAAGAAAATTAATCATATGGCATGGATCATCCTTGCACATGAGATGTATGTGGAGAAACTCTGCAAACACAGATGCTAATGTGTATAGACGAGTATATAAACCCTCCAATGGTTATGGAATGCATACGCTTACCAGCGATGTTGGACCCACCTACCATACGGCAGTGGGTCAGTAAGGCTTATGGTAACTCCTGTAGGTGGCGCCCAAGGGATGAAAGCTGGATTCTGGCAGCACTCCTCCAGGTCTGGGATGGACTCTCGGCTGGATATTCCGGAATCCTCCAAAACGACACACGTGTGGGGCACGACACCAGGAACAAACCAGGAAGCAGGATACGGAAAAAGGAACTCCAATAGTGTGATTCCACCACTAATTTATTGGGTATGGGGTATAAATAATGGTACAAACAGGGGAATTCACCCAAGCAGTACAGAGCATATACTGATAAAATCAAAAATAAAACAGAGTAAAAGCAGTATAAGGGTCTCAAAATCAGCAAAGGCCGACGCGTTTCGACCAATAGGTCTTCTACTGGGGCATCGGATGGATGGAAGACCTATTGGTCGAAACGCGTCAGCCTTTGCTGATTTTGAGACCCTTATACTGCTTTTACTCTGTTTTATTTTTGATTTTATCAGTATATGCTCTGTACTGCTTGGGTGAATTCCCCTGTTTGTACCATTATTTATACCCCATAAATTTGTGGTGGAATCACACTATTGGAGTTCCTTTTTCCGTATCCTGCTTCCTGGTTTTGTACCTTTTTGAGTTAGCGCAGTGTTTCCCTCACTCCGAGTTAAACATAAGTTCGACTCAAACATCGGCTGTTCGATCGTTCGTCGAAGATTAAACATTATGGGCCGTTAGTGCCAAATTCGAGCGGCGTGTCACGGCCCATAATGCACTGCGTCATCGCAGTGGTTTGCTGGCTGATGATTGGCCAAGCATGCACTATGACCCGCATGCTTTGGCCAATCACAGTGCTGTAAGCAAACAGAGCCATAATTGGCCAAAGGCAGAGTGCTTTTGGCTAATTATGGCTCAGGGGATTTAGTACATGCCCCACCTTATATAAGGCTGCCTGCACGTCGGCCGTGTGTAGTCTGTTCCGGAGTTGAGAGAGAGAGCGTGTCATTTAATTTCATTTAGATAGATTGTGCAGACAGTTGATTCAGTTAGCTCCAGTATATTTAGTGTATATATATATATATATATATATATATATATATATATATATATATATATATATATATATATATACATTCCAGGCTCTGTACATAGATCTCGCTGCAGACCGTTCCTGTTGTTCTGTTCCTAATATACTACAGGCAGGCAGTTCATTGAGTTAGCTGCAGTATATTCAGTATACTGTATCCAGTTTAGCTAGATCTCGCTGCAGACTGTTCCTGTTGTTCTGTTCCTAATATACTACAGGCAGGCAGTTCATTCAGTTAGCTGCAGTATATTCAGTACTGTATCATGTGCAGCTAGATCTCGCTGCAGACCATTCCTGTTGTTCTGTTCCTAATATACTACAGGCAGGCAGTTCATTCAGTTAGCTGCAGTATATTCAGTATACTGTATTCTGTGCAGCTAGATCTCGCTGTAGACCGTTCCTGTTGTTCTGTACCTAATATACTACAGGCAGGCAGTTTATTCAGTTAGCTGCACTATATTCAGTACTGTATCCTGTGCAGCTAGATCTCGCTGCAGACCGTTCCTGTTGTTCTGTTCCTAATATACTACAGGCAGGCAGTTCATTGAGTTAGCTGCAGTATATTCAGTATACTGTATAAAGTTTAGCTAGATCTCGCTGCAGACTGTTCCTGTTGTTCTGTTCCTAATATACTACAGGCAGGCAGTTCATTCAGTTAGCTGTAGTATATTCAGTATTGTATTCTGTGCAGCTACATCTCGCTGTAGACTGTTCCTGTTGTTCTGTTCCTAATATACTACAGGCAGGCAGTTCATTCAGTTAGCTGCAGTATATTCAGTATACTGTATCCAGTTTAGCTAGATCTTGCTGCAGACCATTCCTGTTGTTTTTGTTCCTAATATACTACAGGCAGGCAGTTCATTCAGTTAGCTGCAGTATATTCAGTATTGTATTCTGTGCAGCTAGATCTCGCTGCAGGCCGTTCCTGTTGTTCTGTTCCTAATATACTACAGGCAGGCAGTTCATTGAATTAGCTGCAGTGTATTCAGTATACTGTATCCAGTTTAGCTAGATCTCGCTGCAGACCATTCCTGTTCTGTTCCTAATATACTACAGGCAGGCAGTTAATTCAGTTAGCTGCAGTATATTCAGTATATATATATATATATATATATATATATATATATATATATATATACATCCCAGCTTTGTGCAGCTACATCTCACTGCAGGCCATTCCTGGTGTACCTATTCAAATACATTACAAATACATCAAATACAGTATGTCTGGAAGGCCAACAAGGAGAGGCAGATGCTCACAGGCCACTAAAAGGGGGCAAGCAGGCTCTGTGTCTACAGCCAACATTGCTGGTCGTGGACACGATGCATCCTCAGCACGTGGCCATGGGGCACGTTTGTCCTTTTTTCCGGCAGCTGGCCGTGTTGAGCCACAACATGCAGAAGAGTTGGTAGAGTGGATGACCAAGCTTTCCTCATCCTCCTAATCCTCTGTCAACCAGGCTCAGAGTAATTTGGCTGCCAATGCAGCTGCCAAAGCGGCATCTTCCATCAGCTCAACGTCATCAGTTACTCCTTCCCTAGCCCCACCATCATGCCCTGAGGAGTACCCCGAACTGTTCAACCACAGTGTTGGGTACATGCTGCAGGAGGATGTGCAGTGTTTTGAAGGCTCCGATGATGGTACCCAGATTGAAGAAGACAGTAACGTGAGCCCAGAGAGAGGGGGTGCCCAAGAAGGACAACAAACTGGCAGTCATGTTCCCACCGCACAGAGGGGATGATGAGGTCACTGGCTCTACGTGGGTGCCTGATAGGAGAGAGGAGGAGGAGGCACATCTCCAATGAGGCAGGATGCCCTCCAGGGGCCAGCTTAAGGGAAGCCAACCGACTGCATCACACTGCAGAGCTCCACAATTGCAGGGAGCTGCTGATGCGTTTTTCCAAAAGTTCTTTGGTGAGGGCCCTTTTTTGAGACATGTGCAGCAGATCGCACTGTTGCTGTTTGCAACATATGTCTGAAGCGTATCATCGTGGCCAAAACAGCAGCCGCTTGGGCACCACATGCTTGACAAGACATATGTCCAACCCCTATGCAGTCCGTTGGCAAGCGTACTTAAAAGACCCACAAAGAACAAGGCGGACCTCTCCTTGCTCCTCATCAGCTGGGATCTCCAACCCCACTATACCTTCAGTTCTCTCAGAAACCTGCACTGAGAGGAATGAAGGTGTAGAATTAGGTGTGCCAAGTACATGCCCAGTGGCTGAATGCTAGCTTGGCTAAATTGCTAGAACTCCAACTGCAGCCTTTTCAGCTGGTAGACTCTGCCCCCTTTCGTGAATTTGTGGAATGTGCAGTACCTCAGTGGCAGGTTCCCAAACGCCACTTTTTTTTACGGAAGGCGATTCCGGCTCTGTACCGGCATGTGGAAGGCAATGTCTTGGCCTCGCTGGACAGGGCGGTCAGCTGTAAGGTGCATATTGCCGCTGACTCATGGTCCAGCAGGCATGGACAGGGATGTTACCTATCTTTCACGGCGCACTGGGTGACCCTGCTGGCAGCTGGAAAGGATGCAGGACAGGGTGCAGTATTGTTGGAGCTTGTTCCGCCACCATGCCTCCAAAATGCTACTAGTGGTGATTCTGACACACCTCTCTCCTCCACCCCCTCCTCTTCTTCTTCCTCCATGGCCTTTTCCTCTATAAATTTTTCCTTGGAACCAGCGGTGCTCCATAGGCGTTCAAGGGGCTATGCAAGCACTCAGGCAAAAAGATGCCATGCGGTGCTTGAGCTGGTGTGGTTAGGGGACAGGAGCCACACTGGGGCAGAGATTCTGTCAGATCTGAAGGGGCAGGCTCAGAGGTGGTTGACGCCACGCCAGCTTCAGGCAGGAATGGTGGTTTGCGACAATGGCACCAACCTCCTCTCCGCCCTCCGACAGGGACACTTCACCCATGTTCCCTGTTTGGCTCTTGTCCTTAATTTGGTGGTGCAGCGGTTCTTGTGCAGGTACCCAGTCTTACAGGATCTCCTGAGGCAGGCCAGGAAAGTCTGTGTGCATTTCCGCCGGTCATATAATGCCAGTGCTCGGCTGGGTGACCTCCAAAAGGAATACAACCTGCCCAAGGACCGCCTAATCTGTGACATGCCCACCAGATGTAACTCAACGTTGGCCATTCTGCAGTGGCTACACATGCAGCAGAGGGCCATCAATGAGTACTTGTGTGATTATGGCACTAGGACAGGGTCAGGGGAGCTTGGCTTTTTTTCGCCACGCCAGTGGCTCATGATGAAGGATGCATGCACTGTCCTGTCACCATTTTAAAAGGCCACGAGGATGGTGAGCATTGACAGTGCATGCATCAGTGATACTGTCCCTCTTGTCTACCTGTTGGAGCACACGCTGCGTGGAATAATGAACAGGGCCCTTGAGGCAGAATAGAGGGAGGAAGAGGAGGACTTCCTTACCTCTTAAGGCCCCCTTTATCCAGACAGTGTTCCTGCGGGCCCGCCGATCACACAGGAAGTGGAGGAGGAGGATTGTGTCAGCATGGAGGTGGAGCCTAGCACTCAGCATCAGCAGCAGTCTTCAAGGGATCATTTACAGTCCCCAGAAACCCATGGACTTGTATGTGGCTGGGAGGAAGTGGCTGCGGATCAGGTCATCCTTAGTGACCCAGAGGACTCTGGACCGAATGCCTCAGCAAACCTACACTGCATGGCCTCCCTGATCCTGCAAAGCGTGCGAAAGGACTCTCAGATTCATGGTATCAAGGAGAGGGATCCTTACTGGCTGGCAACCCTCCTTGATCCACGTTAAAAGGGTAAGGTTTCAGAACTTATCCAGCCATCGCAGAGGGATCAGAGGACGTATATCGGCGTGAGGCGGACGGCAAGCAGTTAACTGACAATTGCGTGGCCGTGCGACACTATACCCAAACAAAATTGACGTCCTTTTTATTCCCACAAATAGAGCTTTCTTTTGGTGATATTTGATCACCTTTGTGGTTTTTATTTTTTGCGCTATAAACAAAAAAAGAGTGAAAATTTTGAGAAAAAAGCAATATTTTTTACTTTTTGCTATAATTTATATCCCCCAAACAATATAAAAAAATATTTCTTCCTCAGTTTAGGCTGATATATAGTCTTCTACATATTTTTGGTAAAAAAAATCACAATAAGCGTATATTGATTGGTTTGCACAAAAGGTATAGCATTTACAAAATAGGGGCTATATTTATGGCATTTTTATTATTATTTTTTTTTTTACTAGTAATGGCGGTGATCTGCAATTTTTAGCGGGACTGCGACATTGCAGCAGACAGATCGGACACTTTTGACACATTTTTGGGACTATTGACATGTATACAGCGATCAGTGCTATAAAAATGCACTGAATACTGTATAAATGTCACTGGCAGGGAAGGGGTTAACACTAGGGGGTGACCAAGGGGTTAAATGTGTTCGCTCGTGTGTGTTTCTAACTGTGGGGAGATGGGACTGACTAGAGGAGGAGCAAGATCGCTGTTCCTAACTAGTAGGAACAGACGATCTGGGAGAATGTAGCTGTATGTCGGCCCTTTAAACAGCTTTAGCAGGTGCCCGGCGGCACGCACGCACCTGCTATAGCTGTTTAAAGGGCCGACATACAGCTACAGCAATTTGCACAGGAGAGCCGACCTGCCACTGTAGAATGACGGCGGCTGGTCGGCTAGTGGTTAAAGAAAGCCAAAGCAGAATAGGCTCTTATTTTGTCACAAAAAAACGTATTTTTGCCCAACTGTATATAGTCTTTTCTTTTGCATTTCCATATTTGCAGGAGGTCTCCCACTCCATTTCCTTCATGTGCAGTCTCTACTATTTATATGTGCATACAAATCATTAACTTATGGAAATGTAAGTAGTACTACATTTATTGCAAAATCTATTCTTTAAATAATGAACAAAATACAATAAAAACATTGTTTTTATTATTTCCAAAAAATAATAATTTATTTTCTTTAAAATCACATTTACAATAATAATAATAATATTTTCCAGTGGTGCAGTTTTCAGATATTAATAAACTTTTATTCAATACAGTATTTCTTTGGTAAATAATATATAAATATAGTTTAATAGTTTATCTGTTTTCTGTTAATACTACAATAAAATAATTTAAAAATCTGCATTTCAATTTGTCTACAGTACATATTATATGTTATATTTACTGTGAAAAGTACAGTTATATTTATACAAGTAGCACATTCAGTGTGAACATATGGAAAAGTGGGATTCTCAACAAGATGGTTTTACAAAACATCAGCAAAAAAAAAAAATACATTTGATTAAATCCCTCATTAGTTAGGAGCAGTCATGACAATGACAAGTGATTTCTGAACAGTTGCTGTCCGGTTATGGAGTAGCACAACCATAAAAAAAGATAAAAAGAAGAGGGTGCACCAGCCTTGTGCATTATCCCAAGATAATTTATTAATAAAAAACAGTAAAATGCTACTCACAAACATGTGTAGAAGCCACTAAATTGTGGCAATCAGTCCTGGAACCGACCGTCTCCAGAGAGCAGAGGGGAAGACCTCAGAACCATCACTGACTGGCGCGTTTCGAAGGAGTACCTTCTTCCTCAGAGCCTTTATTTATTAATAAATTATCTTGGGATAATGCACAATGCTGGTGCGTCCTCTTCTTTTTATATTTTTTGTGACTATTAGGATACCCCCTATCCAGGAGGGCAGCAAGGCCAAAGACACTATCCCTTAAGTCACTGATCGCCGGACCAACGCACTTATGCGCGGGAGTGTTTGTTTACTATCACTAAGTAGCACAACCATGACTCACTGAAACTGATCATGGTCTTTGTAACTAATAGAAGAGATCTAAAAAAAAGTAAAGGATTTCCTGTAAAGCCCCATACACACGCGCGGACAATCCGTGGACCAGGTCCGTCGGACCATGTCCGTCATACTTTGTCTGATGTTGGTTTTGCGTACACACGATCGGACAAAGTTGTCGGAAAATCCGATCATTCTGAACGTGGTGACGTTTGTTGCCTACGACGGGACTACGTAGAGGCTAGTAGCCAATAGCTTTGGTCTTGTAATGTGATCTGAGCATGCGTAGCACTTTGTCCGGTTGGACAAGCGTACACACGCTCGGATTTGGTGTGATCGGACCGGGTTGAAGGGAAATCTTTCCAGCAGGAGATAAGACTTTGTCCGACGGACAAACCGACGAACACTGTCCGATGGTGCATACACACGGTCTGATTTTTCAACAACCTTGTCCGATCGGACCAAATTGATGAAAAAGTCCGACCGTGTGTATGGGGCTTAAGACTTATACCTGAAGTATGTTTGCTTTAGACTTCTACTTGCAGGGAAAAGAGAAACAGTTCTACAGCTTACCAGAAACTATTTTCCCATCTCATAGAAGAGGTGGAAATTTGCATATACAGAACCAGTCAGTTTGGAGCATCTTACATTGCATCAAATGCATGGGTTGTACAAAATAATTACCGTATATACTCGAATATAAGCCGAGATTTTCAGACCCTTTTTTAGGTCTGAAAGTCCACCTCTCGGCTTATATTCGAGTCACCGCCGTCTGCCTACATGAACAGCTTGTCATGCAGACAGACGGCGGTGTTCAAAAGCCGCGCCGCCTCCTCCCGCCCGTCCGTGATAGGCGGACACTAATTTTCCCAGCAATACAGTGTTCCGCCTATCACGGATGCCCTGTCATTCTCATCTCATGGACGAGGATGAGAGGATATCCGTGATAGGCGGAACACTGCACACTGACTGCTGGGAAAAACGTGTTCCTCCTATCACGGACGAGGAGGCGCGGCTTTTAAATTTTAATGGCGCCTGTAATACACGCTGTGGGGAGGACAGAGCGGGACCGAACCCCGGACCCCGGACCCAGGACCCAGGACCCAGGACCGAGGACCGAGGACCCCGGACACAGGACACAGGACCCCGGACCCACGGATCGGCGGATCGGCACAGGTAGGCTGCAATGGGGACACGGGCTGCAATGGGGACACGGGGGTCTGTACAGGGGACATTCAGATTGGCATTGCTGACCCTTTTTCCACTTACAGTAGCTGCTGCATTTTTGCCCCTCGGCTTATACACGGGTCAATACGTTTCCCCATTTTTTTGTGGTGATTTAGGGGCCTCGGCTACTGCCTATACTCGAGTATATACGGTAAATTAAGATATAGTTGTAGGCTCTGCGTAGCCTTGCCATTTACCTTTGGTTACCTTACTTGAGAATTTATACTCTTGTACCCTGGATGCTGTATATCCTTTTATTGGTGTATGTAATTTGTTGTTAAAAATCTAAAATAAACATCTTTCAAAAAAAGATATAGTTGTAGGAATAATAAGAGATGTTAATAAAAACAAAACAAATAAACCCCTTTTAATTGGAATCATTATCAATCAGTAATAACTGCATTCTCTAAACCAATACAATACAGTTCCTAAAATGATCCTCAAGAGAAAAACAAGAGGAACGGTCCCCTTTTCCATTGTCTCTTTAGTTGTAAATTACAGTATGTGTTCACAATATATTAATCTACATTTTTCCCTATTTATTAGGAATTAAAACAGGAATTACAACACTTTACACAATTATGAAATCTATGATAAACTTATATTACACAACTCTATTACAACTATTAAATAATGATGCATAATATACATTTATAGCTGTACAAATGCAAAAATATGGATGCATGTTTATACAGTACAGTATGTGAAACACGTGTTTGCAAATGCTCTGTGACTTAAACTTTTGATAAACGCTTTTTTATAAAGTATCCAACTAATTTCTGGGGCCTCTGTTGATATTCCACCAGAACATCATGGGAACTACTGATCTGGTCTCCCTCCAAACGATTCAAAAGTGTGACACAAACCACTGCAGCTAAAAAAACAAATGAGATAATCATTATTAAATTAAATCAGTCAAATACAGGCAGGGTTATTTTACGTCAGCTATAATTATTTGTTTTTAATATACTGTACCTGTGTGACCACTCGGACCCAGTTGTTTTTCTACCATGAAACTGTTATATTCTAAGCCTAAATTCTGCACTAAACTAAGCCATAAATCACATTCTGATTCTGGTTCACTGACAGCTTGTCTTTCATACTAGATAACTCCTAAATAATTATTGTAAGTTGTGCAATATATTTACTTCATATGATCATGAGATCCTTCTAGTGGCCTGTTTGATTGCTTATGGCGCCGTTCAAAGTAGAAGTAAAAAGCATACAGTGGGGAAGATAATTATTTGACCCCCTGCAGATTTTGAAAGTTTGCCCATTTACAAAGAAATCAAGGGTCTATCATTTTTATCATAGGTGTATTTTAAATGATAGAGATAGAATATCAACCAAAAATCTAGAAAAAAAAAACCCACATAAAACAAATAAATAAATGAAGTTGCAGTTTATTGAGTAAAATAAGTATTTGAACCCCAAGCAAAACATGACTTAGTACTTTGTGGAGAAACTCTTGTTGGCAAGCACAGAGGTAAGATGTTTCTTGTAGTTGGTGACCAGGTTTGCACACATCTCAGGAAGGATTTTAACAAATGCTATAAATTAAGTTGCAGTTCAGTGAGTAAAATAAGTATTTGAACCCCAAGCAAAACATGACTTAGTACTTAGTGGAGAAACTCTTTCTGGCAAGCACAGTGGTAAGAAGTTTCTTGTGGTTGGTGACCAGGTTTGCACACATCTCAGGAAGGATTTTTGGTCCACTCTTCTTTAAAGATCTTCTCTAAATCCTTAAGGTTTCTAGGCTGTCTCTTTGCAACTCAAAGTTTCAGCTCCCTCCATAAATTCCCTATAGTATTAAGGTCTGGAGACTGACTAACCTACTTCATGAACTTAATGTGCTTCTTCTTGAGCCACTCCTTTGTTGCCTTGGCGGTATGTTTTGGGTCATTGTCATTCTGGAGGACCCATCCACGACCCATCTTCAGTGTTCTGGCTGAGGGAAGAAGGTTCTCAGCCTGTCAGCCTGTACCTTTAGCAGAGAAACAGCCTCAAAACATCATGTTTCCACCTCTGTGCTTGACTGTAGGGATGGTGTTCTTAGGGTCATAGTCAGCATTTTTCTTCCTCCAAACATAGCGTGTCCCAGGAACATGTGGCGCAGGCTTGTCCTGATACTAATCCTAAAAGTATTGTCCCTACTCCTGACCAGCACAGGTGAATAAATTATAAAAAGTGATATATTTGTTAGAAACAAAAAACAAAAGTGATATAGAGCGCCCTCAGCCTTCAAGTCTCCACCAAACCACAAACCCTGATGCATTTTTGCACTGCCCCGGGCTTAATCATACGACCCTCTCATATGTTCCTGAATTAGGGTAAAAAGAGGATGTTTAGCATTTTTGGCCTCTGGAAACCAAAGGATCCAAAAGTGCTGAAAGTTTTTCAAAAATTAAGACATACTGACAGTAAAATTTTATTTTATTAGACAGGCCGCATGGTGCATGCCTGAGAGGGAGCCAGAGTCTCATGAGGAGCGCAGTGTCAATAGAGGACATTCCTCTGGGGAAAGGGAGCAGCTGTGACTTTGAGTGGTGTCCTGTGTTTCCTGTAGGCTGTCTGTGAAAAGCAGGCTCTTTTGTCTCAGCTCCCTTGCACCTGTGATCTGCCATTGCCACTGAGAGCATCCCCAGTGGGGTACTCACGGTTCAGGAGTGCAGATCGGATTTGGTTTTGCATGTCCAGAGAAGAAGGAGTCTTCAAGGTTTGCGAACCATAGACCTAGATCACACACTTAGACTTGCTTAGCACCCTGCACAAGTTGCACTTCAACCCAAGGTGAGTAGCTAATGCAGGTGTCAGGAAATGTTCCATCCGCTGGTAATATCTGTCTTTTGGCGTGCAGTACTGCGGTCCACCAGCTGGTGTCTCCTGGCAGTTTGGAACTGTCAGGAGAGCTTTTCCCTGCTGATGTTATGTCATCTTTGGGCTGCAGTACTGGCATCCACCAGCGGATGGATCCTGGCAGTGTGGAGCAGACAGCACCTCCTGCAATCAGGTGTCACTTGAGGCCAATCACAGGACTATAAATACCCTGCAAGCATTCACATGTTTGCCTTGGTTTTGTCCTTGAGCCCTGACCTGCATCCTGCATCCTGAACCTTGATCCGTGCATCCTGAACTTGTTGTACCTGATCCTGTCTATTCCTGCATCCCTGCATCCCTGGAACCTTGTCCTGAAACCTGATCCCTTTCTCCTTTTCCCCCCATCTGCAGACCTCCTGTTTATGACCCTGGCCTGGCTTGACTACGATTCTGATATCCCCTTTGTTATATATACTGGATGGTTTGTTGTCACTGTTATTTGGTTTTCTCACTCTGTTTGGTATTGGTGGTGTATTCACATTATATGCATTTATCTTAATAAAATCACTTATTTTCACCTACTTATGTTGATTTACTCTGTAACTCTGTCACACAGTTCTGGTCACATACGGTTTATGACAGCAGGATTCAGTGCCCAAAGTAAACATTACAGGCTGGTCCCACGCAGTGGAGTCCAGGTACGGCCCCCAAGGGACACACCACAGGTAAATGATCCACAAACTGCTAGTAGTGGTAGTGCATGGCAATAAGCAGTCAGATGTTGAAAAAATCATATAATCAAAATGGAAAGAGAGGACAGATCCTTAAGCTGGAAAAAATATTGAAGGGTATGAACCTTGAATGACAGAGTAGAGCAGTAAGAGGGTGACTGGAAATGGTATGTGCATATTCCTTGGGGGTGCATCCTGGAGCCCCCTCATTGTAGGCTCTGTACTTTTATGTTTTCTAACACACCTATTTCACTTACTGAATAATTAGTGCAGTCATGTTTTCAGTTAAACCTTTCAGTAAGCTTACCCCGCAGTCCACTTATGTTACACATTGCTGCAAACACTGATGATTCCATCTCAATGTTTCTAATGCCGGCCTCATAAGCAGCTTTAAGGTACTGCATCTTCTCTTCCTCTGTATATGTGCAGATTGCTCCATCAAGACGTGCTTGGCCTAAGTAGAATGGAATGGAAAATAAAAGGTCAGGCCACACCATATTGATGACAAAACAAACAATCCAGACAAAACAAACAATCAAGGGTTAATACGTATTTACATGTGCACTTTTTAAAAAAATGTGCAAACAGGAAATGTTATGCCTGAGTATGATTTACAATAACCCAAGTCTGCTACAATAATTGTAATCTCTTTTACAAACAGGCCTTAGTTTATATATTTACTGTCTTACTATATACATACTAGAATTAAAAATTACAATAACTTTATTGGTTAGATTTTACTTCAGATTGTGCGTGTTTGAAAAAAAAGGTTGTATAACCACAAATTTGGTTTAACATACAGCTAGCAAATATCAGCTGACTTCCCATTACCTCATTACCTGCAATATTGATGTGGTAATTATCTGGCAAATGTGTAACCTGGTGCCCATAAGTAACGTACAATGTATTCGGGCAGTTTTCTATGAAACAGTCACATGACTGCCTTTTTTTGTTCATGAATTATCACTTTAAATAGAAAAGTGATGAAAACGTTCAGTGATCACAGCAAAAATAGAAGTTACCACCAGTCAATAGGGTTTGCATTCAAATAACACTTATCAATTCAGTAGAGATCATAATATAATGGACAGGAGGAATACAGTATGTCTGAATATTTTTGTGTTAAAACTGTAAATATACAGTATATAGTATAAATCGTTCTAGCATATTAAATCCAAGGAAATAGTATTAAACAAACCTTCATAGAAGTCCAGAGTGCACATTGTACTTCCAATAACTGTATTGAACTCATTGATTTCTTGACTGGACTGAGCCAACTCTTGCGCCAATTCTGCATCCAGTTGTGTATCACGGATTACTGTTTTGCCAAGAACAATCTGTTCGAACTGAGGCTCAAAACAGGGATTCACAGACTGACTTGTAATCACCACAGAGCCTGGATCTATACCTAAAGAAATGTTAATTGCAAAATGGGTTATCGAAAAACAAAAACTTATGTCAGCAGTTTTACATGCTTAATGGGTAAATCGAAATCCAAAAAAATGAGAACAACCACTAAGAAATACATTTTAAAACGAAATACTATCCTTGTTTACAAAGTTACAAAAGAAAATAATACTGAAAACCTGATAAACAGAGGTTTGGAGGAAATACATGCTTGCTTCCCCATTTATTTCTGGCCACCCGGGGGTTGCATGTGTATGCCTAAGTACATCCCTGTAGACAAGGCCTTAAAATTTAAAACTCAACCCAAAGCCTTGAGCCCTTACCTACCCAAAAAACTCCTTCACTAACAGATAAAAAAAATTGACCCGCTCTAACAATTTACTTTAAAAACAGAGGTTTTAGTTGCACACATTTGCAAATATATGTGGAGGCCGCAATGCCTATTTCAAGTCTTCTCTGTATACCACCATCCTAACTCTATAAATAAATTTACCTCTTGGCGCTGAACGCACACAAATATACGGCCTCTCGGTGGCGGGCTTTGGCGCAGAGCGGCCGCATAATTGCGTGCAATAGTGCCGACAGTGCAAGGGGTTAGGGGCTGGTTTGTCTGGTGAGAGCCCACTTCTCCACAAAGGCACAGGGACACATTGGATGCCCAGCAACAGTACCAAAACTCCTTGTTCACTCTGAATATCGGAAAAGACTATTGTGGCAGTGCATTGTCTTTCATATGATACAAGGTTTTGCATGCCTCCAATATTTTTTTTTTTTGGGAGATCACATTGATTTCTCTTGAAATATAATAACAAATCATTCATCTTTTTTATATATGACTTCAGTCTGATGTTATATTTTACTTTACAGGTTTTAATTAGGAAAAAATCTAGAATATTACAAGATAATACTCTTTCTGATATTTTACCTATGCAGACTCACACACACCTAATGTTTACCCCAAAACTCACCTGGACATAGGGCCACCCCATATTAAATTTTTTACTGGAAACAGCCCCCTACCAGATTGGGAGAACTGATGTCTGATGGGGCATCCTCCGGGACTGTGACATCATAGGGAGGCAGGGTCACCATGTGACATGAGACGGTGGTCCCGCCCCTTGTCCCTATATAAGTCACAGCACAACGTGTCTCTGCCATTACGGCCAGAGACAGCGTGGTGTCAACATCGGATGAAGAAAGAAGAACAAGAAGCAGAAGGCGGCGGCGAAAGCGACGGGGACGGCGGCGGCAACAGGGCCACCGCTAGTAAAAGAGCTGGAAGAAGATAGCGGAGGCCCGGCAAGAAGAACAGAAGAGCGGGACAAGACCCCCGAAGTCGGAAAAAGACCCCCAGACGGTGGCAGCGACGAAGGAGAAAGCCGGGCTCCTCCGCTAGTAAAAGAGCTAGTAAAAGAGCAGAAAATAGCGAGAAGACCCCCCAAAACGGAAGAAGACCCCCAGAGCTGTGTAATAAAGTATTTTTAAAACTTGTGTTGTGTTTTTATTTACACCCCATACTCATTCACATAGGGTGGGGGGCCGGAATCTGGGGGCCCCCGTATTGAAGGGGGCTCCCGTATTCCGATAAGCCCCCCGCCTGCAGACCCCGACAACCAACGGCCAGGGTTGTCGGGAAGAGGCCCTTGTCCTCATCAACATGGGGACAAGGTGCTTTGGGGTGGGGGGCTGCAGGGCCCCCCTTTCCCCAGGGCACCCCCATGTTGAGGGCACGCTCGTCCCCACCCCCTTTCCTGACCAGCCGGGCTGCGTGCTCGGATAAGGGTCTGATATGTGTGTGGGGCAAGTCCGTTCATTTCAAAAGTCCCGCGGACTAGCACACAGACGGCCCGGGTTGTCCGCCGGACTGCTGAGTCCAGCAGACAATTTTGAGTCAAAACTTCTTACTAAGTCCGCCGGACTTTTGAGGAGGATAGTCCGATCGTGTGTACGCGGCATTAGTCTTACATCCTAGACCGCTTGACATATAGCCACATCTTATTTTGCACAGCTAGAAATCTAAATAAGATGCACCTCTCATTCATAGAAATGAGAAATTACCCATTCAAAGTTGAGACCTGTGGGTTTTCTGGTATTTAAACTATAGATCCAGAAAACTTCTAAGGCCCCTTTCACACAGGCTTGTCCATGTACGGACTCCGCTTTGCTCAGCAGGGATCAATCCACTGATCCGCTGAGCAGCAGGTGGATGACATGTTCATCTTCACTAACTGTGCGAAGACAGACTTGTTAGAGCCCAGCTGTCCTCTATTGAGAACAGACCGCCTGTCCATTTTCATCCGGTCAGTTTTTCAGGCAGACCTAATCGGACGCTCCATATACCTCTATGGATCGGCGGATGTCAGCTGTGACATGTTCACTGACATCCGCCGGTATCCGATCCTGTCCGTGAAATCCAGATGAATGGAAACCCTTCTTTTTCATCCGTCTGGAAAATCGGATCCGATAGGACCAATGCAAAAACGGATGTAACAACAGTCCAGTCTTCTGTTTACATCCGTTTCTCGTCCGATCTGTTTTTTTAAGGGATGAACAATAGGGCTTTCATCCGTTCAAAAAAAATGGACGTTGACGGAAGGTGATGAAAACGGATGAAAATAGAGGATCATCCCTTGTCATCTGTTTTTTGGAATGCATTGATGTCTGTTTTTCATCCGTCAACGGATGGATGAAAAACGGACGAACGATCTGTATGTGTGAAAGGGCCCATCTGAATTTATCTCCACCTCTTTTGGGCAGCAAAACTTTTTCAACACCCTGTACAGACAAACCAGTAACATCCTTAGCATGACACTCATTCCAATGTTTAGCCACATTAGTGGAGTGATTTTTTTTCGATGTCATATAAGTGATTGTGAAGCCGATCCCATTAGTCTGCGAGTTGTGCGACCCACATATTGGATCAAATACAACTCACAGGTGATCATGTACACGAGACATCTAGTATTGCAGTTAACAAAAGAAGAGATCTTAAAGTTCTTATTGGTAGTGGCAGAATGGATAGTGCCTCTTCTTTTAATATGAGAACAACAAGGGCACCCATTCATACAACGGCGAAAGAAACCCTTAAACTCCAACCAATGGGAGGGAGACTGTTTTTTTTTTGCTGTATGGACTGTCATTTACATATATCGATTAATAAAAGTGATTTCATTGAAGTGCGGCCATCCAGACTTTTTTCACTACATGTCTTCTGATGCATACAGGGCCGGCACCCTTTCCATGTGCAGTGGCGGTATAGAAGAGGGTTTTGTTTCCTTAAGCGGTATACTACGTACTACAAAAGGGGGAACGTTTTCCATGCCCATTACAATGCTTATCAATATAAATATAAGAGATAAAGATTGAAAATCTGGACCCCATAGATTCATTAGACGCAACCTGACCACAGGGCATTGTATCTCTGAATCTTGCCCCTATGGTGGGCACGAGATGGGTCTGCCTATGCTTAAGGTGGCACTCCGAGGCCCCCTTTTTTCTAGTGCTCTAACTTGTATCTAGTAACTGTTCTATGGGCATCCAACCTTTCTTATAACCTGTGTTTTCTCTCATGTCTAGATTATGCATGATGGTGTACCTTTTTCTTTTTTAAAACCCCAATAAACATTTATTAAACCATATTAAACCATAAACTATGGTTACTAACTATGTAACTATGTAAGAGATGGGGATGCAAAAGCTGCTGCCGGGGTGCCCGTTATCCCCACTGATTTTCAATATGCTGGTCATCACCTAATCACAGGTCTAACAATAGGCAAAATCTCACACAAGATTACGGTAGTCTTTTCGCAGACAACGTCATACTGATACTCACTAACTAACCACTTCCTCTCTAACTGAAGCCCAAAAAACACTTGATTGGTTTGGACGAATATCATACTACAAACTGAACGTAACTAAGTCACATATCTTGGACATTAAACTGGACACCACTACCAAAAACCTACTACAGGCCCAATTCCCCTTCTCCTGGGCAGACGATAGCATCTCATATCTGGGAGTACATCTCACAAAATCAGTCAAACACCTCTTCACAGCCAACTTTAAACCTCTCCTTGCCAAATTAAAGATAGAAACACAAGTCTTAACCAAACACAACCTCTCATGGTTTCGGCAGACTCGCAGCATTTAAAATGCTCCATTTGCCTCAAGTCCTTTACTTGTTCAGAACTCTTGCCATCCCTATACCCAAACACTACTTCAAATCTCTACAAACTATGTTTAACAAATCCATATGGAATGGAACCAAACCTAGATGTGCACATTCGTCAGATACCATAGATCGGCGGGTGGTTCAGGAACTATAGACTTTGAAGACTATCATACAGCGTCGATACTGGATAAACTCACTGAGTGCTTCCAGTCAAGCCCTAGTAAGCTCTGGAGCTCAATCGAAAACTCAACTTTACTTCGTCCAAATCTAAAATTGTGGGTGATGAGCTCAACACCTCCCACCATGGTAGCGTCAGTCAAAGCGTGGAAAAGGCTACTCCACAACAGTTGCGACACACCTAACACCCCTCCCATTCGAATCCCGATCTAATCTCTTCATCATCTCTCACCTGACCTATATTTGGCCCAGTGGTTCAAAAAGGGTATCCATAACATCCAAGATGTTCTCCAAAATTACAGACCAAAACCCTTCACCCTCCTTCAACACAAATTCAACCTACCCCACACAGACCTCTTCACTTACATGCGCGTCACACACTGCCTTAAGGAAATCCACCTTCCTCTATACACATTACACTCCAAAGCATAGGATTATCTAACGTCCTCTTCCCCCAAAATGAAAGAGATATCTTTATTCTATAATATCCTACACCAAAAGCTTAAATTTACTAAAAAGCCCCCCAAATCCACTGGGAACACGACTTGGGACAGACCTTCACAGAACACCAATGGAAACGGGCACTTCATTCGATTTACAAAGCCACAAAATGCTCTGCACTTTGGCAAACCACCCAAAAATTGTCCCTTAGATGGTATTTGACCCCTTCAAAGCTCACTAAATTTAACTCCTCCACATGTGACCAATGCTGGCGATGCAATTCAGCCAAGGGAGATATATTCCACACCTTCTGGACATGTCCACGAATACAGAAGTACTAGACCACAATTTTTGAAATACTATCAGACATTTCACACCAAGACATGCCTTCATCACCTGATCTAGCGATATTGAACCTAAATATTGACTCTGTACCCCCGCTGTATAGACACGTGATGACCCACATTTTGCTGGCCGCAGGACTATGTATAACCAGACTGTGGAAAACACTCTTGACACGGGGGAACCTCCACTATAGCTTCGAAACAATGATGGCTTCCAGCGTAAGCCTCCTAATCAAAGAACTGAAAAAAATGAGAGCCTTGTGGTCTGGGGCTGCGACATTACTTTAATACATACAAACTAGATAACTTTTCTTGACACGGCAACAAGTCGATAATAACACTTTCTGCTATTAACGCTTTCTGATCTTTATCCTTTATATGTTAGATAATACCCACATGAGGTACCCCTCCCCCGGGTAACAAAAGAGTTCCCAATGGGGTTCCTGGGAGAGGGACACTCAGGTTATGGTTAAATTTAGTTACTCCAATTATGATTATGACAGTTCCAAGTTTTCTGTTATCTTGACAACCAGATATTTTACTTTATATCTGTACATACATGTATGATTTAATGTAAATCACTGTACAATGTGTACATTGTATCTCTGTGAATTTAATGCAAAAACAATAAAAACTATTGAAACATAAAAAAAAAAAAGCTGCTGCCTTAGACAAGACCCTATTTTGATTGAACCTATCTCCATTAACCACTTCCCGACCGCCTCATGCAAATATACTGCGGCAGAAGGGCACGTACAGGCAGAATCACGTACCTGTACATTGCCCTTCAAGAGGCGGCCGGTGGGCGCGCGCACTTGCGGGAAGCTCCGTGGACTCGATCGCCGCGGAATACCCGCGATCACCTCACGGAGAGGAAGAACGGGGAGATGCTAATGTAAACAAGCATCTTCCCGTTCTGCCTAGTGACAGTGTCACTGATCTCTGCTCCGTGTGATCAGAGCAGAGCAGAGATCAGTGACGTGTCACACACAGACACTGCCACCTAGTGGTTAACCCCTTCACTACCAGTGTCAGATTGCTGTATAAATGACAATGGTCCCAAAAATGTGTCAAAAATGTCTGATGTGTCCGCCATAATGTCACAGTCATGATAAAAAATTGCTAATCGCCGCCATTTAAAAAAAAATGTATTATTAATAAAAATGCCATAAAACTATCCCCTATTTTGTAAACGCTATAACTTTTGGAAAAACCAATCGATAATCGCTTATTGCGATTTTTTTTACCAAAAATATGTAGAAGAATACATATCGGCCTAAACTGAGGAAAAAAAATGTTTTTAAATATTTTTGGGGGATATTTATTATAGCAAAAAGTAATAAATAATGCGTTTTTTCAAAATTGTCGCTCTTTTTTTGTTTATAGCGCAAAAAATAAAAATCGCAGGGATGATCAAATATCACCAAAAGAAAGCTCTATTTGTGGGAAAAAAAGGACATCAATTTTGTTTGGGAGCCATGTCGCACGACCGCGCAATTGTCAGTTAAAGCGACGCAGTGCCGAATCGCAAAAAGTGCTCTGGTCAGGAAGGGGGTAAATTCTTCTGGGGCTGAAGTGGTTAAATGTAATTTCTTGCTGCAGAGAGGCAAAAAGGAGCCCTATAATTTCATCCTAACTCCAGCATGATCACAAGTGAAGGTGTCAAAAATGTCATCTGTTTATTTTACTGTAGTCATTGTACAGAATCATTATAATTTGACTGTGCTATTTAGCATAATCTGAAGTCCAGGAGCTAAATAGACATCTTTTGTCTGTTTCCAGCACTATAACCTGCACTGACCCACTGCAGCTGTATAAATCACAAATCTCATGCAAGCATCCTGTAGACCTAACTGACGTCCTACAGATGTGGTTCCATTTCAATGGACATGTTGGATGTGAAAGGAGCAGGGTTAACAGTATCCTGTGGCTAGGGATGAGCCGAACACCCCCCCGTTCGGCTCGCACCAGAACCCGCGAACGGACCTAAAGTCCGTGCGAGCTTTAGAACCCTACTAGTTATAATGGATGCGAACGTTCGAAATTAAAAGTGCTAATTTTAAAGGCTAATATGCATGTTAATGTCATAAAAAGTGTTTGGGGACCTGGGTCCTGCCCCAGGGGACATGTATCAATGCAAATTTTTTTTTTTAAAACGGCCGTTTTTTCAGGAGCAGTGATTTTAATAATGCTTAAGTTGAAACAATAAAAGTGTAATATTCCTTTAAATTTCGTACCTGGGGGGTGTCTATAGTATGCCTGTGAAGGGGCGCATGTTTCCCGTGTTTAGAACTGTCTCTGCGCAAAGTGTCATTTTTGAAAGTAAAAAAGCTATTTAAAATCACTAGCGGCTAATGTTAATTCACGGCTCCCGTAACACAGAGAACAGTGATTCATTGAAACTCATTCATAAAAAAAAGTCATTGATAAAAAATAAAAAAAATGAAAAAAAAAAGCGTAGGGGTCCCCCCAAATTCAATAACCAGGCCCTTCAGGTCTGGGATGGATATTAAGGGGAACCCCAGCCAAAAAAAAAAAAAAAAAATGGCGTAGGGTCCCCCTCAAAATCTATACCAGACCCTTGAGGTCTGGTATGGATTTTAAGGGGAACCCTAGCCAAAAAAAATGGCGTGGGGTCACCCTCAAAATCCATACCAGACCCTTATCCGAGCACGCAACCTGGCAGGCCGCAGGAAAAGAGGGGGGACGAGAGCGGCCCCCCCTCCCGCCTGAACCGTACCAGGCCACATGCCCTCAACATTGGGAGGATGCTTTGGGGGTCTAAGACCCCCAAAGCACCTTGTCCCCATGTTGATGAGGACAAGGGCCTCATCCCCACAACCGTGCCCGGTGGTTGTGGGGGTCTGCGGGCGGGGGGCTTATCGGAATCTGGAAGCCCCCTTTAACAAGGGGACCCCCAGATCCCGCCCCCCCCCTGTGTGAAATGGTAAGGGGGTACAAAAGTACCCCTACCATTTCACCAAAAAAGTGGCAAAAATGGTAAAAATGACAGGAGACAGTCTTTGACAATTCCTTTATTAAAATCTTCTTTCTTCTTTCTTCATCCTTCGGTTTCTTCATCTTCTCCTTCCTTCATCTTCTTCCATCTTCTTCTTCCATTTTCTTCTTCCTCCGATCCGCTTCTTCTTGCGCTGGTCTTCTCGTCCTTCTCGTCCGGCATCTTCTTCCGTCGGCGTCGGTGTCGGTGTCTTCTTGGGCCGCTCCACGCAATGGGAGGCTCCCGCTGTGTGAGGCTCCGCTCCATCTGACAGGTCTTTTAAAACGGAGGGCACCTGGTGACCCCGCCCCCCTCTGACGTCATGGGGAAAGCCATCATGGAATTCCCCATGACGTCCCTGTGCGTCAGAGGGGGCGGGGTCACCAGGTGCCCTCCATTATAAAAGACCTGTCAGACGGAGCGGAGCCTCACACAGCGGGAGCCTCCCATTGCGCGGAGCGGGCCAAGAAGAGACAGAGACACCGACACCGACGCCGACGGAAGAAGATGCCGGACGAGAAGGACGAGAAGACCAGCGCAAGAAGAAGCGGATCGGAGGAAGAAGAAAATGGAAGAAGAAGATGGAAGAAGATGAAGGAAGGAGAAGATGAAGAAACCGAAGGATGAAGAAAGAAGAAAGAAGATTTTAATAAAGGAATTGTCAAAGACTGTCTCCTGTCATTTTTACAATTTTTGCCACTTTTTTGGTGAAATGGTAGGGGTACTTTTGTACCCCCTTACCATTTCACACAGGGGGGGGCCGGGATCTGGGGGTCCCCTTGTTAAAGGGGGCTTCCAGATTCCCGATAAGCCCCCCGCCCGCAGACCCCCACAACCACCGGGCACGGTTGTGGGGAAGAGGCCCTTGTCCTCATCAACATGGGGACAAGGTGCTTTGGGGGTCTTAGACCCCCAAAGCATCCTCCCAATGTTAAGGGGAAGGGGCCTGGTACGGTTCAGGCGGGAGGGGGGGCCGCTCTCGTCCCCCCCTCTTTTCCTGCGGCCTGCCAGGTTGCGTGCTCGGATAAGGGTCTGGTATGGATTTTGAGGGGGACCCCACGCCATTTTTTTTGGCTAGGGTTCCCCTTAAAATCCATACCAGACCTCAAGGGTCTGGTATGGATTTTGAGGGGGACCCTACGCCATTTTTTTTTTTTGGCTGGGGTTCCCCTTAATATCCATCCCAGACCTGAAGGGCCTGGTTATTGAATTTGGGGGGACCCCTACGCTTTTTTTTTTGTTTTTTATTAATGAATGACAGTTCTCTGTGTTACAGGAGCCATCAATTCATTAGCGGCGAGCGATTTTAAATAGCTTTTTTCGTGCAAAAATTACACTTTTTTGCAGGGAAAGTTCTAAGCACAGGAAACCTGCCCCCCTTCACAGGCCACCTATAGACACCCCCCAGATGTGATACTGCAATGCTGTTCTAACAGCACGCACACACATATCCCCAGAAATAGAGCACATATTGTCAGCAGCACACTGACACGCTGACACTGACTGAAACATAATATGCGAGGCCGCCGGCGCGGCGGCCTCTTATACCGTGGGGCGTGTACTAAAGCCCCTGAGCTATAATTGGCTACAGGCATCCTGCCTGTAGCCAATTATGGCTCTCCTCGCTGCCGGCGCTGTGATTGGCCAAGCATGCGGGGTCACAGTGCATGCTTGGCCAATCATCAGCCAGCATTGCACTGCGCGGGCCGCAATGCATTGCGGGGCCGCTCGCATCACACGAATTTGATGCGAGCGGCCCCAATAGTTCTGGGCTCGCCGAGCGAGCGAACGCCCGGTGCTCGATTCGAACATGGGTTCGAATCGAACACCGGGCTCATCCTTACCTGTGGCTACTTATAAGCATTAGAGCAGGGGTCTCAAACTCAAATTGCCAGAGGGCCACATGACAAGTTTTCATATCCCATGGGGGCCGCATGCAAACTTTCAAAAGTTCAAAAAACAAACTATACCAGCAATAATATACTATACTATAACCAGCACTGGTGTCAGCAAACGCATTATTAACCCCCAGCACAGATGTCAGCAAACGCATTATTAACCCCCAGCACTGGTGTCAGCAAACACATTATTAACCCCCAGCACAGATGTCAGCAACCGCATTATTAACCCCCAGCACAGATGTCAGCAAACGCATTATTAACCCCCAGCACTGATGTCAGCAAAAGCATTATTAACCCCCAGCACAGATGTCAGCAAATGCATTATTAACCCCCAGCACAGATGTCAGCAAACGCATTATTAACCCCCAGCACTGGTGTCAGCAAACGCATTATTAACCCCCAGCATTACCCCCCACACTGCACAAATCCCGCCACACTGCAAAAATAGCCATAATTACCCCCCACACTCCATAAAATACCTCCCGCACTCCACACATTTCTACCCCAGTCACCCCACTAAGGACTTTGCCTCAGTGTGATGGCTAACTCACCTCTCCCTCCCGAGTCCTCTCCTCCTGGCTTCCACACCGGCCTAGTTACAGGGGACCCAGAGAACACAATCTCCCGCCCTGAGGTCAGTGCCTAGGTGGGCGGGGCAGGGGGCGGATCCTTCCTCCGCTCTGTTCTCTCTGTGGGCTGCAGCAGCGTGCAGCAGAGAGGACAGAGCAGATGGAGAGGTAAAGCTCTTCGGCGCCTCCCCCTCTCCCTCTGGATCGGCCCTGCATGCGGGCCATTTTTAACCCGTCCATGGGCCGCAAATGGCCCGCGGGCCGGTTCTTTGAGACCCCTGCATTAGAGTATGGTCAGGGGTGCAGACACAATCTAAAAGTTTTAAAGGCAGTATATCGTCTGAAGCAGGCAAAGCCTATCCTTAGATTGGGTGAGAGGCAATTATAAGGCACTGGAAACAAACAGGCTTATTATCAGATGCTACATTATTTTCTGTAGAACAAAGGTAGATTCTGTTCAGGATATTCATAAGTGCAAAGAGCGTCACAGATGAGCAAAGGGCAGTACACTACAACATCTAATCAAGGTTCAATATAGTGGAATCAAGTCAGTATGTCAACAGGTTTTTTTATTTCAGGCTGCTATACAGTAGTTTACTTTGTACACCATTTTCCAACACTACCATAGTAAATACATCTGCTAGCTAGTTTTTTTTTTTTAATACCAGCAGACATACAGAAAGGATTAACTCATCAACATGCCCCACGAGAGTTCAATGGAGATGGAAAGAAAGATATATCCAGAGACACTTCAGATTTTTTTGATTTAGCATTTTCAGATTTTTTTAACACATAAGCACATGTATTTCCTTTCTACTGGTTTCATGAAAGGGCCAACCTGACCTTGTAATTATACTTTTTTGTTTACACAGAAACATTCCACGTCTGCATAGGAGAGTTCTACACTTGAAATATTATCACCATACATAAGAACAAAGGTATTCATATTATTTTCACAGATATTATGGTGTTTACTGTATATATATATCTATATATAGATATATATATAGAAATATATATGTATATCTATCTGTAGCGCTGGGCTCCTGAAGAGCACGCACTATGTGTTTTGTAAATTTAATGTTCCTAGAACCACAGTTGAGTTTTAGGGTTAATTGTTCTAAATTATGGTCTCAGTATCAGTTTGGCTGGACTGCACTGTGTTCTGCTTGGCCATAGGTGTCTGTGTCACCTCTGGCAAGCATAAGAACGCAGTCCGGTTGGACGCATTAGGTGCGAATCTCTCTCGGAACCAACCAGTGAGGGTGTTGTCTCGCTGTGCACTCTGGGAGAGGGTACTTAAGGTACTGAGATCACGTGCTTCTGGGTTCCGGTCCAGAAGATCTTTCTGTCTGTTTGGTCCTGGTCCTACCGAACAGCCCTCAGGGGCCCTCATGGCCTGGGGTGCGGATCCATCCATTTCCGAATCTCAGGGCTGGCTAGCTTGAGGCGCAGTAACTGGAAGGAGGATTCTAAGGTAGTCTGGTGCCGTCTCGTTTCTGGAGAGGCCCAGCAACTGAGAACGCGACCAGGGGAGGACTCTTCAGAAGAAGGTCATGCAAAAGGCTGGTGCCTCTGTAAGAGCATGGAAGCCAAGTTGAAAGACACCAGGTAAATCCACACTTGTACAGTATTGCCGGACCGGCTGCAAGATACTGGTACCATACGAGGGCTCATCTATCCTTCAGTTACAACCAAGTCTGTGGCAGAGACTTTTCATTTACAAGTTCTACAACCAAGTCTGTGGCAGAGACTTTGCTCTATCCATCTATCGGCTGCTAAGTCTACTAAGAGGAGATTTATCCAATAGCTGTAATATCCAGTTGTGAATGGCTATTCTCTGCATTTCATAGTGAGAGACACCTCACCTGAACTTCCTACCTATACCCTCTATCCTTTATTGAGACTGTGTTTTGTCTACCATGTTTTGCAAATGAAAATCCCAAAGTGGATCCAGTGTCAGTTTCTACAGTTCTTTGGGCCATCTACCTCGGGAAACCTCTGGACCCACACAAGGCCAAAAAGGTAACGGTAAGCCCAAATTAAACCAGCAGCTCCTTCGGGGGTCAGTGCTCTATATATCTATAGATATATATATATATAAACAGTGTGGAAAATAATTATTTGATTCACTGCAGATGAAACAAAGGGTCTATAATTTTTAACATAGGTACATTAAAGTGGAAGTAAACCCTTCCACATGACTTTGGCCTACAGGTAAGCCTAGATTAAGGCTTACCTGTAGGTCCAATAAATATCTCCTAAACCTACATGGTTTAGGAGATATTTAGCGATGAAAAGGCATCGCTGTCTACGGCGCATGCGCCGTAGACAGCAGCGCGCAGGCGCACTGAGTATGCCGCTCTCACGGCAATATGCCGATCTCGTGCGTATGCACGGGAGTGACGTCATCGCCGCGCCAGCGAATGATAGCGCTGGAGCGGCAAGACCCGGAAGTCACTCCGGCCCTGCATGGCGGCGAAGAAGATTGAAGATAAGGACGGCTTCGGGGGCTTCGTTTTCAGGTAAGTTTTTCATAATGAGCTAGTATGCTATGCATACTAGCTCATTATGCCTTTGCCTTGCAGGGTGTCTTTTTTTTTTTTTTTTTTTTTACAGAGGCTTTACTTCCTCTTTAAATGATATAGAATATCAACCAAAAATCCAGAAAAAACACAATACAAATGTTATAAATTGAGTTGCAGTTCAGTGAGTAAAATAAGTATTTGCTGCCCAAGCAAAACATTACTTAGTACTTGGTGGAGAAACCCTTGTTGGCAAGCACAGAGGTAGAATGTTTCTTGTACTTGGTTACCAGGTTTGCACACATCTCAGGAGAGATTTTGGTCCACTCTTCTTTACAGATCCTCTCTAAATCCTTAAGGGTTTGTTGGCTGTCACTTGGCAACTCGAAGTTTCAGCTCCATCCATGCATTTTCTATAGGATTAGTGCCTCGAAACTGGCTAGGCCACTCCATGACCTTAATGTGCTTCTTGAGCCACTCCTTTGTTGCCTTGGAGGTATGTTTTGGGTCATTGTCATGCTGGAAGGCCCATCCACGACCCAGCCTCAGTGCTCTGGCTGAGGGAAGAAGGCACTTTCTTCCAATCCTTCTCTGATTCATTTAGATGTTCATTGGCAAATTTCAGATGGGCCTGTACCTTCTTGAGGAGGGGGACCTGGAGGGCACTGCAGAATTTCAATCCATGGTGGCGTATTGTGTTACCAATGGTTTGTTTGGTGACTGTGGTTCCAACTGCCTTGAGATCATTCACAAGCACCCCCGTGTAGTTCTGGGCTGATCCCTCACTTTTCTCATGATCGTCCTTATCTCATGAGGTGAAATCTTGCATTAAGCTCCAGACCGAGCGCCATTGATGGTTATTTTGTATTTCTTCAATTTGCGAATAATCGCTCCAACAGTTGTCTCCTTCTCACCAAGCTTGCTGCTGGTCTTGTAGCCATTCCAGCATTGTGCAGGTCTACAATCTTGTCCCTGACGTCATTTGACAGCTCTTTTGTCTTGCCCATGATAGTGAGGTTTGAATGGAAGAAAGAGATTCTGTGAACAGATGACTTTTATGCACATAATGATTTGTCGTTAGGGGCACCTTCTTAAATTGACAGGACTAATCTGTGTACCACATGAGCACATGTAGCCAGTCTGTGGGAGCCAGAATTAATGTTGGTTGGTAGGGGATCAAATACTTTTTTGGATTTTTTGTTGATATTCTATCTCTATCATTTAAAATACACTTGTGATAACAATTAATTAAAATCCCTTAATTTCTTTGCAAGTGGGCAAACGCACAAAATCTGCAGGGGATCAAATAGTTATTTTTCACACTGTAAATATATATTATAATGGGATTTTCCCAAATGCAATTAAAGACAAGAATAAGCATACAGTATTACATGTGCTAAACTAAGCAAGGGGCCTTGTTTACTGTCCTCCAGGCTTTGGGGGGGGGGGGGGGGGGGGGGGGGGGGGGGGGGGGGGGGGGACTGTGGCCAGCGAGAGTAGAAAATACTCAGATGTCAGTGCCCCATCATTGGTTTTAATGGGAAGAATAGTGCCCCAAGGGCCAGATAGAGGCAGGCATAGGGCCACTTCTGGCCCCTGGGTCACAGTTTGGAGACCACTGATTTAGAGGATAAACGGTCACCAAAATATTATTACATGTGCTACACAGTTTTCTCTACAGACAAGAAGGTGCTTTTAATGTATTTTAAAGTCTTTACCTAACACAAAACACAGCCTTTTGTAAAACATTTCTAAAGGTACAATAGCCATTTTAAACATATCAAAATGTGTTAGTTTTGCGTTAACCAATGCATCTAGGGAGTCCAAGAAATTGAAAATAATAAAACAAGATCTAGACCGCAGATACAGATTTGGGCAAACATTTGCTCTAGTGTTCAGCTTAAAGTGTTACTAAACCCACAACAGTAAAATCAGTCTGTAAATGCAGTAAAGCATGCTTGTTATACTTACTGTGGAACCTACGGGGTTAATCCTCTGCATTGTGTATAAAGGCTGTGTGATCCTGTCTCTCTGATCCTCCTCTTCTTTAACTGACTCCAACCCATCTCATGATAGAACAGAGCATTAGGAGTCAGGCTGCACATGCTCAGTTTGGTGTGTATTGCTAAAGAGTTTTTATTTTTTCTTGGGAGAGTGCATATGATCAGCACAGGGCCAATCAGCACTGTCCAGACAGATGATCAGGGGAGAATGAAAACTCCTCTTACAAGCTTTACTAGGAACTGATAGAAGTCACAAGGTATTTAGCAGTTTTTTATATACCAAAATAATTGCATTTCCATGTTCTGTGTACTGTGGGAGACCAGATATAGTGAATGCAGGTTCTGGGTTCAATAATACTTTAAGTGGCCACTGTAAATGTATAAAATAGTCTAGATAACTTACCTACACCTCCAGATGTACCAATACGAATAATCGTGACATCGGAACATTTGGAATGATACAAAAGTTTGATCAGTTCGTGAAGCATTATTGAGATAGATGGAATTCCCATACCATGCTGCAAAAGAAAAAAAAATATTTGCAGAACTAAAATTGGCCAAACCTTTAAAGTAAAAGGAAAGACATCCCCACCAAAAAACATAAATCAAACACAATTAATATTTTCAACTGATCTACATTGTTCAAATTTTTAAAATTAGTTGTTTTGTACCATTTGTAACTCTAAACGGCCGCCTGTCACATGATTTTTCTGTAGTCAGCCCTCCCCACTATTCATGGCTTCTGGGCATGCCCCTTGCCCGGTGGCTATGTCATTTCCAGAAGTGATGTAGCTACCTAGGTAGAAGAATACATTTTGGCCTAAACTGAGGAAAAAATTCGCTTTTTTTTTTTTAAATCGGGGATATTTATTATAACAAAAAGTACAAAATATTGTTTTTTTTTTCAAAATTGTCGCTCTTTTTTTGTTTATAGTGCAAAAAATAAAAACCGCAGAGATGATTAAATACCACCAAAAGATTTGTGGGGAAAAAAAGGACGTCAATTTTTTTGGGGTGGCACAGTGGTGTAGTGGTTAGCAATCTCGCCTAGCAGGAAGAAGGGTCGCTGGTTCGAATCCCAACCACGACACTACCTGCCTGGAGTTTGCATGTTCTCCCTGTGCCTGCGTGGGTTTCCTCCGGGTACTCCGGTTTCCTCCCACACTCCAAAGACATGCAGATAGGTTAATTGGCTTCTGTCCAGAAATTGGCCCTAGTATATGCATGTGGACCTTGGATTGTGGGCTCCTCGAGGGTGGGGACTGATGTGAGTGCAATGTACAGGGATAGGGACAATTGTGGACACTCACTCAGGTTGAACTGGATGGACTGATGTCTTTATTCAACCTTACTAACTATGAAACTATGTAACGACCGCGCAATTGTCAGTTAAAGCGACGCAGTGCCGTATCACAAAAAATGGCCTGGTCATTGAGCAGCCAAATCTTCCAGGGCTGAAGTGGTTAAGGAAACATGTAAACACCTAATGTAGGAGCTATTTTACCTGCCAAATGATCTGCATTTATACGTAATTAGTAAAAGGTCAATGGCAGAGAGCCCACAGAAAATAAAGGTAACTAGTCCAGTTTTCTACATTTTAGCTGTCTCACCTCTATCTAGGAACTGGAATATTACCTTCCTCATCAACTCATCCCACAGAGTTATTACCTTTTGTATCAGTTTCCTCTCAATTTATATTGTAAGCTCTCAGGAGCAGGGACCTACTAATTGTTACTCCTCTATTGCTATTGCACTTGTCTCCCTTTATTCTTTAAAGCACAGTGCACTATATAAATCCTGTATATTAATAATAGTTAATTTCCAGATTTTAGTTATTCTTTCATAAAAAAATGTACACCTGGCTTAGTAACCATCATTTCTAAATGAATTTTATGACATGCATTTTTACACGCAAGTAAGAACGAGGAGCTCATAACCACCAAACAAGAAACTAGGACAGATTATTTTTGGCTAATAATGCATATTAGCATATAAATCAATGTATTTAGACATAATGATCAACTTACACTGATGGACAGCACTGGTCCTACTTTATACATGGCATAGCGGTCTGTTCCTGCACAGATGTTAGGAATGTCTGCTTTAGGGTCTCCCATATTTAATTCCCCAGTAATGTACTGAGCAAAAGCTTTCATCCTCGATGGACTTCCTCCAACACATACAAACTAAAAACAAGAAGATATACAGCATTGTTATTATACATTGGCAGAATTAAATGTTTTAGCCATATGTATACCTTTACTCCAACTCTTGTGAAAATATTAGAGGTAAAAGCTCTGCATTAGCATAAAACCTATACTGGGAGAGATATGTAAGTGGTCATTGCTGAAAATGTTTGTTACCTGGCTATCTTTAGTCCCAGTACTTTCTGAGCAACTCTCCCGGACCCAGCATTTAGCAAGTAAAGTCCTGACATGTATACATGTTATAAGTCACAGAATAAGCAAGACAGACAAGCTACGGGTGTTTTCAAAAGAGAGGCCTGTAATCACAGTCTGTAGTACAAGTTCCCTTTAACAAATGTGTGGATATGTTAGATAATTTGTACAGATTGTCCTGTTTTTACTGACATGACTCTCAAGTCTCTTTCACACTGCCAGCAGTGCCTAATGCCCTCTGAAAATGATTGTTTTTCCGAGGGCAGTATATCAACGGCTGACAGGTATTCAGGAGGTGAGCCTGCCACCTCCTGAATATCAGTTTTTTTTTTAAATCACAAGGAGTTTTGTATTTAAAAAAAAAAAAAATGCAACTATGAGCCAAGCCTTCGGCTCATAGTTGCAGCACGCTTCCACTGATCTCAATAGTGGAGCTTAACAGATGATGCCACCTGTCAAACTCTGCAAGTCAAGATAAAATTGCCATGGCCGTGCCATGTGTACATCCACAAGCCACGTACCCCCAAGCCCACGTACCACGAGCTGGTGTTTTTTTCCTGGGCATTCCCCAGGCTTTGTTGTTATCTGCTTCAGCCTTCCAATGCCTCTTACTGCGATAGCCAGCTGTAGATGGGGGCGGTGGCGAGTTTTTGTTATCACATAGTGTTTGTATTGGTCCAGCAACGCACCAACACCTTTGCAGCCATTGTGCAATCTGCTGGGGGTTTGGTGTGCTCCTGTACCTTTAAGAAGGGGTGGGCTCCCCTTCAGTCCACCTGCCCTCATCTACCCATTAGAATGTATGTGCCTCCACTGTGGGGACACTCTTAGTTTAGTGTTAGGACCACAGATATCAGGGTGCCTTGACGAGGCTCTGTGGCTTACGCATGCGTTTGCAAATCCGTGCAGACTAAACCCCTGTTTTTAACGCATACTGTTAGACAGGTTAATTTGGTTGTCTGCGAGCTGGTGGTAAGTAGGCTTGGTTTTTTCCTGGGCATTCCCCAGGCTTTGTTGTTACCTGTGTACATCCCCACCTGTCTGTAATGTTAGAAGTTAGACAGGGGAAGGCAGCCAGGGGAATGATAAAACTGCAGTTCAGCCGCCTGTTTTTACTACCTGACCACCTCTGTGGGAGTGAGAGAATGGAGATTTCCAACACCGTAACTTTGTAGTTACAGTTTTGAAAAACAAACAAAAAAAAAGTAGCACTGGTCTTACCAGTGAATGGCTGTGTGTGTGTGTGTGTGTGGGGGGGGGGGGGTGTGTCAGCAGAAGTCTGATTATTAGAGGGGAACAGGTTAAGTTCCCAGCACAGCCAGAACGCTGACCACACTGCCCGCTCATGCCTAGTGTGGTCAGTTGTTAACAGGAAAGCAGAGGGACTGGCAGGAACAGCAGGGATTTCACACAAAGAAAGCAATACAAAGAGAACAGGATACTTTTTCATATAAGTACATGGTACAGCAGGGACATATCAGGCGTATGAAACGTTGGGGCACTGTATTCTTTAAATGTAGTTTTAAAAAAGGGAAGAATGCTTCACAGGACATACAGTACAGTATAGCTAATATAGTCTTTCATTTATTTTAAACTTTATTATGATTGCTGTGACTGGTATCTAAATGGGGATCTTCAGTCTTTTAATTTTCTTACCTTAACATCCCCAAATAGGGCTGGGAAATCGTGAGTATTTGTTCCAAGATCAAAATGATAGAGTATATCTTCTTTCATCTGTTCTAGGTGAGGGTTGGAGAGATGAAGAGTCCTTCTTTCTCTAGCAATACAAAATGTAAGATAATACAGATCACTGAGCTGTGGTGCATTTGGTTAAGGTGATAAACAGCTAAATATTTTACAGGTGCATCGCAACAAAAGGAATGCAAAATATTACAAATCATTTTTGCCTGAAAACAGAAAAAAAAGAGAAAGGCGCCTCTAAGTGCAGTGGTTAAAAGATTTATTACAGGCACAATGGGATTAAAAAACACTTACAAGAGAGTAAGAGGTCATAGGCATATAATGATTAGTCCTCATGTGGATCACTTTAATCCTCGCCTGTGTGGGGGAGAGAGAGAGCCGTGCTGCAGCTGTCAGAGTCCCTGATGACGTGGATTGGCGAGGCAGTGAAGATGCGATGAGGCGCCCTGGTTTCTGGAACCAAGCTGGAACGCACGCGGCCAATGTGACATCAGGTGAAGGTGGTGGACCTCAGGTCTGATGAATGAGCTGTGCATGCTTTGAAACGCGTTACCGCCCACCACCTTCACCTGATGTCACATTGGCCTTGTGCGTTCCAGCTTGGTTCTAGAACCTGGGCCGCCTCATCGCATCTTCACCTCCTTGCCAATCCACGTCACCAGGGACTCTGACAGCTGCAGGACGGCTCTTTTTCTCTTCCCCAGACAGGCGAGGATTACAGCGATACACATGAGGACAAATCACTATATGCCTATGACCTCTTACTGTATTGTAAGTGTTTTTAATCCCATTGTGCCTGTAATAAATCTTTTAACCACTGCACTTAGAGGTGTCTTTCTCTTTCCTGTATGACCCTCCAGAGCTGCTTCTTCTCTACAAAGTGCTGCCTTTAGTGCCATCTCTCCACTTCTACTAAGGGTATACCCAGCCTCAACAGAGCGCCCTCATCTCTCCCAGCCTGAGAACAGAAACCTGACCCCCGCCAACATGCTGCACAGAAAGGCCCTTGCTTTCTGTGTGGAAGCTGTGCTCTCTCTGCAGAGATTCCACAAACCCCTTGCTGATTAGCAGAGATGAGCTTAAGAATGTTTAAATTCCAGTCTGAACCCACGTGAGTGAGCCTGCCAGGAAGCTGACACACTACTGTGCCAATCACCTGCCCCCTTACCCACACATATACACAGCTGGATCTTTGCTGGCATTTGGATCCCCAGCGCCTTGTGTCTTCACAGCTGGCTTCCCACTACGCATTCATGAGCCATGCTGAATGGTTTGTGAATGGTCCTTCAGCCTTGTGGGGCCTGTGACGTCCCAGAAGGCTGCAGGTAAAGGTGGGTACCTAGTAAAACTACATACCCGCTCCTGAAAAAAAATAAAATAATATGCCAAATGTGGTAGAGGAGTGGGGGAGGAGGACATAAAGCAGAACTTCCCCTTTTCTGTGAAGGAAAGCAGAGGGACTGGCAGGAACAGCAGGGATTTCACACAAAGAAAGCAATACAAAGAGAACAGGATACTTTTTCATACAAGTACATGGTACAGCAGGGACATATCAGGAATATGAAATGTTGGGGTACCATATTCTTTAAATGTAGTTTTAAAAAAGGGAAGAATGCTTCACAGGACATACAGTATAGCTAATATAGTCTTTCATTTATTTTAAACTTTATTATCATTGCTGCCTACAACTGGAGGCTCCTGTATGACAGTCTAGGTTCACACTTGTGCATGTGTGTTTGCATGTGCATGTAACTGGTGCAGCAGCCAAACGGGAAGATAAGTCCCAGACCCTTTTTTTTAAAAATGCGTAGAATGGAACCATATCATACTGCAGCACCACAGGGTATTGTGAATGTGAAAACGTGGGCATTTTGCCAATGTGTGGAGGTGCCATTAAGAATAACCCGCCCCCTCCCCCGCACATTTGCTAAAAAGTGTTTTGTCTGCAGATCGGGATTGTGCACACGTTCCCAACTCGCACATATGTAAATCTACATGAGAGTGGCAACTGTACTCTGAATTCAGGAGCAGTGCAGCATCGTTGCCACACCATCACAGGAAGATGCCTTAGGTGCAGATGTACGTATAATTAAGTGCTGCAGCATACTGTATATTTTTTGTTTTAGTTCTACTCAAAAACTCTCATGTAATGCTGTCTTAGCTTTCTAGAGAACTTTTTTTCCCTAAATTTCTTAAAGGTGGAAACTGTAAGGGTGTGGATACCAGTAGGCTAAACATTTGATGTGTTGCTTTTATTCAGTGATCAAACAATAAATACAGTAGCCTTTATTTTAAAAATAAGCAATGACGACTTTAAAAAAAAAAAAAAAAAAGAAATTAGCTAGCTATATATAGCAGACCTCTGACATTATGTGCACAGTGTCTGGAGTACTGGAAATATTAAGCACAGGAAATGTGCATTCTGCTCTTTCCCACATTACCACACTTGGATGTTACAGGATAAGGTTTTTAGGATTACTACAGAATATGAGGCCTCAACATACATCATTTATTTTTTTCTGCAGAAAGATTTAGACAAAAAACTGAAGGCAGTATAAAAAAAATGGCAAGCATTGCATTGCAATTGTTAATTGGTATGTTTACCTATCTAGTTTGTTACATACAGTATATCTTCTTCAGATTTTTGGAGCTTGTTCTATAAGCAAGTAACTAACAAAAAAGCCTTCACTTACAGCCTTATTTGATGCAGCAGTCTATAACAACTATCAGATAGGCAGGCCCTACCATTAAAGAACTATAGGCAAAACCTTTTTTTTTTTTTCATGTTGGATAGAGCAAGGGAGGGTTATTTTCTATTACTTTCACTTTCAGTGATAATATTAAAAAAGGATAAATAGGGAAGGTGAATCTCCTTAAAGGATAAGTTCACTTTTACAAAAATAATAATGAATGCAATTTTTTTGCAGGTAAAAACATATGCATTTATTATATTTTTTGTAATGGACCTGTAAAGCTTTGCACCCACGATCTGCAAATCGTGGGTGTAATGCCACGGTCCTGCAGACTGTCTGTGCATCTGTCTGACCGTACTTCCAATGTGGCCAGGCAGTCACACTGTGACAGAAAGACTTAATGAACTAACACAGCGTTCATCAGCGTCATGGTAGTTCATTGAGCACTACAAGCCGACAAAGGCAGTTGGACCTTGTCGTTTTCCCATTCACAAAACACTGTGAATAGATGATGCAGCCGGGCATTTGTGACAGCTAGCAGAGGGCTGTCAAAACAGGGGATCGGGGGGGCCTGTGCATCTGTAACATGTTACATGATTATGGGTGAAACATGTAACATGTTACAAAAGGTGAACTTATCCTTTACCGAGGGCTCAGACAGCAATAAAAACTGACAAGAATTCCAATCCCTCTGCACTCTATTCAAAACAAAAAAAAAGTTTTGCCTTTACTTATGCATTTAAGTGCTTGCCGACCAGCCGCCCCTGTTATCCACTTTCAGACCGGACCATTTTGCTGGCTTAAGACCAGAGTGCTTTTGCGATTCGGCACTGACAATTGCGTGGTCGTGTGACGTGGCTCCCAAACAAAATTGACGTCCTTTTTTTCCCCACAAATAGAGCTTTCTTTTGGTGGTATTTGATCACCCCTGCGGTTTTTATTTTTTGCGTCAATTTTGAAAAAAACACATTATGTTTTACTTTTTGCTATATTAAATATTCCCCAAAAACAAATCTAAAAAAACATTTATTTTTCCTCAGTTTAGGCCGATACGTATTCTTCTACATATTTTTGGTAAAAAAAATCGCAATAAGCGATTATTGATTGGTTTGCGCAAAAGTTATAGCGTTTACAAAATAGGGGATAGTTTTATGGCATTTTTATTAATAATAATTTTTTTACTAGTAATGGTGACGATCACGGAGGTCCCGAGCGGCGCATGCGCGCACCGCCCGGTGGCGCGCACGTGATGCCACAGCGGAAAATTCAATGGGACGTACCTGTATGCCCTTATGCCTGTCCATGCCATTCTGCCAACGTACATCGTCATGCGCCGGTCGGGAAGCAGTTAAACTGCAGCAGGTTGGCATGGCTGCGCAAATAGCCTTAGCTGTACATCGGCTCTTTAAGAAGCTATAGCAGGGCCCCGGTGATGCCCCTGTGCAGGGCCTAAGGCGGCAGAGGTCTCAGTCGGCGATCCCCCCATGAGTTCTTTGCATTTTCACAGGTGGTGCTTGGGCATATAGGCTAGTAAATGGCGAACCCCGCCCTTCCCTGCGTCATCGGTCTCGACTGATCCTATGTCTGGCTCTGCCATCGTGGATGTGGCCCACCTTGCGGGGTTGGGGTCTCTGTCTCATCAGTTAGTGAGGTTGTTCCTCCACAACTGCAGTGGCTCACAAGAAGGTGCTGGTTGTTACCCTTATTATGTCTGTGCGGGAAACTTTAAAGATGGAGGATACATCTGTGGATGCAGCAGAGGTGCCGGTCCCCTTGGCACCCATAAACTGTCTCACAGGGCAAAAGCATTCCCTTCTATTTTGGAATATTTGTTCGTGAAGACTGAGAGTGAAAGTGCCTCTTTGTGGTTTCAAAGATGCTGTGGTACCTCACGGATGATCTGCCTCCCATAACAGCAAGAGGACACAGGCTGTAGTGGAAATCTCCTCCTACCTGAACACTCAGCACTCAGGAAGACCCTGCAGTTTATCATGTGACCTCAGTATGCAGATCAGCCAAAAAGGTATATAGTGGCAGTATTTACTGGGTTTAGTAACACTTTAAGAACCCATGAATGTGAAACATTGCATATTATTATTTTTAAAGGGACACAATCATCCAATATTCAGTGTAATTTTCTTGTTTTAATTGTAAGATACCGTATTTATCGGCGTATAACACGCACTTTTTCTCCCTTAAAAACAGGGAAAAATCGTGGGTGCGTGTTTTACGCCGATCCCCCGCCGATCCGGAGCCCCGCCGACATTTACGAGCCGAGTGTACTGTGTACACGGCTCCGCTCGCAGTCATGCCCAGTCCCGCCTCCCTAGCCTTTACGTTCCGCCATTGGCCCGGTGTTGTGTCCATCATAGGAGCCGGGCCAAGGGGCGGGACGGGGGCGTTACTGCGAGCGGAGCCGAGTAGCCGAGTACACATATGGCTCGGCTCAGTGTATGTCGGCGGCGGTGGGAGGAGCCGAAGATCTCGGTGGCGGCAGCGGGAGGAGCTGAAGATCGCGGCGGCGGGAGGAGCCTAAGATCGTGGCGGGAGGAGCCGAAGATCTCAGTGGCGGCGGTAAGTTTAAAAATAAACCATGCTGCAATTTTAGGGAAGGCTGCAGGGGGACAGTGTAAGGCTGCAGGGGGAAAGTGCAAGGCTGCAGGGGGACAGTGCAAGGCTGCAGGGGGACAGTGCAAGGCTGCAGGTGGACAGTGGAAGGCTGCATTAATGGGCATTTAAATGTAAGTTTTTTTCCTTAAACTTCCCTCCTAAACTTGGGGTGCGTGTTATACACCGGCGCATGTTATACACCGATAAATACGGTAGTTTCATGCAGTGCTCCTGTGTACAGAAATGAAAACTGTACAATGAAAAGGTTGAGTTCTCTGTGTTCGCCTGGTACAGGTAGTAGCAATATCAAGTGGGATAATGTGGAGCCTAAAAAGCCCCATTGGTCTAAGAAGCACTACCCATTATTGTACGCTTCTAAAGTGATTGACTGATCGAATCTCAGGCGGTTCAACAGAGACCGGCCAAGATTTGATCTATGTATGGGCAGGTTGGTTGTACTGAAGTCAATCTGTCGATCGACTTCAGAACAACAGGACTGTTGGATTTTTGGCATGCGAGTACTGCCGGCGGCTATCAGCAATCATTGTGTTCTGCCAGCCGGAAAGGCTGGTTGTAGGAAAGAAAATCGAATCATCTATGCTATGGCTTGCCTAACTGCCAGATGCTGTGTACAAACAATATTCAAAGCCGGCTTTTGTAACATCTACTCTTGTTTTAACACTGAAATTATTTACAGCATAGTTAATTCTTTCACCCTATTAATTCCTTAATTTTTATAGAAATTTTTAAGAAATGTACTTTCTATCCTGTCAATGAACCATTACATTTAAAAAAAAAACATAAGTGTTCACTTCCTCTTTCAGGTGACTATTTCACTCTTCCCAAAATTCAGTACCTTCCCAAGTCTCTCATGATAGCTGTGCACAGGACCTTGATGAGAGTAAGGAGAGGGCCATCTGTGTCATTTTGCTGGTTTTACAGTGGGAGAAGTGTGGATCCCCCAGACTAATATGAATGTTTAAAATGGAATGTATGATATTGTACATTATATAGCTCATACCACATCAAATGCACCGAATAGATGTGAAGTCAGAAAGACAAGTGTTTGTATATAAGATGACATGATATAAAGGAGGACATGATTGTACACAGGTTGGGTGGAATATACAAGGCAAGGATATGATTGTCTGTGCGCAGGTAACCCAAGAATTGCACAGGTAGTCATTTCTCAATATAGTTGCCCAAAATATTGGGGAAAAAGATAGGGAGATGAGGGAAGTGATGCCAGCCAGAGTCTAAGAGGTAATAGAAATGATGCACACAAACACAGACTCTGTGTTGCATAAATGTAATGAGATGGGTAAAAGATGGCTTCATCTCACGTTCGCCACCTGTAAAGAACTCCTCAGATGCGTTTTGCCCTTTTCGGGAGTTAATCGTAGAGGCCTCTAGGACGCCTTTACGATTTAAGCCCTGAAAAGGGCAAAATGCGTCTGAGGAGTTATCTCATTACCCATCTCATTACATTTATGCAACAGGGAGTTGGTGTCTGTGTGCAGACGGCCACCATTTTGTTGAAGTTTACTGGAGTCTGACAAGCCTAATCTGTCTGTCTTGCACCAGTCTTTTCACATGCTGATCCAATTGACACAGGTTTAAAAGGGCATTTGAGCGGTACTATTTTTATTGTTTTGGGCTACATATGTAATCAAAGTTGTTACAGTAGGAGGAAGAAGAGGAAATTTGGGGTGAGGGAGGATAAGGAAGGGGAAAGGGTCCTGGGGGGCATGGCCCTAAGTCTCCAATTCATGAAGCATATTCGTTTTTCAAAGCAAGATTTAAGAATGATCTAGGTTCGGATTGCGATTATATTCCAGCCATGGGAACCAAACTTTCATAAATTTGGGGTATCATTTAATATACAACTAAGTTTCTCATAAGCTGCTTTCTTAGAATTTTCAGTACCAGCATGTCCCACTGTGTGCGGACTCTGTGGACTACACTGGTGTTTTTGAAAGCCTATGTAGAATTACAAGACTTAGCATGACCCACTGGTTTCTATTCTATCTTTCTGAAATTAAACGTCTCAGCATATCCCACTGCAGGGTTTCTAGTTTCTAAAGAACATGCCCAAGCTTATCCTATTGGAATCTATCTTTAGAACTACAAGACCCAACATGGTTACTGCCCTACAGACACATGTCACACCACTGGGACTGTCAGCTACATCCCAAGTCACATCTTCTGGACTTATTACCACAGTCGTACAAAAATAATTAAGGTTTTTACACTCTTATACCTGACTGTTTTTCGTAATATTTGTGTTCAACTGTGAACATATAAAATAGAGAAAAAACAATGACTTGATTTATAAAAAAACTGTAATGGTTTATAATGCTGTTCACATTTACAATTCAGTGCTGGTATCACAATATTTCTATTGCTTCAGCAAAAAATTGTTAAAATTTTATATTTTGTCATCTTACATTATTTGACTTGGTATTGCTTGTAATGAAAACTAATACAAATGTAATTTAAAAACAATTATTGTCTTGACTGTTTATATATTGGTGTATATGGTAAAAGTATGTAGGATACAATACATCCTAATAATGTATATTGGATTGATCCATTCTGTATGCCTAATCTTCAGCTAACAGGCATAATTTTGCTAGTTTTTGTTATTATTCATATTATTTATTGCTTTTGTAGCAAAAAAAGGTTAAAGGGAGAACCCCCGCAACCTTGAAAAAATTATTTTAGAATCTGCATTTAACCTACTGAAATAGGCCCTCTGACAAATGAAAATTCAATTTGTCAGATTATTTAAAGGAATATTAATTCTCCCACTGAATTTACATGATACAGGGGGTCTTCGTGTTACAAACGAGATAGGGACTATAGGTTTGTTCTTAAGTTGAATCTGTTTGTAAGTCGGAACAGGTAAATTTTTTAAGTGTAGCTCCAGCCAAAAAATCTATTTTTAAGCTTTTTGGAGAACATTGGGAAGGGTTATCACCCCTGTAACATTTGTTTTGCTGTCTGTGCCTCTGTTCAGAAGATTTCACCTCACCTTCTGTCCCAATGACAATTGGATTTTGAAAATTTTGGGTTGTTAGGGAAACATGGTGACTGGTGATAAAGCATCAGTGGACACACCTTTTTCCCATATTAACTCTTACAGGAGTGAATTTCCCTTCCTAGGGGTAGATTTCCTCTCACTTCCTGTTGTCTCCCTCCGTTTGTAAGTAGGAGTCGTTTGTAATGTTTGTAAGTCGGATGTTTGTAAGTCGGGGACCCCCTGTACATTGGCCCACTAGGATCTAGCACATCCTTTCCTAACAAACTGAACCATTGAGTTCCTCCAGAGATTAGCTGGGGGTTACTTGTACATTAGGAAATGGTACTGTAGGTCGATTTTCCACCTGGCAGTACCTGCATAGTTCTAGCACTGGCAACGCTTGGTTGGGAGCACTAAACTGACCACCAATTTAAGGGACATTCTTTCCTACTCATGACCACTAAAGAGGCCACCTCTCCTACTGCCAAACCAATTTACAAAACTTCTCCTACTGACCACTAATGCAAAAGGGAGTTTTTTCCACTGGTTTCCAAAGTTAGGGGTCAGCTATGCTTAATATAGCATTTTCCCGGTTTACTTATTATTATGACTGCAGCTTACTCATCATGCTCATATACCGTGAAATGTAGATTATTCCAAGAGTTGAGAAAAGCTAATCTAGCATCTACCACAAGCTACATAGTGATACACGCATGCCTGCAACCCTGGGTTACACCCATTATACAGATCAATATCTCCTCTATGCATGCTGAGCAGGGCCAGAAAATCTCTCAAGATATGTACAGGAATAGGTACAATTGTAGACACGCACCCACACTCACTCAGGTTGAACTGGATGGACTGGTGTCTTTATTCAACCTTACGAGCCCTTTTCAGGGGACCAGCTTGAATCCCGAGATGAACTGACCCTGCATTAATTGATCAGGAGTGCCAACAGTAGCACATCCTTTGTTTGTCTTTTTCTTCCACTTTGTTTAATGTCACCTTGTGGACTTATTTTTTTGAGACCCCTTTCACACCGAGCTGCCTAGGGCGTCAGTGGTAAAGCAGCGCTATTCGGCCGCTAGCAGGGTGGTTTTTAACCCCCCGCTAGCGGCTGAAAAGGGGTTAAATCCACCCGCAAAATGCCGCCGGAGTTGTGTTTTGCCGGCAGTATCGCAGCGATGCCCCATTGATTTCAATGGGGAGCAGCGGTGGAGGAGCGGTGAGTTCACCGCTCCTTCACTGCTCCAAAGAAGCTGCTGGCAGGACTTTTTCTGATGCCCTGCCAGCGCACCGATCCAGTGTGAAAGCCCTCTGGCTTTCACACTGGAGTGCATGGAGCAGCTGTTTTGGGGCGGTTTGCAGGCGCTATTTTTAATGCTATAGCGCCTGCAAAACGCCCCTAGTGTGAAAGGGGTCTAAAGGAAAAGTTTGCCTTTCATAACATATCACGTTACACCCATATTCAGGGCGTAGCATGCAACATGTTATGAAAGGACTGCCCCCGCTCCCCCGTTTTGTCAGCTAGTGGGGGAATCTTCTTCCCCGCTAGCTGTCATCATTTTTAAAAAAATGCAGCTGTGTGGGGCTCCGGGACACCATTGTCAGTGTTCTGTGACTGGAAAATTACAAGTCCTGACAGCCTTGGTGTTGGCTTGTAGTTCTCAATGAACTAATATGGCGCTGCAGCCCTCCACGAACAGGGGAATCCAAAGTGGAACTACATAAACAAACAAGCAGTTAGGCGCAAGCACCTAGTGCATTACCAAAGATATTTATTGTAGCAAATGAAAAAAGGTAAAAATAGATACTCACAAGAGTGCAAACTAATACAAGCCCATAGATCACACTAAAGCCATACAGTGCAGGATATGCGTACTCCAATTACATCCCGCTGTGGTGCCATCTAATGCGTTTGAGAGGCACACCCCCTTCCTCTGAGCACTGGGAGTACAGCTATCACTTACACCTGCGCCTCTGACAAGGAAGACACTGTCCCGCCGCTACCCTCTGCTGTTTTTTTTTTTTTAATGAATGGGTTCACATAATACATAGTGCTCTGTGATTGAGCAGGAGAAAGGTAGGAGTGGACACAGGAGCTGCATGAAGCTCTGCAGCTGCAGGAGCTGAAACCAGAAGGTCCAGCATCAAAACACCAGAAGTATAGTAATAGCTATTGTAAAACAATTGTAATAGCAATTATAAAAAGTCCACAAGGTGGTGTGCATCTTGTTAAAGTTAACCCCTAGTAATCCAGCACATTTTACAAAGTGGCTAAATTCCAGAAATTCAGTTTTAAGTCCAGAAATTTGCTGTGCTATTGATTGAACCTGGGTAAGCGAGAGTGTGACGTGAGCTATAGGTTCTACTTGAAAATATATAAAAATATATATAATATAAATATATATAAGGCTAGTCTTGCCTTACATATACTCATACCTCCCAACTTTTTGAGATAGGAACTAGGGAAACCTATTAGCTACATAAAAGTATGTAGGCATAGGACACCCCTGCCACTCTTATACAAAAAGAATGATTAGTTAAACCCACAAGTGTTTTTTTTTTTTTTTACTACTATTTCTTTATATTGGCTTTTGACATTTACAAATGCATCAATTTAAAATTGGATGAAAGATTTGGCATTGGGAAACCCTCTTTTAAAGATAAATAGTGCATTTCTTATGCACTATGCAAAATGAGGGACAAATGAGGGGACTTTGTTCCAAATCAGGGACAGTCCCTCAAAATCAGGGACAGTTGGGAGCTATGTATTAACAGGGTGTAGGATGGCCCTCAGAAAATAAATATAAAACTTTATCTTACATGAAAAAAATATTATAAAATACCCATACCAATTATTAAGTAAAACCCTTGTCTCATGATTTATATTCTAGTCTCATGTTAATCAAACATTTTATTGACATAAAAATATATAAAAGACAAACACATGCACTAATGAATGACCATGAAATATTAATCACTTTCCATATAATACTAAATACTTACAATGATGTTGGTTGCTGGCTTTCTATTTCTTTGACTGGAGCCATATTCAGTTCCTAAATCAAACACAAGCAAAGTCAAGCATTTGGCATACAGTGAGAGGCAGCCATGAGCGAACAGATAGGTATGTAACTGGGCACAAGGACCCGTGAGCTCTCTCTATTGCTGGGACTGGCCATCATTGGATATGGGAATGGGCAACAGTAAATTAATTTGAAAGATGATTACATTTAAAAAAGTCTCCTATGTGATATGTTTTTTAGACAGTCAGGAGTCACTAAAGCTATTTGAAATGTACACACTGGTTAAGTCATTAAACACATAGTGCCCTATAAGTGAGTACCACTTGGTACAGTGTTCAGCCCCAGCCAGCCGCAGCATATTTCAATCTAGTGGACGGGATGCTGCACTTGGGCACACTAAAACCCTGGGATTGGAGGCACAGCAGCTAGACACCCCATGTGCAAGGGCCTTAGCCTGTACATAGATTTTGATTAGTGGCATCTTCCATCCTGTGTGCAATGACTGGGGAGATGGTCAGGAATTAGTAAAAAATAATCCAGAAAGTGTTGTTTTTGGCTGTGCTGTGCAGTAGAGATGTGTGAATCACAGGACTGGCAGAACAAAATGACAAATCCTTTGGCAAAAAACTAAACATATATGTATTTTAACTATATATTTAACAGTTTTCCTGAAGTTCCAATGTAATGCAATGTACCATTGGTGCACTTACACTCATATGAGAGGATACCCTTCCCACCACCTTCCTTTCCTTGTCTTATCCTATGTTTTACCTGATCCAGCAAGATATTGCTGGATAGATAGCCAGGTCGATTTTCAAATATATTCCCAGCTGGGCCAGCGCATTCCCTTCTGCAATAACATTAATTCCTTTGGACCTTCAGGTATGTGTTTGTTCCTATGAATTCATGGGATTAAAGTGTGCATACATGGGCCTAGCCCAGAATATATTTGACAAGTGCCTGGGTAATTATGTCAGCAATATCTCACTGGATCAGGACAGGTGGGTAAAGGACTTACTGACTGGTCATTGTAGGGTTAACATACTTGAGACTGGTCACTAAAGCTGGCCCTAGATGGGTCAAAATTTTGAATTTCGATCCGTCTGTGGCCATTCCTGTTCCAGAAAAGTCAGTCTATTGACCGGCTTGTTTGAAACATTTCTTTCAATCAGCAAAGTAAGCAAAATGGCTGCAGTGCTGATCAGTGAAGACTGACAGTGGAGGAGCCCCTGCTGTTAGAATACGATTCCACCATCCACCTGGCTTGTTTGGACAGGGAAATTCATTATTCCGCTGGCTGAAAAAAACAGATCGATATATGGCCAGCCTGGTCATTAAAGTAATTTTAAAGTTATATTTTTAAAAATAATAAACATGTTATAACTACCTGCTCTGTGCAAAGGTTTTGCACATGGCAGCCCGATCCCTCCTCTTCAAGAGCCCCCCCCCCCCACCAGCACTCCTGGCTCCCCTCCTACAAGTGCCCCCATAGCAATCAAGTGCTATGGGGGCACTTGTGCGGGCTCGCTCCTGAGCCTCACTCTGTGTGTCCATTGACACACACAGCATGGTTTAGTCCCACCCCATGCTCTATCCTCACTAGCTGTAGTTGGCAGCAGCAGAAGCCAATGGCTCCTGAAGCACACAGAAGGTTGTTTTCCTTAAGGCCAGTTCACACCAGGTGTTACAATTCAGTGTGGTGCAATTTGAGCTTATTGCACCGGACTGTACAAAAGTATTGCATGCACTACTTTAAAAGACAGCATGTAGCAGACAGTACGATGCTCTGTATCCATCCCAGGAGGCTGTAGGCATGTGCCAGTAACCAGACGGGGCCGCGCTGGTGGTATCCAGAGCTCCAGGGCTGGATACCACCAGCGCTCCAACGTCTGGTTACTGGCACATGCCTACAGCCTCCTGGGATGGATACAGAGCATCATACTGTCTGCTACATGCTGTCATTTACCTCTCACACTGTCAGTGCCTTACCTTTTAAATAAAATGTATTTTATCCAATATGCTACACTCAGATTGGTGCTGCCATTCTCTTCTGTTTTCATGCTTTTCGGAATTGCTTCGCTCCATACAGCTGGCTGCCTAATATGAGTGGGATTTTAATTGAGGATTCTACATATGGATTTTATTGGACTTTAGCTGTGTTTAGCTACTTTAAGAGCACTTTCACACTGGGGCCGTGCCGCGTTAGCGATAAAGCGCTGCTAGTTTTAGTGGCACTTTACAGTCATTTTAGCAGCGCTTTTCGGAAGCTAGCGGGGTGCTTTTAACCCCCGCTAGCGGCCGAAGAAAGGGTAAAAACCACCCAAAGTGCTTTTCAGGCCCTTCGGATGCGCTACCCATGCATTCCAATGGGCAGGGGTGGTTTAGGAGCGATGTATACAGCGCTCCCAAACCACCCCAAAGATGCTGCTTGCAGGACTTTTTGTAACGTCCCACAAGCGCACCGCCCCAGTGTAAAGCACTAGAGCTTTCAAACTGGGGAGGCATGGGAGGTGGTTTTCAGGTGCAATTTCTAGCGCTAAAACGCCTGAAAACCGCCTTCATTGTGAAACACTGCTGATCTTTATTCAGCTTTTTTTACTGATCCACATGCAGACTGAGGACTGAACTATTAAAGTGGAAGTAAACCCCCCTATCGTTTTCAGCCAAGGAAGCTGCCATCTTTGCCTCTGTTTAATCTTCAACTGCCACAGTGCTGCACATGTGATCCGTTATGACACCAGCCATTGGATGGTTTGACTGTTTGGTTGAGAGCACAGCCAATGTGCAGTTAGCATTCCCAGCATGCCTTTTTTTTTAAAACTGTTAAATCGATGGGTTTACTTCCGCTTTAACTATAGTCCCCTCCTTCCCAACTTTTCTATGAGAATCTCCCAGTGCATGCCAATTTTCTTGTTGGTCTTATTAACTTAACAAAGACACCCACCGCAGATCGCAACAGTAGTGCTTTTGGGAGACGCGCACGGATCACAGGTTTCCCACACTGTGTTATGGTGTGAATGCAGAGAATACATTAAGGTAAAAAAATCCTTCAACCTTTAGAACCACATTTGGTGCACATACTCTGGGGGCTAGTGATTGATTTTGTAGAAAATAAGCCAGCACTCGAAAATCCAATATTTAATTTACTTAATGAAGCATTTGGGAATATGTATAGATCAGGCAAACACAGAAACATAGCCTGCTTCTTTGTATGCATACAACAATCACATGAAATAGCGTGCATGTGTGTGCCAGACCAAAAGTGAGGTTTTCTGTGCCCTCATGCTAAAAAATGATTTGTGCTTAGTGAAAATCTGCCATCTTTGTAAAGACATCTTGTCCTGCTTTCCTGGATCTTTCTGAGCACCACATGTGTGCCAACACAGCCACCATAGTTCACTAGGCCCTAGTTGCCATCTTGTAGACATATAACATGGAAATCTTCTACATGTGAACATCAGTGCGAACATAGGAGCAACAAGAACATTGGAAATAGTAATTCTGCCTTACAGCCACCACCCTAATCGAACAATTACAGCAACATCAATGAGTGGTATCATAAAGCATGGCTTACTATGACTTTGTATATCCTGTGTGCTGTGTGTAAATTGTCTGCATGCTCTGTCTATTCTCTGTGTGCTGCGCCTGTGTGTGTAGTCTGTCTGTATGATGTGAGTGATGGTGATGTTCCTTAAAGATGATGCGACTGAGAATGATGTGACCGAGAATGATGTGACCGAGAATGATGTGACTGAGGGCCCAGGCAGGGCCGTCTTATAGGCAGGGCAAAAGGGGCAGCTGTCCTGGGCCCTTTCATTGTTGTGGGGCCCAAATCAGCTGTCTCATACTTGCCAACTATTCCAGTTTAAATTCCCTAAATTTGTAGTCCTGTGCTGTGTCCGGATATCTCAGTGTGAAGTGCTGCTACTAATGCTGCCCAGCTCTGCCCTATTGTTGTGTACAGATGACTCACCTGCAGACCCTGTGTTTACATGTAAATAACCAGCAATCATATGTAAATAGCGGTGGCATTCATATGTAAATAGCTGCATCCAGCAGCATAGATATGTAAATAAAAGCGGCATTCATATGTACCTCATGCCCCCTGCAGTGAGGAGGTGATGTGCTGTAACCTCTAGCAACCAATCAGTGAGCAGTATTACTGTACAGTAATCTCTAGCAACCAATCAACAAGCAGAAATCATGTTCTGTAACATCTAGAAACGAATCAGTGAGCAGTAATGTGTGCTGTAACCTCTAGCAACCAGTCAGTAAGCGGTAATGATACACTGTAACCTCTGGCAATCGCTGCCTGATCTGATACAGTAAACTGATTTTAAAGTGGAGTTCCACCCACTTTTACAACTCTTCAGCATCCCTCACTAAACTGTGCACTGTAAACAAATTGGATATTTTTTTTATTTTTTTTTCAGCACAGACTGTATATCTGCTGTATTCATTTTTCACTTCCTCCTCCCTGGCCGCGGCCCATCGCATCATTTCCTGTTTGCAATGCCTCCTGGGAAGGGGCAGAAACTTCCTCTCAAACTGCCGTTGCTATGGAAACCTGACCTGAAACCTATTACACTGCTTATGCTGCACTGAGCATGTACGAGATCTGCAAGGATGAGATCCAGGAAGAAATACAGTCTGGCTTCAGATGCCCACACTTAAGATGGCCACGGCCTGCTGCAAGTTTATAAAATAACAAACTACTGCTAAAAACTAACAAAACAGACCTTAGTTTACAGACTAACTTTACTAGAATACATTAAGCTTGTGTATTACAGGGGTATTTTTATTTAAAAAGTATAATTTTGGCCGGAACACCGCTTTAAGTCTAGCTGCTATTTATTGTATGTCTCAGAGCAGGTGGAGAGCAAAATTGTATGGGGGGAGAAAAGAAAACGCTTGCCCAGGATCCGATTGATATTAAAGATGGCCCTGGGCTCGGGCTATGTGCACTGACTGGTGTTTTCTGTACCTGATCGATGCCAGTCACTGCAAAGGCAAAAAGAAAACAACTGTTTTCTATGTGCCCTATGCACACCACAAGACTGGTGTGATGTGTTGTGTGGAAAAATGCGGACATTTTGTATTTTTCAGAAGCATATTGGATGGCACCTCAGCGCATTGTGCTGCAGTGTAGAGACTTGAATGAAGTGTAACTATACACTTTCAATAAAGTTATGAATGTGTGGTTTGTGTAATGTGACTGAGCTGTCTGTCTGTGGTCTATCTGCATGCTCTATGTGTGGATTCTTAGCACTTCCTTAATCCTCTCACGATTTGGGATCACAAAAGAATCGTCACAATTCTGCTCACGATCCCAAATTGCTGCAGAACATGCAACATCTTTTTGGCTGCCATTATTCTTTAATCGCACCTCAAAGGCGACATGATTCTGCCATGACTGTCGCACGACAGGATCACGCAGCAATCACAGCAAATCACACCTTTAAGAATCACGTGAAGCTTGTCGCCCAAAAAGTAGCAGGACCTCTTTTTCAGGTGGCAAACGCGCATATGCAATGCGCAAAATCGTGTAAGAATCACTATTTGAAAGTCGGGTAGTGGGAAAGCCCATTCCTGCTACACAGTATGTGAACAGGGCCTTAGTGATAAACTATACATGGTACAGTGCCCTGCACTGCACTATATTTGTGCACACAAACATGTACACAGTGTGCCTAACAAACAGGGACCCTCTGTTTATTAGCTGCACCACCTTTCATGCAGCCAACAGCCAATAGCAGCTCATGTATGGC